>CAUYUJ010016839.1:0-105000 GCA_963575745.1 Prorocentrum cordatum | reverse complement strand
TACTACTACTACTACTACTACTACTACTACTACTACTACTACTACTATTACTACTACTACTACTACGACTACGACTACGACTACGACTACGACGACTACTATTACTACTACTATTACTACGACTACTACTAGCACTACTACTACTACTACTACTACTACTACTACGACTACGACTACGACTACGACTACGACTACGACTACTACTACAACTACTACCATTACCACTACTACTACTACTACTACTACTACTACTACTACTACTACTACTACTACTACTACTACCACTAATCTCACCATTACTACCACGAATACTACCACTGCCCGCCTTCTCCTCGACCTACTCTTCATCCTTTTCATTTTCCTCCTCCCTCTCCTCCTCCTCATCATCCTCCTCCGCGTCATGCTGTTCATCCACCTTCTCTGGCGCGCGGAACGCGCTGGGGGGAGACCGCGGAGGCGTCGCTGGGGTCCCAGCGCAAATCCAAGAAATCCGCGAAGACGGAGGAAGAAAATTACCGATGACCTTCCGTCGTGGCATCTTCATAACGCCAAGATGTCAGGGTCCCTCCCTCGCTCGCCCGCGGCCTCCTCTGGTCCACATGGTCCCGGACGCGGTTCTCCTGGCGGCCAGCGTGGGGCATGCGGAGGGGGGCAGGCTTGGAGGGAGGAGGAGACGGGGCGCCACAGCGAAGGAGGAAGGGGGAAGGAGGGAAGAAAAGGAGTGGCAAGTACACCCCTCCCTGTTCCCCTCCGTGGAGGAGTTCACCCCTCCCCCATTACCCCCTCCCCTGGACCTGGACAGCCGGTGCCGCGACCCATTGGAGCGTCGAAGATGGCCCAAGATGGCTCCAAGAGGGCCTCGGAGAGCCCAATATGACCTCCACGATGGCGCAAGATGGCCCAAAATGGCTCAAGATGGCTCCCAAGATGCTCCAAGAGGCACCAAGACCGCCCCAACACGGCTCCGACTGGCCACGGAGTCTCCCACGGTGGCCCCTAAAAGGCCAAAATCCCTCCAAAACTGTAGCAAATTCAATGAATTTGGCCGTCTCGCCTTTTTGCTTTCGGTGGCATTTCCGAGGCCTCAAGATCGTTCCAAGGCGGCCCAAGAGGGCCCCAAGAGAGGCCCAAGAGAGCAGACGGCCCCAAGAGCACCCAAGAGCGCCCCGAGAGCGCTCCAAGAGGGGTCCAAGAGGCGCTGTTACGCAATCTCGAAGGGCGAGGCGAATTGAAGCTCCTCCCTTTTTTGATTGATGCCCTCCAACATGGTTCCAACAGCGTCCCCAAGGCTCCCGAAAGCGCACCAAGAGGGCCCCAAGAGGCGCCCAGGAGGCCCCAACAAGCGTACAACAGGCCTCCAAGAGGGTCCCCCGAGACCCCCAAGAGGCTCCCCGGAGCGCCCGACAGGCCCCCAGGACCGCCAAGAGGCCCCCAAGACGCCCCAAGGGGCCTTCAAGTTCGCCATGTTTCTCCTCATGCCAGAGGCACTCGTCGTCGCTCGAAAAATCCCTTCTCCTCCTTCTCCTCCTCCTCCTCCTCCTCTTCCTCATCATCATCATCAGCAGCAGCATCATCATCGGCATCATCATCAGCATCATCATCAGCAGCATCATCATCATCAGCATCATCAACATAATCATCATCATCATCATAGTCATCATCATCACCATCATCATCATCAGCACCATCATCAATAACAAAACCATCATCATCATCAGCATCGTCATCATCATCATCAACATCATCATCATCATCATCCTCATGATCACTCTCACCATCATCATCAGCATCATAAGCATCAGCAGTGGCATCATCATCACCATCAGCAGCATCATAATCATCAACAGCATGATCATGATCATCACAAGAATCATGATCATCATCACCATCATATGCATATTCCGCATCATCCTCCAGTTTGAAGGGGACCGGGAGGCCCGTCCAGAAGCTCCGCCTTAGGCGAACCACAGCTCCAGCTCTTTGGTATCGTAGCAACGATAGTCCAAGTCGGAGGGGGTCGTCGCGGGAGCGACGGGCCATCTCAAGCGAAGGATGTATTCGGTCCCGATGGCAAGTAGTATGCCTCGCAATGAGGCGCAATCATATGTTGGCGCCGGCCGCTTGAACACAAACGGCCGCGGACAAACGCTCGCTATCTCTCGCCCTTGTCCCAGTTCACTTTAGAATCGCGGGGGAAGGGAGACGAAGCGCGAGTCTGCCGCCCCTAAATAGTAAACACTATCTGCACAAAAAGGTAGCAAAAGGCGGGTTCGTGAGGAAGGTGAACCCGCAAGCAAGTCGCCTTGCGAGAACATTGCTGTGCAAACGGTCGCTCCTCAGGAGGCCTCAGACGATGCTGTCTGGCCAGCCCGATAAGGATTATGACGTTTTAAGCCATGCTTGAAGGATCGCGTGCCTCCCTTGACCTGTAGGAGCATATCTCTCTCAATGCTCCCCTTTGCGTGACCGTCCGCGGTCATGTCGCGACTGTCACGCCAGTGGATGTTATGCACGACCCCTCGCTCCATCACCTGTCGTATCCAACTGATGTGTCCCAAATGAGCACACTCAGTCGGCTTCTTCTGGTCTTTGCTTGACAAGGACTTGAAGAGAGTTTCAGCATCTATGGTCAAAGTGACCTTAATGCTAAGGCCACCCATCTCCAGTATATATCTTTCAACTGAATGGGTGTCAAGGGACCTGCGTGGAGTTCGTGCAGAGTCACGACCGTGGGATAGCAGTCCTCCAGCTTGTGAGCTGCTCCTAGTGCTTTTGCTGAATTGCTTGAGCGGGCCTGCAAGCGATGAGACTTGCAGTGCGCATCGATCAACTGGACGACAGGCTTACCGGATGGCGTGTTCCCACGTCGTAGCAGGTTTGCCCCGCGAATACCGTTGCCTTTGACCTCGCCATCGGCATCTCCACTCAGGCGTCGATAGCCAGAGTCGCTGCGCAGGTCGACTGCGCCCGTTGGAGTCATCGATCGGTAGACGATCTTCATTGGGCAGGCCTGCGGCTTCCTGGTAATCGCGCTCAGTCGTCGCATGTGTATATTGGTCGGTTCTTGGACACGTTGTAGAGAGACCACATATACCATCAACCACACTTGCGTGATTAATGCGCAAGCCAACGCGCCTCTGAGGCTGGCGAACATGTCAGCGACCATCTTGGATGCCATGGAATCGGCGCCTGCGCCTGTGAGTTCAGGATGTTGTATAGAACGGAGCTGTTTGATGTATTCATCTTGGTCCAGTGTAACATCACCGCCCCCATCCATTGCGCACCTCACAGCGCAATTGGCACAAATACGTTAAGTCTACACTTACCAAAAGTGTCCTCGACGCGCTAGACGCACTTGTCAACGGCGTCCTCAGCGCCGGCCACAATGAAATGATCAACATGTTTGGCTGTGAGCAGGTTGCCGCTTGTCTCAAACTCCTCGTCGTAAGACGTGGGTATGAGACCAAAGCCTCTCGTGGTCCTTCTGAGCTTCAGTGGGCAGGCTCTGGGCGCATCCTTGGCGCAGGTGCCTGGCATGAGGCGCTGCAAGCAGCGCTTGTCTCAACAAGTTCCTGGTAGGTTAACCCCTTCAGGAAAGCCATGTTGATGCCGAGGGAAGCAATGACCCATTGCGTCTTGCACGCTGCCGCGCTTGCGAATAATATGTGGCTTGACCGCCGCGCTGTGCCTGAGAATGTTTCCACATCGAAAGCCTCGAGGTCCACGAAACCAGAAGTACCAGGCATAGTCTGATGGTGCGATCCATCTAGCCTTCTCGTTCTTTACGAACTGCCACTTATGCACGCCCCATCGAAGTCATATGGTTGACGCTTTATATATATATATATATATATATATTGCAGATTGAAACACATGTTGTCAAACTATGTATTGGCTTCAGTATATAGGGCCTTTGACACCTTAACGGGGATCGCCTGAATGTCGGAATTCGCGAGGGGGTCGTCTTCCTTGGCGACTGCAGCTCGTTTTGCGGCGGCGGTGACATATACTCGGCGGTCACACGGTCGAAGTCTAATATCCTATGCTGCTGCTCGGAGAGGACCACCTTCGACACTTCTGCAATAAAGCAGAGTTCTATAGATTGACCATTTTCGTCCGAGTCCAATCCGCAACTATGGTCTGCGTCCGTGGAACACAGCGGGACATGGCACGTCTCCTCGCCGTCGGAGTCGCGTGGATGGCCCCACGTAGGCAGGTGCCCCTGCAGTTCTTCAACTACCGTGACCAGCACACTGTTGTCGGCGATCATATGCGCGGGCACAGTGTGAAGGAAATCCAATGGAGTTGCCTCCAACAGCTCCATTTCTGCATGCACACCACACTTCAAGAATATGTGTCTCAAGGTCCGCTCCTGATTCCTCATAGATCGTAGGGAGCCGTCCATCCTCCTATGGTGGTTCGGCTTCTGGGGCCTCTCTGGCATTGTCGTCTCGTGCCGGCATGTCCACCAGTTCCTCAAACTTTATCACAGCATGGTCAAAGCCCGCTTGAGGTTTAGTGGTTTTTAGGCACTGGATGATCATCAAATGTGCTGATCCAGTCATATCATGTATATTCAGGGCAGTGCCTTCTGCTTCATAGGTGGAAGCCTGGGTTCACGTCGTTGTCATAATGTACCAATGGGCAGCTGTCAACGTAAGCCACCGGAGCTAACCGGAACTACATTCTCGATACGGATGAAATTCCTGATAATGCATTGTAGAGTAAGTGAACTTTGGGAGATAGTCGGCTCGCACTGGTCATCTGAAGCGATCCCTTTTTGGTCGGGACATAGCCAAACGTCATTGCAGGTCCCCCTGCAGGTAGAGTGGCAACAAATTCCAACACTGTCCGCAACGCAGTGTTGTCAAAGCCAATCTCTCGGGCTATCAAATCTTCGATGCATAATGAATGTCGTGCGTCGCCGCATTGGACTTCCACATCGCGGCTTCCCACTCGAATAATGACTTGACCCCTGTCGGGATCATTCTGTACAACCGGAAAAGAACCATTCCAGCATCCCCAGTCGCCCTTCGTAAATGTGCGACGATGATAGTCGATCAAATCTCCTTCACCGTAGTAATGCTGACCGGTAGTGGTTCTCTTAATACGCAATGCACGGTTGGTCTTAGCTACTGCAGTAGCTTGTGTGATAGCTTCAACGCATACCCCGCGTATCACCTGTTCTCGAGAATGATCAGAAGCCTCTGTCGGCTGTTCGTGGTCCAGAACAGGCAGGTCAGGAAGCATTGCCGGTTGCCGTCCAAACAGAGCGCTATATGGAGACACCTCACTGTAGAAGGTGAACGCACTGGCGGCAAACAGGGCTTCGTGCAGTAGTCGCGTGAATGCAAGGAGGTATGTCTAACCTTTTGAGTTCAGTTTCCATGACGTGACGTAGATGGCGTAATATGCCATTGCTGGCTTCGAGTGTCGTACCGCGTTGTCCTCGCGCGCGTATCCTCTGCTCACTGCCTTTTGCTTTGAGGACCACCTTTGCAGTGTCGTCATTGAGGGCACCACCGCCATCGGAGATGAATACCTTGGCAGGTCCAAACTCCATCCAGCACTGACGATACGCATCTAAGATACTGGTCATTGCTTTATCTGGTATTTCCACTCCAGAAGCATATCGAATGCAGCGATCAAGGCTGTGAAATATCTTATGTCCCTGTTTGTAGAACATCATGTCGCATTCGACTTCTTCGTTGAACTTGCCAGGTAGCGCAGTAGATGGCATAACAGTATGCCCTGGCTTATCCCAAGCCCTGCACTCCTGACATGCGCCACAGACGTCTTTGATCAGGTTGAGCCTGACGCTGCCCAAACCAGCTCTGATTAAGATGAGTCTCGTCTTAGGTTCTTCGGCATGGAACCATCGCAAGTGTAGTTTCCGAAACTCGCGTGTTACCACGCTTGGGTCAAGGCTTCGTAAGTTCTGCAGGCTGATTTGGACATCGAACCTTGACCAGTCTGGGAGTCGTGGGCGCGCAGCAGGGTTACCCGCAGGTGGCGGAGGTGGATATCCTCCTTGCTGTCGGCCACGTCTGGCTCTGATCTGTGGCAGTCGTCTGCGATCGCCCGAGCTACTGGCTCCACTCGAGGCAAGTTGCCCCGCGGCAGGTTCAGCAGCATGTCTGCCTACTGTAATGTCGTGGCTGCTGACACCAGCTGCGGGGGGGCCCTGGAGCCAGGTCTTGGTGCTCGTAGCCACACAAGTGGTGGCGCGGCCTGTGCCTCGGGCGGTGGCGCTGCCGGTTCGGCGGGAGCCGGAGTTTCCTGTCCGCGGTTCTACATTGGAGCCTCCACACCTTGTCGCGGTGTACGAAGTTATCTAAGCAAATGGCAAGCTTGTTAAAATCACCGTCGCTGATAACCGGCGGTGTTGCCGATGGCCTGATGCGCGTCTGTCGCCCCAGCGCGGACTCACCAATCTCGCACTGGATCGGTGAGACCGCTGGCTGCTGCAAGGCTGCATGCGATGCCAGACTGAAAACAAACATCTCCGCAGAAACAGGAATAGCGGTTTGCCCCGCACGGCCAACCACACGGCGTGCCTGTCGCTCCTGATTGCTACGTTGGCGAGCCAATTGCACGGTGAGGTCGGCCTGCTGCGCCTCGTGGATGGCCAGAATCTCGGGACGCAACTCCCCCGTGGATGATGGCACCACTAACCCAGGGCCACGGTGCATTACATCAGGATCCATGGGGGCGGCCAAGTATCCGTAGTGAGGTACTTGGCCTAGCACTCCGGGCTCGTATCCGGTGCCACGCGTCCGCTGGGACTGGTAAAAGTCGTCAGCTGTTGCCCGAACATACGGGTTGTCCGGCTGAAAGCCCACGCGTGGATTGCCCGTCTCCTGAGCGTAACAGTCAGGGAACATCAGTGCATCCATCGGTAACGCAATTGGTCGTTCAGCAGCCGTTGGATCGTACGCCGGGTGGCTGAAGAATGCTGGAACATACCCGTATCGATTGGGATGATCCGGAGATGGGCTCGGATCCAGAATATTATCCCATGGGGATGTCCAGCGAGCGCTCGGGAGGTCAATGCCATCCCGACGCATGCTCTGCATGGCCTCGCGCATCTGCCCGTGCATCCACTGCTGCTGACCTTTCATGCTCAAAGCCCTCTGGGCAGCTTCATGGTCAGAAACGGCCGGTCGCCCCGCATTTGGACTTGGCGATGCTAATGGCGATGTCGCTTGCAAGGCCTGGTAGAGCTGGGGGTCCATTCTAGCGCTCTGGAGCCTGGCCTGCAGGCTGTTGGTACTCCCAGCACTCTGGAGTCCCAAATGGAGTCGCGGTCGTACTCGTGGGCGCGAACGACGCAGGTTGCCCTGCAGGTGCCGGCAAAGGCTGCGCTTTGGCACGCCACGGGTCGTTGACATACAACCCGTCGCTGGGCGTGATCCCATTGGATGTCATACCAGACATGTTCGCACTCTGGGCCTGAATTCATGATCCATCTGACCCCCCTGCAGGTGCCCCCGCTTGGTATCCCGCTTGCATCATAAAGACGGCAGTAAAGTCGACCCCTCGCATGGGCGTCGGCTCGGGGATCTTCAGGTTGTAGGCGGTCTGAATTATCAGCAAAGTTCGCAGCACTGATGCGTCCTATGCAATGTGGTACGCAGACTGTGGAATAAAATTGTGAGCACGCAGGTTGCCCCGCTCGTTGCCCTCGATGCACAGAGGACTGATACACACCTGTCCAACTCGATCATGTCTACATTGAGTCCTGTTAGGCAGGCTGCCTGTGAGCGGGACAATGCGGCTCGGCGGGACCCTGCCTTCCCGGCCCGCCGTCACAATAATATCGCTGGCGGAACGCCAAACTGCGATACTGTCACGAAGTAGGTTTTCGAGGCTTACCATTACCAATACTTCGGCATCTATGCAAAGGCCTGACTGGATTCTGATATCCCCAGGTAAATATGGGCATCCATGGATAAATTGCCTGCCCCCTTCCATTCCCAATAGCATTGGTACGGCATGAAAGCCCGACAAGGAGTATGTTCGGGAGATTGACCCATTTTGTACCAAGGATAAAATAAACGGGCGCCACTGGCGATGCCAAGTCAATTACCCTTTTGCACAGGGACCCGGGGCACCTTATGCCAGGGCTGCTATGCCCATTGTTTGGACGCAAAAAGAACGTCGGATGAGACTCCACAGTGAATTCGAGCTTCTTCACCTGGAGCCTGTTCTTCTGCACGCCTGAATGGCCAAGCATTCCGCAAAGGCCCAACACCGCCGGCGCCTGATAGGCCCAATGGCGGTTGCGAAGGCACCTCCTGACTGTTCCTAGGCGGCGTCTCTGCCAACTCTCATAGCCTTCGGGCGGCCAGTTGTTGAGTAAGTCTCTGAGCTCTACCCAGCCGTCGCACTCGTCGTAAGAAGTGACCGATGCGACGAACCTATCAGAAAGCTGGTTGAGATGGACTGGTTTGTGACGAGCGGCGGCGGTGAGCCATTCCGAACACTCATTATTGTCCTGGTCGTCCAGTACCGCTGCATTGATGTTCGCCTCTTCAAGGACCCCCCTCAGGCACACCTTCTCAAACTCATAACTGAGGGCAGGTTCTCCTCGCAAAACGTTGCGGACAATCTGACGTGAGCGAGCCGCGTCGTCAGCATGCACAGCAGCGCACTCGGCGTCGCACTGCACCACGACGTAACGGCCAGACCCGTCGTCGGTAAAGAGCCCGCACGCTGGGTCGATCTTCATCTGGCTGGCAGCGCCCAAGTTCTCCCAATTTCGCCTGCTTTCTTCAGGCACTTCGAGAGCAACGGCGGGTTGCCCCGCAGGAGCAGCGGCCGGCTCGCCATGCACCCCCACTGGCTCAGACACTGCAGGCGCTGCCGGCGCAGCTGATGAGCTGGCGCTCCCAGATGCCTTGCCCTTCGCACGGATGTCGAAGCACTGGCATTGACTGATCTTGGGAGCCGCCCCCAGTGCCTTAGAGGTAGTTCCCAACACCTTGACCTTAGCACCGTCCTTTGATGAACAGGCTTCTTTGGATGACCCCATCCAGCGATGGCGCCCAGCCTGTCCCGTGAGTCCCGCCAGGCGTCGGGCCGCGCCGGCACGCCGGATCCCCTGGCGCAGGCGCGCCGTCGCCTTGAAACGCCGCTGCCGCAGCGGCCACGGCTGGCCCTCTGGAGCAAAGTCTCGCAGCGGGTACCCCCACAGAACACTGAGACTTATGGCTACCAGGATCGGCATCATCTGGACTGGCCCTCTTCTTCCGCTTGGGCGGTGGCGCAAGCTGGTCAGGTTCAAGCGACCTGCGCGAGCTTGAAGAGCACGGAGACGGAGATGGGGCCACCTTCCTCCCTGGTTTCAATCCGGGAGGAGGTTATTTTAGCCGCTCCGCCGCGGGCGCCCCCGCCGTAGGTTGTCTGGTCGAATCCGCGGCGCCAGGGACAGTTGGCTGAACAGGCCTTCTGAATGCCACATTCGTGATCTTGACCATATTTTTGCAACCCAGATCATCTCCATCAGCTCCAACCCTTCTTTCAACAGGGGTTTATCTAACCTACCCCTTTGCAATGGTAGGCGATTTCCCTGCCTGGGGAGAGATCCGCATCTTCTGTTCCCCTGTCACGACCATTTATACTTGCGTCAGCGTCACGGGCATAATCCGCGTCAGCGGCGCAGGCCGAGTCGGAGCAACGCGAATCAGACCCGGAAGGAGCGGCCTCGGCGGGGCCCACTGCCTCGGCAAGGACCAGGTTGCCTGCCCCTTCACCACCCGACGGCTGGTCAGCACCTTCTCGATTGGAAGAAGCGGGTTGCCCCGCATGACATGCTCGAAGATATACCTCAAGGTAACGATTCGGAGCGAGGTGCCCCCAAATTCGCTCGATCCGATTGATATCTCTCTACGCAATCGGCTAGTAGTCAACTTCCGTCAAACATTCTGCAGGTGGGTGATTGGCCGGATCCACGCTGCGACCCAGACCATCACCATGGGACCTGACCCATGGGGTTCTTCCGAAATTAGGGCTCATTGACGGACGCCTCATCGGACACAAAAGTCTGCGGTCGGCAAAATATTCGCAAGGACAGACAAGACCCCGGCATTCCCTCCGGTCACTGATGACGGCCCTCTCGAGGTCCCGCCTTTCAAGGTCTTCTCTCGTCTTAGTGCCCCTGCCTCTGTCGGCGCGAACGATCTTGCCTTCGCCATTCCGCCCAACAGTTCGGAGCGAAAACCAGTGGCGAATATCATGCTCTGTCCAGCCTTGGTCGAGCCAATATTGCATCGCGTTGGGGGGCGTGCACTGGCGAGCGAGTCCACGGTCGCCATAGCTGACGCGGCGTTGCACGCCCCCTGCCTGAGACGCGGCTGGGCGGTTCTCCCTCTGAGGCGGGTTTCCCCGCGAGCGCCCCCTCCTCGACGGGGTCCTTGGGGCCCTCGCATCAGGAGGGCGAGGGCGCCGGGCGCCGCTGGAGCGCGCGCGCGAGTGCCCGCGCGAGCGGCTGCGGACACGACCTCGACGGTGCATGCGCCGGTCCTCAGCCCCCCACTCGTCTTCGCCATCATCTGAGCGATTCGCGCGCCTCCTGACTCGGCGGCCAGCTGATCGCCCATGGCGGCTCGGAGACCGCCCGTGAGCCACGAACGTGAAATCATTATCTTCATTGCGCCCAAGTTCGTAATTGACGCGTTCTAAGTGGCCACCAGCATCTCGCAGGTTTCCCCGCAAAGGATCATCACCATATGGCTCTATGTTTGTCACAATGTTTGTCGGATTGCCAATGGCACGCGGATGGAACATGATTTGCTTGCCCTCTTCTGTCGCTGGAACTGCGGCGTCAGAATCCGCAGGTGCCCCCGCCATGTTCCGATCAACGTCTCGCCGTGGCCAACATACATCTCCCCGAAGAGCTCATCGGCGCATCTCGCGAGGGACATGCACCTAGATACCTGGCAACCATGAAATTAACAACTGCAGTTGGATCGTCGGCGGGGTCGGCCAATAGGGTTTCCCAATCGACATACTTGATGTCCGAATCGGTTTGGGCCAGATGCATTGACTGACCCCTGCCCCCCCCCCCCCCCCCCCATCGCCTCGGGGGCATGCACGGCGGAAGCGTTGTGTGCTATGGCAGGTGTCACGTTCCATTGTTTTACCTTTAGCATCTTCCGGGTTGCCCCGACGTCCCTCACCTTTTCCTGAGGCGCGCCCGCGGCCCCTGCCTGCACCCAGGAATAAGTCTTCATACTGTGGTCCTATAAGAAATGCCAGGAACGCTAACGTACCTCTGCCATGCAATCGCCGTCATTTACCCCTACCCTTGCCTCGACCCTTACCCTTCCCCCGAAGTGCCCGTCGGATAGTACGTCGCCCCTTGCGAATTTGCTTCTTCATAAACCGTCTCCATCGGCGCGCATGCTTCTGATATCCTAGAAACAACCATTGAGCCTGTTGTTCTTCCGTATGATACGCGGGCATGTCGGAACAATCCAGGGCAATCGCTTCGTCGTCTAATAACGCGTCGGCGTCGGTTCCGGAGTCGAAGTCGGACTCAACGGGTTGTCCCGCTGAGCCCACAAGGGCAATGGCTTACGCAGGGGCCGCCGTTGCCGACGGCCCCTGGCATCTGGCCCAGGAGTCTTGCGACCCAGTAGCCTGACCACCATTTTGGGCTAATAGTGTGGTGGTCTCCGTTGGTTGCGGATCGCCATTCCAGACGTTTGTGGCAGGTTGCCCTGAATTGGCTTCAGCGTGAAAGGTTTCGGCACAGTGACCGTGGCCAAAAATACAACCAATACTGCCTCGGGTTCGCTCAGCAATGTGAGCACATGACCTCATGCGTTAGAGTAGAGAATCAAATTGTTGTTGAGTCCTCGGCATTTGGTGGTCGAGTGGCTGCAGGAGTTGTCGTGCACGCGACGCCCCTAGCCCTATGGCCCCGAACAGAATAACTGCTAGGATTTGGAAGTTGGGGATGTTAAAGCCTGCCGTTTCAGCCTCGTAGCGGGCTATCTCGAAGGGAGCCAGTGTCTGGTCGCTCCGTTCCCCCGCATGGACTCGAAAGCCGATGAGAGCCGTTCCCGAGTTAAGTTGGCGTTCGCCCTCCCGTTCTCAAACTTCGTGCTAAGGAGAAACATGATGTAGGTGACACCATCGGTATGACGGCCACCAATGTTAACGCCAAAAATGCTCGCTGCTGGGGAGACTCTCATGGCCATGGTCCGTGCGAGGCCCCCTGACCACGCTGCAGCGCTGCAGCCTGTCGGGGGGGCGCCACAGTGCCTGTGGTCACGTTGATCCAGGCATGTACCTCTCGAACAAATTCACGGAAAGGTACTTGACCGACCGGGCCCCAGCGGGGGCCTGCTGTGCTTGCGTTGTCTCCGCCACGCATGTTTCCCACAGCACGCCCGATGGCAACCCGCATGAGACCAAAGATAGTAATTCCAATCCAATGGCCCCGTAGGTCGCGGTCGGATGCTGGCGATTGAGGCACGTGGTGTTTTGTTGTAAGCCTGCGCGGAGGTGGGGGCGGCACAATGTCATATCGCATGTTGCCATGCATGGTATATTCGAAAAAAGTTCCCACTTGGAGTAGGTGGGTGGATTTCAGGAGTGTAGTAGCGCAGGGATGTAGGACTCGAGTAAGAGGCCTCCGCGAGAGCAGAGGTAACGCTGCAAGTGCCCTTGCGGTTGTGCGTAGTAATGCACATTCCTCCGCGCAGACCCAAAGCACCCTGATGTTCCACCATGTCAGTAGCCCACCAGGCAGTGCCGTGGATGGTCAGGAGTAGAGCGAGAGCTGACCACCATCGGCCAGCTCAGCTACCAAGTTTGAAGGGGGCCGGGAGGCCCGTCAAGAAGCTTCGCCTTAGGCGAAGCGCAGTTCCAGCTCTCCTGTTTCATAATAACGATAATCCCAGTCGGAGGAGGTCGTCGCGGGAGCGACGGGCCATCTCAACGAAGGATGTTTTCGGTCTCGATGGCCAGTAATATGCCTCGCATCGCGGCACAATCATATGTTGGCGGCCGGCCGCTTGAACACAAACGGCCGCGGACAAACGCTCGCTATCTATCGCCCTTGTCCCAACTCGCCTTAGAGCCCTTCACCCTCCCTCATCTATCCTCCCCTTTTTAATCCTCCCCCTGCGAACGATAACGGCTGCCCCCTCTTTGCTCCTGCACCTGATCACCTCTACTCGCCTGGGCGTCGTTTCTACTCGCCCTGGCGTCGCTTTCTAGATGGGCGGGTGGGGGCACTTGTTGGTCGGCGGCCACTCGACTACAGTCTGGCGGCAACAGCAATGTCCGGGACAGCGGCACAAGACGAATTGCACAATCAGCGTTGATGCACGCGCAACTGGTGGGGACACCTTTCTGATGGACGGCCCCAGGGACAGATCCGAGAAGCGGGGCGGGCGCGGCTGGGGCACAGGGCGAGATAATTGGCTACGACGGCGCATAGGCCGACGCAACAAGTGCACTTGCAAGAGGCAAAATGCCCCCCATTTAGATACGGGCGACCCAGGAGCGGGGACGCAAGCATCAGACTGAAGCAGACGGAGGAGAAGCCGCACTGTGGCGCCAGCTCGAACCGTACTGACCAGCGCGCACTGGCGAGAGCCAAGCTGCGCTGTGCCAGCACGGGGAGCCCGCGAGGCCGCACCGTCAAACACGACGAGGAGGCGAGAGAGCAAGCAAAGGCGGCGGGGGCGAGAGCACGCGCGGGCAGCCGAGGGGGAGCCGAGGAACGCCTCACTCACTTGGACTCCTGGGCGCGATCAGGCATGAGCAACCGACCTACGCACGGAGACGTCGACCCAATCGCGGAGTCCGAAACCTGCGACTGCCTGGCCCAGAGCGTCGGGGGGGACGCAGCAGCAGGCATGGCCGAGCGCCATGGACCACCCTGCAGGAGGGCTGGAACACTGCCAAAGGATGAACCACTTGCGCAGTACCAGGAGCACGAAGGTGGCTCCCGCCGAGAGAGGTGGACCAAGTCATCGGCAAACATCGCAGGCAGCTCATCCATCACGATGGACGGGGGAAGCAAGCGGCGAGCGTCAACAGGGGGCAGGGGCGGACCAGAAGGGGGATCGTCGGCAGTCGAGCAGGTGTACCACTTGTCGGGTCCGCTCTCCCCAGGTCAGGCCCCCGGTGGTGCCGGGGCTGGGTGGCGCGCCGGGCTGCGCCCTGCCGTAGCCCAGGACCAGGCACCGGGAACCACGCCCAGACCACGTGGGCGAGCCGCGCCCGCTCGAGGGGCTGCAGTCGCACCGGCGGGGGCGGATTGCAGAAGGCCCGAGTTGCCCGAAACAACACCTGGCAGCAGCGCGGCCCGACCGCACCGCGGAGCTCTGCCAGGGAGCCCCCAGGTGGCAAGTAAGCCCGAGTGCTCCAGAGGAGCCTCGGTAGGGGGGAGATCGCGCGTCGCCGAATCAACAAGAGGAGGAGGGAGAGAGGACGAGACGCAGCCGATAGCCGCACAATCCAGTGAATAAATGGAGGAGGAGGAGGGGCGACGCCAATGCTTTATTTGCGAGACCTTGGCCTCCGTGATCTCCCCACCGCGCGACGTGGCGGGCCCTCGACCGCGGGGGGAACAGAGCGCCTGACCACTGCTGGGGGCCGCGTTGCCCCTGCTCCAGGGCAGCATCGTCGGGGGGAAGCACGCGTGGTGCAGAGCGTAAGAGCCAGGTGGAGCGCGTGGGATGGGCCTATGGCACCACCCCCAGTCATCCAAAGTAGGTGTCCCAGAGGGAGAACATGACAGGTGGAGCGCGCGGGGTGGGCCTATGGCCAGCATCCCCAGCCACCCAAAGTAGGTGTCCCAGTGGGAAACGGGGGGTGGGTTATTTCAGCCACCATCCACCGTTCAGAAGGGTCCCACGAGACCAGCGTGGGCTGTCTAGTGCGCAGCGCATGGGTATTGGTGCACCTCTGCCCCATAAGAGGTGGCACGGGGGCATTAAGGCCGAGGCCTGGCACTGCGGTGAAACCAGCCCCCGCCCAGGTAGGGAGCAACCACGAGGGAAGCTGGACCGTGGGGGACTGACACATCACGTTCCTCAGTCCCTCTCCCCTGCATCGCCGCGCGCAGCAAAGGGCCGGTTGAGGACCATGGGGCTGCCGACCCAGCGAGCTCCGCCCGGAACGGTGGGGTCCCTGATTGCCCACAGGGTCAGCGCGATGGGTCAGGCGGGGGAGGCTGTTCCCAGTTGGCCAAGGTCGTCATTGTCCAAGAAGCAAGCGTTGCGCTCCATGACGGGCCGAGTGGCAACTCTGAGAATTGACAGGATCGGGTGAAAGAAAAGGCTTGAGCCGCAGACGGGCTACGCGGACCAAGCTCCACGAGACACAGGGCAAGGACCAGATGAGCAGGTGGGGGAAGGCGTGTAGCACGCCCGCGAAGGGACCCTGACTGGGCGGGCCAACCCCCCCTGCGGGGGGGGGGGGCGCATGCGGCAAGGCCATGTCTCGATCACTTTGGGCCGAAGTCCCACCCCCGCTGACGCTTGTCCGCGTAGTGGGTTTCTCCTCTGGGGGAGGACCGCTTCCCCTTGGCCTTCCAATCTGTGTCGGTCCATGTGTCTCGCTGATGTTCCCACTCGTCCCAGGACTGCCAAGTACGCCAGGGGGCCGCTGATCCAGATGCACCTGTCCGTGTGGCAGCTCTGCCCTCGGAGGCCCACGGGGGGTTCTTTGCAGCCTCTTTGCCCTCGTCGGTCCACGGATGTGAGCGTCCGCTTCCGATGGGCGCGCGTCAACTGCGCGTACTCTGGTTTGCGCTGCGTGTGCCTGCGTTGCTTCTCCATGACAGTTGGCCAGTCGACGTGGAGCTGGTATTCTCTGTCCATCTTGTAGGCGTCGTATCCCACTTTGCTCCATGCCTGGAGGAAGTCGTCGCACTGCTGTAGCGTGTTCCGCCAGGGGTCAGACTTGATGTTGACCCAGGAGCTCCCTTGCTTGTGGGCCACCTTTCTGGCCCAGGCGCTCCACACCCCATTGAATGCACCCCCCAGCGTCTTCTGCATTCGCGAAGCGTCAAGAATTTGCAGAATTCTCGAGCGTTCCCTTTTATCATTGGGCACTCGTGGGGCTTGCGTGGCTCTCTGGGACAGTGACCCCACCCAAAACGACCCGAAGAAGCCCCAAGAATTGCTGAGAAGCGCCCAAGAAGATTCCAAGAGCGCCCCGAGACGGCCCCGGACAACCCCAAGACTGCCCACGATACATTCCAGACAGCCTCAGAGGCTCCCAATGAGCCCCAAAGAGGGCTCCAAGAGGCCCCCAGACGGCCCAAGTGGGGCTCTAGACGGCCCAAGAGGCCCCCAGAACGGCCCAAAAGAGACCCAAGAGAACCCAAGAGGGCCCCAAGAGAGGGAACTCCAACTGACATTTCGCGCTCTCCGCCCCAAGACGACCCCCGAGACCGCCAGCAGGCCCTCAGGGGGCCCCTCGAAGCCCCAGGAGGCCCCCAAGAGACCCAAATCCGACCCCAGGAGGCCCCAATGCGCACCCAGAACTGCCTCGCTTACGAGAGGCCTCCCTTGAGATCCCCGCAGGCAGAGGCCTCTGACCTGCAACCTGAGGACGGTGGCAGCAGGGGCCGAAGGCAACAGAGAGAGAGAGAGAGAGAGAGAGAGAGACCCAGACCCCCGACGGCGTGATGTTTTCACGACGTCGACCCCGAGAGGTCTCGGCCCCATCCCCGGGACCAGCAGTCCATCCCGAGTCGTTCCCCTGACTTCCCCCCCGGCGCGCCGCCCAAGACAGCCTCGCGATGACGTGCACGGTGACGCTGCGCAACGGACCGACTTCCCCCGCCGTGGCGTCGAGGACCATCCTCGGGGAACAGTCCACGCCGCTGCTCGCTCCAGGGCCAGCCCACACAGCACGTCCCCGGCGGTGGCACGCCCCCCCGCGGTGGCACAGCGCCGACCCCCATGAGGCCTCGGCCCCTCCTCCGGCAAGGGTCCCTTCTCCTGGGCCGCTTCTTGACGGCCCCGAGGCCCGGGGATGCCGGGCCTCCGGAGGGCGAAGCGGAGACAGCGGAGAAAGCCCCCCGTCGCGCGGCCTCTGTCACAGCGCGAGCGGGGTCCGGGGGGAGAGAGCTCTCCCCGGCGGAGCGCAGCCGCGCGCCCCCGGCGCGGCGCTCTCCCTCCCGCGCCCCCCGGGGGCCCGGCGCGCGCGGTGGTCCTGCTGTGGCGGAGGAGGCCCGAGGAGGCGAGGAGGCGAGGGGGCCCGGGCCGACGAGGCGAGGAGGCGAGGAGGCGAGGAGGCGAGGAGGCGAGGAGGCCCGAGGAGGCGAGGAGGCGAGGGGGCCCGGGCTCCCTCCCGCGCCCCCCGCGCCCCGCCGCCCGCGGGCGCGGGCGAGGGCGGAGGGAGGGCGCGCGATCGAGGTGCACGGCGGGGCACGGAGGCCCGGGATCCGGGGAGGCCCCGCGCGCCGATCGAGGAGAGCGGGGGAGGACGGAGGACGGAGGTCAGGAGGCAGCTGCGGGGAGGGCTTCGTCGGAAGGATGGGGGAGGGATTGACTTGCCGTCGCTCGGACGTCCATTTCCCGTGCATTTTTCGGTTTCGCGCGTGTTTTTTTCCGCTCGATTATCCAGGATGTTCCTCAAGGCTCCTCGCCGAGAAAAAAATACACACGTCCGAGCGATGCTAGGTTGAGGCCCCCGGGGAGGGCCGCTGCGCCGATGAGGCCACGGAGCCAGCGGACCAAAGCGGCGGGCCTGAGCGGGAGCAGGCCAGCTTGAGCGGGGTGACGCCAAACTTCGGACCAGGGCAGAGTCAGGAGCTGACCTCCCGGGAGCTGCCTCCGAGCGGAGGGTCCGGGAGGATCTGGCATCGGGAAGGCTCCGGGATCGAAGAGAGGCTCGGCTCCCCGGAGCCAGGGAGGCCGGAGGACCCGGGGTCGATGATGAGCCTGTTTCCCACCACCACCGCCTCCAGCCTCCGGAGGTCCCCCAGGGAGCTCTGCAGACCTTGGGGGGGAGGAGGAGGAGGAGGAGGAGGAGGAGGAGGAGGAGGAGGAGGAGGAGGAGGAGGAGGAGGACGAGGAGGACGACGAGGAGGAGAGCGACGACGACAAGGGAGCATGACGAAGGATGATGGAGGATGGAGGGTCGGGGTTGTTGGACGTCTTCGGCTCCTTGTGAGCCTCCAAAGGCCTCTGGGGGGCATCAAGGAGAGAGGGAGTATGAAAGGACGAAGAGGGTGGCGGAGGAGGAGGAGGAGGAGGAGGAGAAGGAGAAAGAACAGAGGAGAGGGATCCTCGATCCGAGGGCCATCATTATCCCTGCAAGGGACCTCTTCCAGGCACGGCGGGAAGCAATGCTGCTTGAGCGGATTGCTGCTGCTGCTTGCTGTCGTTTGCGGCCGCTTCGTGATTATCATTGCTGAGTGCTGCTGCTAATTGCTGTGTGCTATTCCTTTTTTGCCGCTTGGGCCTTTCGTGGCGCCTCTGGGGGCCTCACTTGCGGCATGCCGTGCGCTGTTTGTCCAACACTTGGGACCTGTTGGGCCGTCTTGGAACTTTCTGCGCCGTGCTGAGGACCCTCCTGGGCTGTCAGGGGGCATCCATTGGAGCCCTCCTGGGCCGTCTCCTGCGCTAAGTGCCTCTTGGGTCCTCTGGGGCCGCCTGGGTGTCTTAGGCGAAGGGCGTCTTGGGGGCGCTTCGAAGCTCGGTGGGGGTGCTCTCAGACGACCGCCGTGGGGCTGCCGTGGGTCCTTTTTTTTTTTCTCCTGCGTGTTAAACCTCTGCGGGCCGCCAGCGCGACCGGTCGTCCGAGCGTCCGTATTTCGCGCCACGCGGCGCAGCTGTGGGGACGCCGCCCTCCTCCCGGCGCCGGGCTCCCCGGAGGAGACGGGGGGCGGCGGCGGGGGGGGATCGGGCGTTGCCACGCGGGTGCCCCAGGCCTCGGGCGTCCCCCAACGCCCCAACGGAAGCCCCCCCCACCCCCACCCCCCCCGGGCCCCGCGGAGCACCCCTCGGGAGGCCACGGGGGGGCCAGGAGCGCCAGAAGGGGATCGGGAGGCCAGGGGCACCCCAGAGGGCCCCAGGAGCTCCAGAAAGATTCGGATTTGGACGCCCGAGATGGGTACGGAAAAAACGGGTACAATGCCCAACAACTAATGTTGCCCCAAACCAGCAGCGGCCGCTGCTGGGCAGGCGGCCTTCGGTCTCGAATTGACACAGGCCGCGGCGGCGTGGACAGCGAGTCCTGTCCCAAATGAACAGGAGTTGCTGTTGTGGGCAGTGTACCCATTCTTTCCGCACTCATCTCGTTCGTGCCCATCGGAGAGCTGGGGGGCACCCGGGGCCAGGGCCACCCCAGGCCGCACCCGAGAGGAGGGGGCCGAGCGGCGGAGGGGGCCGAGCGGGAGAGCACTGCTGCCGGAGAGAGGGGGAGCATCGGCGGCGTGCGGCGCGCCGCCCACCGTCAGGGCGTGCCCGAGCACCTCCGAGTCGCCCTCCGCGGCCGCGGCCATGCCGTCTCTTCCCCTTCTCGGCTATACGCAAGAGTGACCCTGGGTAAGAGTGACCTTGGGTGCGCGGCATCAGGGGGGCGCGGGGGAGCCAAACCCAAGCGCGCAGGCCGCTCATATCGCAGCGCGCTCGGCGATTGGGGGACCCATTTGGGCCCGCACCAAAGGTCACTCCGGCGAAAGGTCACTCTTACGTCTAGCCGACCTTCGTGCGGCTCAGCTTCGCCAGGGCCGCGGGGCGCGCGCCGGCAGAGGCCTCCCAGCTAGGGTCCGAGCAGGTGGGGCCGGAGCACCGCGCCGCGTCCCCGAGGCGCCCACGATGCATCGGCGACGCACCGGCGGCGTCGGGGTGCACGAGGTCGGGCACCACGTCGGACCGCATCGCCGATGCATCGGCGATGCGGCGCGAGCCTCCGACCCCATCTGCTCGGAGCCCATCTGGGAGGCCCAGAGCCAGGGAGCTGAGAGCGAGGACGAGGGCCGCAGGGCTCTCGGCAAGGGTATCGTTAAGTCGGGCGTGTCCCCCTACAGGGGGTTCTCGACGAACAATCAAAAACACTCCAAAAATACTCCAAGATGGTCCAAAAATGCTCTCAAAAAATGCTCCCCTGCTTTGTTTTTTGACTATCTTTTGGGATATTCCCCCTGTAGAGATGCAGGCCCGACTCAAAGGGTATCAGAGCGCCTGCGGCTGAGCACAGAGTCGCAGCCTTCTGACGCCGGTGCCGGGCCCACGGCGGCGGCGGCGGCGAGGCCGCCCTCGCGCGAGGGTGGCAGAGGGCGGGCGCCTGCCCCCCGGGCCCGGGCTTACACGCCAAGGAGGCGGGGCTCCCGTGCTCACATGAAGTCGTCGTCGGAGTCCACGAACTCGTCCGGCTCGTCGAAGTGCTCGAACTCCACGCGGTACCGCATCAGCCCGCCGATGCCTCCGAAGCCCTTGCAGAACTGGTTGCCCTCCTGTGATCTGTCCGTGATGAACTCGAGCTTGGTGCCGAAGGTCTTGTAGTTCTCGACGATCCACTCTACGAAAGGAGTGTTGGACTCGCAGGTGAGCTCCACGCCAGTCTCCTCGTCGCGGTAAAGCTTTTCGTTCTTGGACTCAAGGGTTGTGAGGTAGTGGGTCTCTTCCTTGTCTGTGTGCGGGTTCTTAATTTGCAGCCGAACCATGTCGAGGTTCTCCCACACGATCAGCGTCTCGATCGCGCCCATCTCCAGACCAACCATCGTGTCCTTCATGCCGAAGCAGAACTTGCCCGTGTCCTGGGCTACCTCGTCAAGGAACTGGCCGATGAGCTTCTTCTCTTGCAAGAACTTTACGTTTTTCAGCGTCTCCGAGGAGAGTGCGATGGCCTGGCTGAAACCATTCTCCCCGCCGTAGGCGATGTCGAGGAGGGGTTTGATGATGATGGCGTCAAGCCGAGGGTCCCACAGGTCGCTCGTCGTCAGGTCATTCTTGAAATCGGCCGACCCAGCAATGATGAGGCCCTGGATGTTCGGCTTGGCGTCCGAGATGAAGCACTGCGTGGCAATCTCGCTGACCTTCCGCACGTAGTTGTGACGCTTCTCCAGGCGCAATCGCGCGAAACGCAGCGCGGACTGCCCGCCGCGGCCGTGCTTCTTGGGCAGCTCCACGGAGAACTTGTGGAGCACCTCTCTGTGGTTGCCCGACACGGTGCCGTACAGGGACCCGTTGCCGTCCATGATGAGGAAGCCGAACTTGTCGTCGCTCTCGAGCAGCTCGGCCAGGTCCTCGCAGTGGAACCTGTTGTCGCAGAGGTACATGGTCGTCCCGATCGGCTTGAAGGGCTCGAAGTCTATGGTGAGCTTCTTCTCCTTGCCGTCGTCTGTGATTATCTCACCGCAATAGATGATGAGGCCGTTGTTGGGCGTTCTGTTGTACATCTTGAGCCTCTGCTGCGTGGACGTGATTGCCGCCAACACCGAGAGCCTATTCACTCGCGACTTGATACAGGAGGCTGTCCCGTACTCTTCGGTAAGGAGCTTGTTGATGCGATTGATGTCATCCTTCGGGGGGATGATGAGCGAGATCATAGACGTCCCGGCGCCCTTCGCGTTCTCCAGCTGTTTGATCAGCCGGCGCAACTTCCACTGCTCGATGGCGGGATCGTAGTCGTCATCCTTCTTCGCCGACTGCACGTTCGCCTGGGCGCCCCATGTGGACATGGGTGCCGCGCCCGATGAGTCTGGGAACTCGCGAGCGCTCAGTCCCAAGGGACCAAGCCCTGTGAGTCTGCAAAACTATATGCGCCAAAATGGCTAAATACGAACAGTGGCTCTCTTGGGGCAGCTTGACTCCTCCAGCGGCCACTCTGGGCTATCTTGGGGGCCTCTTTGACTCCTTTGGGGCCGTCGTTGGGAGGTCATTGGGGCCCTCGTGCGCTGCCCTGGAGTCCCCTGAAAAACCCCTTGGAGTCGTGTTGACCAAGCAACCCACGAAAGCGAAAACAAATGTGCTATCAAAATGAGCATGGTGTTCCTGATTTGCGTTGTCTGCGGCCTCTCGTGGCGCCTCCAGGGGGGGGATATCTTGGAGTCTTTCGTCAGTCTCAGGGCCTCTTGCGCCATCTTCGACTCTTGGCCTTAGAGCGTGCTAGAATCATCTTAGGCCGACTGGACGCCCTCTTAACCCCTTTCAGGGCCGTCTTGAACGCCTCTTGACGCGCAACAGGCGGACTTTCTCTCTGAGCAACTTGTCTATAAGGGTCTATGTTCCCTACACAGCTTGTGTGAAAGATTAAGTATCCGCCACCGTGCCCTGAGGCACGAGTTGGAGTGTCGTCCGATTCCTTCGAGTTCGCTGCACTGAGTTTTGCCGGCAGGCTCCCAAAAAGTACTTGTACTTAGGAGTTCTGACATGTTTTCTAAGGAGCTAGGCTCCTTTGTCGGGTCCGCCGCCTTGTTGCCGCCGTCGCCGCCCCGCCGCCGCCTCGTCGCCGCCCGTTGTCTGATTTTGTTTGTCGACTCCGCCGCCTCGTCGCCGCCGTCGCCGCGGCGTCGCCGCCTCGTCGCCGTCCGTCGTCTGGGCTCGTTTGTCGGATCCATCACCTTGTAGCCGCCTCGTCGCCGCCCCGCCGCCGCTGTGTCGCCACCCGTCGTCTGAGCTCGTTTGTCGTGTCCGCCGCCGTGTTGACGCCGTCGCCGCTGTGTCGCCGCCTCGTCGCCGCGGCGTCGCCGCATCCTCTCCGCCCGTCGTCTGGGTCCATCGGTCGGGTCCGCCGCTGTGTTGCCGCCGTCGCCGCCCCGTCGCCGCCTCGTCGCCGCCGGTGGTCGCAGCCCCGATGCACCACCAAGATGGCTCCACGACGACTGCACCACATAGACTGCACCACATAGACTGCACCACGCAGATTGCACCACACATATTGCTCCAGAACGATTGCACGATATGGGTTGCATAACCTGTGTTGCACTGGAAGGACTGCTCAACGTATATTGCACCACACAGACTGCACCACACATGTTGTACCACATAGGTTGCACCACGTCCATTGCAACATGAAGATTGCACAACATAGATTGCACAACCTGTCTTGCACCAGACGGATTGCTCAACGTCGATTACACCACATATATTGCACCACGTAGATTGCACAACCTAGATAATACCACACGTCTTGCACCACGCTGATTGCACCACAAGGATTGCACAACACTGTTTGCACCACGTAGATTGCACCACGTCGATTGTGCCACCTCTATTGCACCACATGGACTGCAATATAGACAGCACCGCACATAGATTGCGCCACGCAGAGACTGCTCCACAGATGTTGCACAAGATAGATTGCCAGAAACAGATTGTTTGAGGTACACGCTTGCAAAAATTCTTCCAGGGGCCCACTGTCCGAATTCCCAGATCTCCTGATCGCTCTTGGGCGCTCCCAGGGTCGGTCGCATGACTGTTCCCGACCTCCAGACGGGCCAAGAGGGCCCCAAGAGGCCACCAATACGGTCCAAGTGGGCCCCGAGTCGCCCAAAGATCCCAAGAGGCCCTCGAGAGCAACAAAAGCATGTTTGTCCTGAGGGATTCGACGAAGTCTGACATGCTGGCCATCTCTGGCTTCCGAAAACCCGAGATGGCCCAGCAGCTCCGAAGAGCTCCAGGGCAGCCCAACAGGGGGGCCCCAAGACGGCCCAAGAGGCCCTCAAGACGGCCCCAAGGGGACCCCAAAACGGCCCAGGATGCTCCCAAGACGGCCCGGGAGGCGCCAACAAGGCCCCGAGAATGGCCCAAGAAGGGTAAGGCGAGCTGGCCACGACAGTCGTTTCCTACAAGATTGCCTCCAAGACCCCCCAATACGCCCCCAGGAGGCCCCAAGACGCCCGAGAGGGGCCCAAGAGACCATCAAGAGGCCTCGCAAAAGTCCTCCTGCAGACCACCAAAGGCCTCCGAAACGGACCTAAAAGGCTACCGAGGCACGCTCAAGAGGCCCCTGAAAGGTAAAAAGACGCGTCTTTAATTCAACCTCTTTCTCGCTGCGCTGCTATGCTGGCGCGGCGTTGGCGGGGTTTGCCGCAGGCAACTGGACAGCACACATACGGAACTAACATACCCAGAGCATCCATCAAACGACCTCGAGCATGCATACAGCACGGGTAAAGATGTCCTCAGGCGAAATCGCTGTGGATCGCCACACCAACACACACACACACACACTGAAAAATGCATGAGATAACTCCATACATAAGAACTGCGCAAGCAACCAATCATACAAGAGGTCGCACTGGGTAATCACACAGAACGGACTGCGGAACCATTCGCACAGATCCCTGGTGGAGATCGTCCAAAACAAACGAAGTTGGAGGGCGGCTTCGTCAGATTATCTCCTAAAATGCTCAGACAAAGTAGGGGACGGCATGAGAAGGCAGAACGCGGAGCCAGCGCCGAGACAAGAGCGCGATTCCTAAGAAAATGGTACGGATAACGCTCCCTAGAGCGCGATTCCTGCGTGGCGAGAGCACAATCCCCGAGCAAAGTCAAAGGAAGTTTCAAGCGAAACCATGATTCCTGAGTACATCGTGAGGGGTCTCAGGAGAGAGTGCGATCACAGAGCATATGGTCAGGAAGTTTCAAGCTAAAGCAGGATTCCTGATTCCTGAATACAAAATATTCAGACGTCTCGAGCGAGGCCCGCGCTTGAGAGTAAGCCTCGCTTTCAATCGATATCATATAGGCAAGTGAGCGCAAGGACGACTTGGCCGCACGAGGTCTCAGCTGGGGCGTCCTCGTCTATCCGCTGGTTCTCGGCGACGAGGTCCACCGCGAAGGGGCTGCGCTGCAGCTTCC
Source organism: Prorocentrum cordatum (assembly GCA_963575745.1). Lineage (NCBI taxonomy): Eukaryota > Dinophyceae > Prorocentrales > Prorocentraceae > Prorocentrum > Prorocentrum cordatum. The sequence goes on along the minus strand of CAUYUJ010016839.1, from coordinate 80,212 downwards.
GCGACCACCGCTGCGGAGACGGGGCGGCGGGGCGGGCGCCCCGTCCCTCCACGAGGGGCACGGAAACTGCTGGAGGCCCACGTGGACTCCGTGGGCCGGCGCCGGCCTGCTCCCCGCCATCCCCCCCCCCCCCGAAGCAACCTCTGGCGCCCGCCCCCCCCCCCCGCGGGCGCCGCAGAGCGCGCCGGGGGAGGGGCGCAGGGTCCAGCGCGCCGACGCAAGGTCCGCGCGAACCTCTGCTGGCGTGCAGCACCGATCTCCGAGAGGCGCGCTGCCCCTGTGAGGCGAGGCCCCCCGTGAGGGCCCCCTCCGTGCACGCCGTCCCCCCGCTGGGGCTTCTTCAGGTGCACGCTGTGTCCCCCAAGGTGGGGGATAGGCAGTAATCAGCGGCCCCGCGGCGCCACGGCGCACGCGCTGTCTTTCCAACGCCAAGCGTACACTGTTGCTTGGTTCTGGGTTCTCGACTGGCGCAGACAGGCCGTTTCCATCTCTCCTTGCTCCCCATGCGCTGCCTCTCTCCTGGCAAACCATCAGGCACCAGCGGGCGCTGGCGATTCGTGTGCTGACTCGTCCTGGCGACATGTTTGCACGGCTCAGCGTCAGAACGTGCCTGTACCAGCTGCTTCACCGTCGATGTGTATTCAACCAATGCTGTAGCTTCCGCAGAGAAAGACACATGTGCCGCTCCCACCATCCCCCTCCATCCCCTGCCTCCATGGACGTGGAGGCCCCTGGAAGCCCATGGAGCCCCCTGAAACATCTCAGAAGTTCACTCCCCCTCACAGACAGCCAAAGCGCTTCAAGCAGAAAACGCCCTCCCTCCATGGCCTAGATGCTGCCTGAAACTCCCCTACGCTTCTCCACTGCCAATCCTGGAACCGCTTAGATTCACAAAGCCCATCAACAAATCCTCGCGCCCTGTCCCTCCCGCCCTACAGCTACCCATGATGATTACTGCCTCCATCCCTTCCCTAACAATGTCCAACAAGGGCACCGCCTCTCCCACGAATTGTTCTCCTCCTCCTCCGCCTCCTCCTCCACCTCGTCCTCCTCCTCCTCCTGTCCTCCTGCTCCTCCTCCTCCCCCTCATCCTCATCCTCGTTCTCCTCCTCCTCATCATCCTCCTTATATATTCCTCCTCATCTTCCTCCTCCTCCGCCTCCTCCTCATCTCTTCCTCCTCCTCCTCCTCCTCCTCCTCGTTCTCCTCCTCCTCCGCCTCCTCCTCCTCCGCCTCGTCCTCCTCCTCCTCCTCCTGTCCTGCTGCTCCTCCTCCTCCTCCTCATCCTCCTCATCCTCCTCATCCTCCTCCTTATAGATTTCTCCTCCTCCTCTTCCTCCTCCTCCGAGTCCTCCTCCTCCGTCTCCTCCTCCTCCTCCTCCTCCTCCTCCTCTTCCTCCTCCTCCTTCTCCTCCTCCTCCTCCTCATCCCGTCCTCCTGCTGCTCCTCCTCCTCCTCCTCCTCTTCCTCCTCCTCCTCCGCCTCCGCCTCCGACTCCTCCTCCTCCTCGTATCATTCGTCTTAGTATTCGTATTCGTCGTCTTGTTCTTCTTCTGATAATTATGATTAACATTATTAGTATCATTATTATATTAGTACCAAGATTAGTATTATGCTTCTTAGTCGTGTTATTAGTATTCTTATTATTGTTCATATTATTATGCGGAGTCTTATTATCCGTCGTCTTCTTAGTAGTATTAGTATTCGTCTTCTTCATATTATACGTATAATTATTCTTATAATTAGTATTATTCCTCGTATTCTTCTTAGTATTATTATTCGTCTTCTTAATACTATCATTGATATTGGCATCATTATCCTTGTTATTAGTAGTATCATATTCGTCTTATTAATTCCCTACCTAGGCTCTGCCTAGAAGGGTTCTTACTCTCTTAGCTTCAAGGGGCCGGGCAGTGCTACACGCCACGGGCGGTTCCCCCAGTCCCCTGGGAGCGGTTCCCCCCAGTCCCCTGGGAGCTTTAGCTTTAGCTTTAGCTTTAGCTTAGCTTTAGCTTAGCTTTAGCTTAGCTGTAGCTTAGCTTTAGCTTAGCGTTTCGCTTAGCGTTTAGCTTAGCTCTAGCTTAGCTGTAGCTTAGCCTTAGCTTAGCTTTAGCTTAGCTTGAGCTTAGCTGTAGCTTAGCTTTAGCTTAGCTTTAGCTTAGCTTTAGCTTAGAGTTAGCTTAGCTGTAGCTTAGCTTTAGCTTATATTTAGCTTAGCTGTAGCTTAGCTTTAGCTTAGTTGTTGCTCAGCTTTAGCTTAGCTTTAGCTTAGTTTTAGCTTAGCTTTAGCTTAGCTTTAGCTTAGCTTTAGCTTAGCCTTAGCTTAGCTTTAGCTTAGCTTTCGCTTAGCTTTAGCTTAGCTGTGGCTTAGCTTTAGCTCAGCTTTAGCTTAGCTTTAGCTTAGCTTTAGCTTAGCGTTACTGTTACTACTAATGCTACTTTCCTAGGGGTTCCAACTCCTAGGTAGGGTCGCACTGGGATAATATTATGTTCATGCTGTTATATTCCCTATCTAGGCTCTGCCTAGAAGGGTTCTTACTCGCTTGGCTTAAAGGGGCCGGGCAGTGCAAACCGCCACGGGCGGTTCCCCCAGTCTCCTGGGAGCCAAGCAAAAGCAACAGCAAAGGTAAAAGCAAACGCGCGGTTCCCCCAGTTGCGCACCCTGGGTGCCAAGCAAAGGCAAAAGCAAAGGCAAAAGTGAAGGCAAAAGCGAAGGCAAAGCAAACGCATAGCATAGCATAGCATAGCATAGCATAGCATAGCATAGCATAGCGCAGCATAGCATAGCGCAGCATAACATAGCATAGCATAGCCTAGCCTAGCCTAGCCCAGCATAGCATTGCGCAGCATAGCATAGCATAGCAGAGCAGAGCAGAGCAGAGCATAGCATAGCATAGCATAGCGCAGCACAGCATCCGCTAGATGTAGATGTGAGTCTCGCTGTTGATGTTGATGTAGGTGTAGATGCAGGTGTAGATGTAGATGTGGCTGTAGGTGTAGATGTAGATGTAGATGTAGGTCTAGATGTATATGTAGGTGCCGATGTAGATGTAGGTGTAGATATAGATGTAGATGTAAAGAACTCCCCAGTGCCCCGCCCTCATCTCCGTGCCTGATTGCTTTTGCTGCTGTCTCGGCGACTTGCTGCCTGCTTCTGCTGCTGCTTCACTTACGGCGTGGCGTCGGCGGTTCTGGCGCTACTACTACTACTACTACTACTACTACTACTACTACTACTACTACTACTACTACTACTACTACTACTACTACTACTACTACTACTACTACTACTACTACTACTACTACTACTACTACTACTACTACTACTACTACTACTACTACTACTACTACTACTACTACTACTACTACTACTACTACTACTACTACTGCTAATGCCGCTACTGCCGCTACTGCTACAATTACGACGATGAGGAGGAGGAGGACGGCGTTTACCGCTCCTACTAACGTTGCTTTCCTAGATGCTCCAACTCTTAGGTAGGGTCGCACTGGGATAATTCGTCGTATTCTTATTATTAAACTTCGTGTTCTTTTTCTTCCTCCTCCTCCTCCTCCTCTTCCTCCTCCTCCTCCTCTTCCTTCTCCTCCTCCTCCTCCTCCTCTTCCTGCCCGCCGTTGTTTGCAGTCCTGCCGCTGCGAAACCTGTTTACCCTTTCCCTACTCGCCATCATGCTCATTGCCCTCATACCCCGCCGAATGAAGGATGATGATGATGATGATGGTGATGATGATGATGATCATCCTCCTCCTCCATCTCCTCCTCCTCCTCCTCATCATCATCATCATCATCATCAGCATCATCACCATCATCATCATCACCACCACCATCATCATCATCGTCATCATCATCATCAGCAGCAGCAGCATCAGCATCATCATCATCATCAGCATCATCATGATGATGGTGATGCTGATGATAACGGTGGTGGTGGTGGTGAGATGGTGATGGTGATGGTGATGGTGATGGTGATGGTGATGGTGATGGTGATGGTGATGGTGATGGTGATGGTGATGGTGGTGGTGGTGAATGATAGTGATGATGATGATGCTGAGGGCAATGATGGTGGTAATGATAAGTGATGATGGTGGTTATGATGATGATGATGATGATGTTGGTGATGATGATGGCGCCGATGGTGATGCCGATGGTGATGATGCTGGTGGTGCCAAGTGACGATGATGAAGATGATGCGAATGCTGATTATCATGACAACGATGAGGATGATGATGATGATGATGAGTGGTGGTGATGCGACGACGGCGACGATGACAATGATGACAATGATGCTGATGATGGTGGTGATGGTGATGGTGATGATGATGGTGATGGTGATGAAAATTATGTTGCTGATGATAATCATGATGATGATGCTGATGATGATGGTTGCATGCTGATGATAATGATGATGCTGATGAAAATGATGATGATGATGATGATCATGATGATGATGATGATGATGGTGAAGGGGATGGTGATGGTGATGGTGGTGGTGATGATGGTGAAGGTATCAGTGATGATGGTGATGATGATGCTGATGGCGATGATGGTGAGGCTGATGATGGTTAGGGGATGTTGACGGTGCTGGTGATGATATCAGGGCTGCCGGCCCCTCAGCAATGGCAGAAGTGACCACGCCGCCACAAACAAAATGACCCGCCAGTGAATAGTTGCCAGCCCGTGAGAGTTCTCCTCGCAGCGCGTGAGTACTTCTCCTGCTTCTGCCGAAGAGACCCCATGACTAAAGACCAACGTCCGATGGAATAGTGGTGGCAGTGGTGACGATGCTGATAATGATGACGATGATGATGATGCCGATGATGATGATGACGATGATCATGATAAAGGGTGCCGATGATGACGATTATGATGATGTTGCTGACGTTGCTGACAATATGGGGCGAAAGCCCCCTCGTCCAAAGACGCAGAAAGCACACTAGCCCTCCTCTGGAGGGAGCTCGTGGAGCCGAGCTGAGGCCTCCACCCTCTTCATCTGCTGAGCAAACGAAACAACAGCCGAGGGCGAGGCAAACCCATGCAGTCTGGCCACCACATCATCCAAAAGACGGGGATGGGCGAGACCGCACCGAGGGGGAGGGCGAGGCGACGAGTCGACGGCGCTGGCCCCAGTCCCGTCCTGCCCGCCAAGCACGGCGGCGGGAGCCTCGGCCAGCGACCTGAGCCTCGGCGTCCAGGCGGCCACCTGCGCGGCGGACGGGCCTGACGCGTCGCCGATCCGCACGGCGAGGGCACGACCCCCTAGACTACCATGGAAAAAACCCCTCTTGAGGCGGGACCTCTGGGTACCAAGCCCAGGAGCGGAGGGGCCCCTGCAGGGGCCGTCCAGGCCCTCGCCCCGTCGAACATTTTTAAAACAGGAGGCCCCACAGGATTTACAGAAGAGGACCGCATCGCCAGGCTGGACCTCCACCCCTCCCTCGATCTGGAGGAGCGGAGCCTGGACAACCGAGTGCCCATTAAAAACCCATTGGGTCCCCGTGCTCTGGACCACAAACTCCTGAGGCGAAGGGGGGGGAGCCAGGAAGAGGGGCAGCAGCAGCATCCAGCAGCCGAGCGCCCGAGACATCCTCAAAAGGCCTCACCCCCTGCTCCAAACACGCCTCCTGGAGTTCATCCCAGAGCGAAGGATCAAATTCGAGCGCGACATCCGAGGTCCCAGCAACACCGTGAGAGTCCAGGAACCCAGAATCACCAAAGACCTGCTGGGCCCTCGCATACCACCTGACTGCAGCAGCAGCCACGCACTCCAATCCTTGAAAGAACTGGACTTGCTCTGGCGGAAGGTCCCATAACCTAGCACCTCGCTTGGCGTACGCATCAGCGGCAGCATTGCCTCGAATGAGCCAAACCTCATGGTCTGAGCTGGCATTGGTCCCAGCTTGGTGACTTTTCACCTTGGTGACTTTCGCACGGTGCCCGACCCCGTCCTCCGCCCACCAATCCCTCCAATAGCTGCCTGGCCTGCATCACCGAGAGCCCCGCTCCAGGGTCCGTGGCACAGGTGACGGTGGCAGCGCAATCGCAGTGCACATGTAGAGGGTTGTCTGAGTCCCACTCGCAATGGGCGGAGAGAAACGAGAAGGCCATGTCCTCACCATCCCTCGCTTGCTGAAGCGGCCCTAGGGCTAAGGGGACGATGCCAAAGCATGCAGCCGTGACCTGACCAGACAAATCAACTTGCACAATCGAGAAACCAGCCCTGCTGAGGCCAGCCACCGACGCCTGGAAGGCCGAGCCGTCCACAAACACATCGCCAGAGAACCTCCAGGCGGGTGGCACCTTATCCCACCAGACCTTGACCTCAGGCTCAACCTGCGGAAAGCACCATTTGGGACTGGGAAAGAGGCCTCGGCAGACCAGCTCCCCGTGAGACTCAGTTCTGGAATGGACTCTGGCAGCCGCCTCCTGCAAGTAAGAAGGGCACTCTTCCCCCCCTGATGTGCTGCAGACAAGGGCACTGGTAGAACCTATGATAGAGGGTGCCCCTCTCTCCGCACAACAAGCATCTGTCGGTGATACTTTTTCCATGCGCAAAGAGCCGAGCTTGTGTCCAGCACGTGCCTCCGATGAGGCTGCGAATGACTGACTTGTGGTGCTGTGTCCAGGTCACCGTTGCCCCTTTGTTGAGCAACCAAGCAATGGGCGACCAGTGCAGCTGGCTGACCCAGGCACCTGGAACACGCGCCAGCGCGAGCACTTCAGAGGCTGCGAGAGCCACCTCTCGCACTCGCTCGCAAAAGAAGCCAGCACTGAAATCAAAAAGCGAATACTGCGTGCCGAAAATAACCAGAGTGAACGCCGACGTCATTGAAACTCCGATCCTTGCCAGAGCCAACAGAGTCGTCTGCGCGGGGCCCACACACTGAGCCCAAGGCTTGGGCTTCTCAAGAAGCCTGCACCCCTCCTCCCAGACGGCCTTCATGGGCCCTTGCCCAGGGAGGTCCGAGATGGCAGCCAGGGCCCAGTGTTTGACGACTTCGACAGCGTGGACGACGAAAGGATCTCGAAAGGCCCCACGCGGCGAAGCCCTGAGGCGCAATCCTACCGAGGCTCCAAGGGGCAGTCTGCCCTCGGCCCTACAGGCCGCCACGCGGAGGCCGTGCAATTTTCTGTCAGCGATACCCGTGACACCCGACCCCCACACCGCACTAGCCGTAGGAGACCCACTCATTATCGCGCTGACCTGGGCCCCAGCTTCGCGCAGCCTTAGCACTTTGGCCGTGACGCGCGCTGCTTTCTGCAGCAGCTTAGCCTGCTCTGAGGTACGCCGAGCCGAGCCATCATTGACATCCGTGCCGAGACAGCGTGCCCCGACTAGCCTGTCGTCACTGGTCAGGGTCCACTTGCTGTTGAGGCTGGACGCTAGCTCGCTCGAACTGGTCATGTATCCCGTTTTGTCTCAGTTGACTTTCAGCCTCTTTGCTTCGAGGCCTTGCACAAGGGCCATGAGGGCCGCAGGAAATTGACTGAGCACTTGTTCGAAGCTCCCAACTGACTGCAGCAGGAAGTCATCGACTAGATTCTGAAAACGGACCATGGGATAAAGCTTCTGCAGCTTAATGATGAGAGTGTGAACTAAAAGCTTAGCTAAAGCCAGAGCCACACTACAACCAGCCGCAACGGTGCCGTTGGCTTCAATTGTCCCCGAGACCGCCGTCTGCCAAACTGCCCGCCTGGGTAGGCGGTAGGCAACACACAAACATCTGAGCAGCCGCAGTGGGAAGCCTGCCTTTACAGCCTCCTCTCGCAGCTCCTCGTGACTGATATATTCGTAATACTTGCTGAGGTCCAGCATGCCGCTGGCTGAGCTGAATCCTTTCAACTTAGCGAACCGAGCCAGAATATTGTGAACGTGCCCGCTGCGGTCACACGTGTGAGCAGCATCACCCCAAAAGGCCGAGTTACCCAGCCCCAGCTCCCACCTCCGAGCAACAGGCTGCCTCATACGCGACCAAACACGACACCAGGTCGAATACAGGATGATGGGCCGCACACCCCCAGCTGGGGCAGGCTTGCTGAGGAAGAAGACTAGCAACATCCATAGACTGCAGTTCTGAGGGCCTTCCTCCCAGGCGTGCAGGATGTCTAGGAAGACTTGATTGTAGCTAGGAGGAAGCCAAAGCACCTGGCGAGGGTGCATCTTGTCCCATCCCAGGCCTGCGCCCGCGATGTAGCTGGCAAGCGCAGCGTCTAGCTGTTCGAGCGTGCGGGGCGGCAACGGTGCCAGCGGGTCAGCAGCCTGCCAGCCCCTCGAAACGCTTGCAACTCCCTCCGCCCGGGGCCCTCGCGAGCCTACAAGACCCTCCAGGTCCCAGTCCCTGGGGCGCTGTTCCCTAGAACGCTCAGGCTGGACCCACAAAGGCTCCCAGGTCTGGAGGATGACACTCAAAGCTTGCGAACCTGACACTGGAAGCTTGGGACCGCCAGACTCCCCTTCAACAAAAACCTGAGACTCCTGGACCGTGCCCCTGACATAACGAAAGGCGGCCGAGCCCCCCTTCTCACTAGCAGCGGCTTGGGCCCAGGCCTTCCAGGCCTTGGCCGCCCCCGCTCTGGCCGAACGCTGGAGCTTCCCCAGATGGTCCTTCAGGGCCGCCAAGAATTCACTGGCCTCCTGGACGCTCCGAGAAACCCTAGGAGCCAGGAGATCCACAAGATCCTCACGCTGGGCGTCCGCCCAAGGCTGGAGTGGCCCTTTGTCAGGCCAAGTACCTACATCAATTCGCCTGAAAGTGACCTTCCGGCGCCTCAACGCCGCGAGGTTGGGCCCCCGTCGATCTCTGGCTGCCGAGCCCAGGGCACACAGGCGAAAGGCCGCCGAATAGAACCTCGCCCATTTCCTATATTCAACTGAAGTGGTCTGCTTGAGGGAACGATCCCACGTCGTTGAAAACAGCTCAGTGACTGTTTTAAAACCTTTGCCTCTACCTTGCCAGAGCTTACGACTCCAGACGTCCATGTCGTGAAACTCCACAAGATAGGCTTCCGCTTTAGCACACGCCTCACCGAGATCAGCTGGGGGCGCCACACCGATCGTCCAGGACCAGGAATCGATGGAAGCCTCCATGGGCGCCTCCCTAACTGGAGGCGGTTTTTCAATGGGAAACTTGAGCGGGCAGTCAGGTCTGGTGATCCTCGCTGCTGGTCCCAAGCCCTTGAGTACAACTGTGATCGCCAGATGCGTCTGGATGGGGGGCCCCCCTAGCAGCTTGACCGAGTCCACGAAGGAGCCCAGGAGGCCACAGCAAATCCCAAAGTCGTACTCCCTCGGCCCACAGGTGGGCTCGCCCGCGTGGAGAAGGAGGCCACGTGATTTGCCCATCCAGTCGGCCAGCTCCTCTGGCAGCAGGTTCCAGTCACCCAGGATGAGCCACGGCCCGTCCAGCGCGCCGACAAAGTCCATCAGCTCCGCGAGCAGGTCGATATTGCCTTTGAAACCAACCGAGGTGATGAGGTAGACCGACAGGATGTAGAGGGGCCTGGCCAGGCCGACGTTGCAGGTCACGCAGGCGAACCGATGCCGCGGCAGCGCGCTGGTCTTCAGCACCTCACTCTCGACGGCAGGGACTCGACTGAGCACCGCCACTCCTCCACTGGACTCAAGCAAATCGTCACCCGTGGATTGCGCTGCATTGAAAGCTTGCTGAAACCCTCTCTTGCGAAGCCAACCCTGCGCCGAGGAGATCTGCATCGCCGTCTTCTGTCGGTGTTCCTGAAGGCAGACAACTTGAGGCATAGCTGATGCATCATCCACTGCTTGTCCCTCACCAGCCCGATCCTGCCGAGCCCACTCCAACAGTGCTTGGCCCGAAGACCAGGTCGTAACGTTGGCACTCCAAACTTCGAGGCTCTGCACCTCCTCCTGCCCAACTGCTCTCGCTCCATTCTCACAATGTACTCGCGAGGGGGGCGAGTTCGAGGCGCGCTCGACCCCCGCGTTCTGACTTACATGATTTCTCTCATCGCATCGAGCAAAAGGTTTGGACGGGGAGGCCCCAACACTCACATGAGGGGCCTGGCTGCACACAGCACTTGAAGCCCCCAGGCTCGAGGAGCACCTGGGAGCTGCGTTCTGACTTTCGAGCGCCGAAGTCGTAGACGGCCTGGAAGGCGGGTCCCCGCACGCTGACGAAGTTCCACGAGCCGCCTCCCGCGCCGAGGAAGATGCCCCAGTAGCAGAAGCCGCGGCAATCGACCTCCGCTCTGCTGGCCCCAAGACTCCGCTGATGTCGGCCGAGGCCTCGACCAGGGGTCTCTCAGGGCCAGTGGGTCTCGGAGCATGTGGCTCGCTGCGCTGCCCCTCCAGCGAGCCCTCGCCTGGCGAAGACTCCGCTTTCTCAGGGGACGAGCGTGCGTCACCTGTAGACAAGGCAATCGGCCTCGAAGCACTCGAAGCCGCCGTACATGTGCCGACACCCTCTCCGAGGGTCCTCCTGACCCGAGGGGCGGCATCCTCCTTGGCCCACCTCTGGGCGTCGGCGCTGAAGCCTGATTCTGGTCTGGCTAGCGGCACAGGGAAGCCCAGGTCGGGCCAGTCGAGGTCGATGGCGTTGTGCTGCCAGAGGAGCAGGTCCGACGGAATAGACGGGCTACCCCATTCGTTGACGCTTCGCCAGTGAGCCAAGACTCTCCAGCAGCCGCTTGAACTTGTCGGGGTCCTGGCCGCCGTCAAAGCCTGCGGCGGCGAAGGCCTCCCTGACGCGCTCGTCGTCAGGGTCGTACTCGGGCTGAGGTGGGGCCCCTGCTGCAGGACCTCCAGGGGCCACGCCAGCGCCGCCAGGGCTCCTGGGAGCGGCACCACCAGCCCCAGCAGCAGGGCCTGTCTCCGTGTCTGGCTTGGGGATCCTCGCCTCGAACTCCTCACGCTTGGACGCAGCTTGCGCCAAGAGGGTGTCTGCCTGGAAGCCGAACCTGGTTCCGTACTTGCGCAGGCACTGCTCCATGATGTCCAGCATGGCGATCTCCTGCTTGGGGTCGGCCTCCACTCCGTCAGCTGGGGCCTCTGGCAGGACACTGGTGCGTTGGGCGTCCCTGATGTGGTTCTCCAGCTCAGCCAAGCTCTCACTGTGCTTGTCCAGCTGGTCCCGCTCCTCCTCGAAAGCCTGGCGAGCCTGCTCCATGGCAAGCTTGGCCGCCGCCACCCGTTGGGTGGAGCTCTCGATCTGCTTGATCTTCTTCTGCTTGCGCTGCAGCAAGTCCTGGAGGCTCTTGGAAGCCAGGTCCGCAGGCTTGACCACCTCAGACTGCTTGAGCGCCGCTTCGAGATCTGTGGCCAGCTGGGTGCCCTTGGCCACGCCCTTCGCCTGCAGCAGCTCCACCAACTGCGAGGCCGTGAGCTCGCTGGGGTCACGGGCCTTGGCGCTTCCCCTTGCGCCGAGCCCCCGCGGGGGGCCATGGAGCCAGCGGTTGGGACTTGGCCCAGGCTTGGCCCCACCACTGCCTCCATGCTGCTGTCTCGCCTGCAGGATATGCGAAGGTGCTCTCGATCCACATTCACGGCACGACGTCCTGAAGTGGAAGTTGAGAAATCCGCAGCGGCACCCCCATGATCGCTTCTGGGTCTGCCACGGCGGGTCATTTTTTGTCATGTAGGATTGGCTCCGACCAGCTGCTCCACTTCCAAGTGCGCTGGCCGAAAGGTCGAGAAAGCTCAAAGCTCGAAACCTGGAAATGGCTACGATTATGATGATGATGATGATTATGATGACGACGACGACGACGACGACGACGACGACGACGACGACGACGATGGCGACGACGATGACGGCAGCGACGGCGGCCAGCGACCACGAGCACGGCGACGACCACGGCGACGACCACGGCGGCGGTGGCGACGACCATCACCACGACGACCACCACGACAACGATGACGACAACGCCGACTACGCCGATGAAGGCTACAACAACAATAATAACGACAAAGACGAAAACAACGACGGCGGCAGAGCGGACCTCCACCTCCACAGATCTCCGCAGCTCATTGGAGGTTTCCAGAAGCCACTGGAGGTCCCCGGAGGCCTCCAGAAGCCTTCGGAAGCATCGAGCGGAGGCCCGAAAGAAGACCACCAACGTGCAAGATCTCGATCCTCGACACTGGATCCTCGGTCCTCGTTCCTCGACCCAGGACGACGACAACGACGGGAACCACCACGACGACGGCGACAGCGACGCCGATCACCTCGACCACGACGACAATGACGACCCCGACGACAACCACGACTTGCGCGTGTCAGAGCTTCTCGATATGCTGGTGTGCCCTGGTATCACTCCTTATTCGCCGTCGTGCCTACTGACACGCCGAGGTGTGGTAGAATGCTACGTGCAGCTGTCTGGTAGGGCTTCTCTAAGTCTTGGGACCCCCCCCCATCTCGCCACGCACTGTCGCGTGCATCGGCCTCCACCCCTCCCGAGACTCTCTGAACGCCCCAGCACCTCCCTGGCACCGTCCCGAGCATTCCAAGGCTTGCAAGACAACCCAGGGAGGCCAACAAGGCCGCCAAAATGGCCCAATATTGCAACAAGCGGCACCCGCCAGCCTCCAAAGAAGACCCAGAGAGGCGCTCCAAGGGGTCCCAAGCGGCTGCCAAGACATGAAGGCCAGGAGACCGCACATGAAGTCCCCAACCATTCAAAAAACTACGGGAAGCCTTTAGAGTTTGAGTATGAAGGGGCCCTGGGACACACAGATGAATAGACACAAATCCCAGGATGCCCCATACTTTCGCATATCTTCTGGATGTTCGTCTTCCCCCCCACTTCCCGTATTTTCCTGGGGATCGACGATTAATTGTGCTTGTGCGTTTTTCCCCCTCCTGACCATAGAGTTTGAGTAGTGCGGTTCTCCTGGGCCTCTCGGCTCAAGATGGCTCAGGAAGGGCCTCGGAGGAGCCAACGAGACGCCAAGCGAACCCGACGAAGGTCTCCAGGAGCTTCCAAGACCGCCCAAGAGGGCCCAGTACAGCCCACGGGGGCCCCGAGATCGCCCGAGAGGGCCCCAAGAAGCTTCCAGCACAGCCCGGTGGGACTCCCCAGACAGCCGAGAGGTCCAAGGTAGCATCAAGACAGCCCAAACGAGCCCCAACGCGAACCAAGAAAGTCCGAAGAAAATCCCTAGAGGGCCCAACGAGGGCCCAACAGGACCCCAAAGACAGCCCCAAGTCGGCTCAGATACCCTTCGCGGGAGCCCCCCAAAGAATGGAGGCGAGGACCGTCACATCTTATGACCTCCTGGGCGGCGCTCGAAGCGTCGTCACACTGGGCACTGCGCCGACACGGTGGCGGGACTTGTGAAGGGACCCTGGGACACACAAATAAATACACACAAACAAACAACAGCATTCCCTATATTCTCCCATATTTTCCTGGTTTTCGTCTTCCCCCCCACTTCCCATATTTTCCCATAGGTTCTGGGGAATCGACGATGAATTGTGTCTGTGTGTGTGTGTTTTCCCCCTCCTGAAGATTAACGCTGCACCGCCCCTCCCTGGCGCGCGAGGCGAGCCAGGGCGGCACCAGACGCGACGACCCGATGCCGGAGATCTGCGCGAACCTCTGAAACTGCATGTTTGTGCGTTTTGTTCTCCTTCCATGGACAGACGAAGGATCGAATAGGAGTTCGGTATCGAGACGACGCAGACCGTCAGCGACCACGCCGACGACGACGACGACGACGACGACGACGACGACGACGACGACGACGACGACGCCTACGACGACGACGAAGTCGCCAGCGGTCCGCGGAGCGCGCCTCGTCGCGCGCCCGCTGGTTCTTCAGGAACTCTTCCGCGAGACGCCGCTGCTCGCGCCTTGGCGGCGGGCGTCTCGTCGTCCTCACGTCGCTTGTATGGTCGTCGTCGTCGCCATCGACATCATCAGACCATGATCATCAATCCTCCTCCTACTCCTTCTCCTCTTCCTCTCCATCGCAACTCCGTCCTCCTCATCATCATGACCAGCCTCCTCTTGATCAGCATCCTTCCCCCCGTCCTCCTCAATCTGCGTGACATGTTGTGTTTTCTTTTCCTCCTCATCATCATCACCACCACCACCACGATCATCGTCATCATCATCATACTGCTCCTTTTCCTGTTCCGCCGCCTCCTCCTCCTCCTCCTCCTCCTCCTCATCATCATCATCAGCAGCATCATCATAAGCATCATCAGCACCATCATCATCGTCGTCATCATCATCAGCAGCATCGTCATGATCATCATCATCATCAACAGCAGCATCATCATCAGCATCGTCGTCGTCGACGTCGTTGTCGTCGTGAGCGTCAGGGTCATCGCCATCTGCATCAGCATCAGCACCAGCATCAGCATCATAGTCATCAGCAGCATCAGCATTATCGTCGTCATCAGAATCATCAGCACCAGCATCAGCATCAGCATCATCATCAGCATCATCATCAGCATCATCACCAGAATCAGCATACGCATCATCATCATCATCAGCCACATCACCATCATCGTCATCATCCTCATCCTCCTCATCATCGTCAGCGTCAGCATCGTCATCATCATCATCATCATCATCATCATCATCATCATCATCATCATGGTCGTCGTCGTCATCATCAGCATCAGCATCGTCATCAGCATTATCATCATCAGCAGCAGCATCGCCATCATCCTTATAATCATCACACTCATCACCATCATTTTCTTCATCATCATCGTCGTCATCATCCTCGTCATCAGCAGCATCATCTTCACCACCACCAGCATCATCATCGTCACCAGCAGCTGCAGCAGCGGCAGCATCAGCACAATTATCATCATCATCATTAGCCTCATCATAATCATCATCACCGCCACCACCACCATCACCATCACCATCACCATCATCACCAGCATCAGCATCATCGTCATCAGCATCATCAGCATCATCATGATCATCATCAGCAGCATTATCATCAGCGTCCTTGCCGTCGTCTTCATCATCAAACGCATCATGATCAGCAGAAGTAACATCATAATCCTCTTCATCGTCATCATCAGCAACAGCAGCAGCATAATAATCATAATCATCAGCATGATCATCAGCACCAGCATCAGCGTCAGCGTCAACATTATCATCATCAGCAGCACCGTCAACATCACCATCGTCGTCGTCATCGGCATCGTCATCATCATCACCATCATCAGCATCATCGTCAGCATCCTCAGCATCATCATCATCATCATCATCATCATCATCATTATCATCCTCAACATCATCATCAACATCATCATCAGCATCATCATCGTCATCAACATCAACATCAACAGCATCATCATTACCATCGTCATCGTCATCATCATCAACATCAAACGTAACCATTATGCGTAAAGCCGGCCTTTGTCAGGCGGGCGAGGTGCGCGGCGTGCCGTCTCCTTCGTTGGGGAAAGCGGCTCGGTCTCATTCCCTGGTGCGAGAGGCAATGGCTGCGGCCAACTAGAGGGCCGTCCTCGCTGCGGCGGAGCAGCCTGACGACGCTGCGCCTGCAGGCGCGTCGCTTTGGCCAGCAAGGCGCGCCAGACATGGCGCAGCGCGGATGGCGTCCGCGGAGCGCCCTGCACGCAGCCCTCCAGCGCGTGGTGGACCTAAAGCGGCAGGTCGAGAGCTTGGAGGGGAGGCCCGCGACGGCCCAGGAGGTACATTAGGCTACGGCGCTGCGAAGCGGTTGCCCTGGCGGAGCTGTACCCGACTGTCCAGCAGGCCGCCGCATGGGTGGACGAGCGCGAGGGCTGGGCGTCCCGCGCGGAACTCACAGGGCGACTGGTACTGGAGGCCCCCGTGCTCGCGGCTGGCCTGGCTACCGAGGTAACGAGGGGCGATCGCGTCCCCCAAGTGGGCACACTGGAAGCACGGAGGCGCAATGCCGCCGCTCGCACTGCCGGCTGCCCGAGGCACGCGAGGACTGCGACGCACTACCCTGCAGCTGGGCCGTCGTTGGCAGGCGCGGGCACAGCCTGCCGGCTGGAGCCCGCTTCGCGCTCTCGGAGCGCTTGTGAAGCGCCGACCAACCCATCGTGGCCACCCTTCGTCTCGGGCGCGTGATGGTGGAAGGCCGCCGCGGAGTTGGCGGGCCGGTTCGACGAGGACGAGGCGAAGGGGGCGGAGCCCTTTGTTGCAGTTGTGCCCGACACCGAGCCCGAGCCCAACCCGACGGCCGACGAGGACGGAGAAGAGGAGGTCAGGAGTGAGGAGGCGCTCACTCGGGAAAGCATTGGCGTCCCTGAGCGTCACGACGGGTACCAGCAGCAAGACTCCACCACTCACGATCGCCAATCGCACACCACGGAGCAGCCCGGAGGTGGACTTCAGCGACTGGTCTCGGCGGAGATTGGCCCCATCCTCGATGATCTCAGGAAGGCCTGGGCGGCCAGTCGCCTCCGACGGCATCGACGGCATGGGCGACAAGCTGGAAGTGGCCCTCGGGGTGGTGAAGGCTCTCGAGGGGCGCCTGGCCCTGGCGCTGGGGCCCCACCAGGCAGCTGAGGAAGCTTCGGCTGGGGCACGGCGCACGGCCTTCGACGCGGAGGTGGGCAGGCACAAGAGCGAGATCGAGGCGGGCACGGAGGCCCCCTGTGCAGCCCTGGCCTCGAGGCTGTGGGAGGCGGCCCATGCCCGCAATCGAAGGCAGAGCTGCGATCTGGATCGGCGACAGGGCCTGATCGTGCTGGCCGCTACGGCTGCCAGCTTCTGTCAATGCAGCTGCGAAGCAGCCCCTCTTGGGTATGCGCGGCTGTCACACCTGACCTAGTAATCGGACTCGGGCTCCGAGCTGTGCGAGTAAACCCCGAGGCGAATATTACGCTGCGCTGTGCTGGCGAGTTGCTTCTCTCAGGCTGCGGCAGTTGGCCGCGGCCGGTGTGCAAGTGCAACAACATGTGGCAATGCAGGTCCTCGCTGATGCCATGTTGCACGGTCTGTCGCTGCGCGCGATGCACCGAAAGGAAACGTTCGGGTTCGGGCGGCTATCGAACCAGAGTTGCCCGTGTCAGACGCGTTGTATCAGCATCATCATCAGCATCATCATCATCATCCTCCTCCTCCTCATCATCATCATCATCAACAGTATCATCATCATCATCATCATCATCATCATCATCATCATCATCATCATCATCATCATCATCATCATCATCATCATCATCATCATGATCATCATCATGATCATCATCAGCATCATCGTCATCATCCCCCTTATCATCATCATCATCATCATCATCATCATCATCATCAGTATCATCATCATTAGCGTCAGCAGCATCGTCATCATCATCATCATCATCATCATCATCATCATCATCATCCTTATCATCATCATCAGAATCAACATCAGCATCAGCATCAGCATGAGCAACCTCATCATCATCAGCATCGTCATCACCATCACCATCATCATCAGAATCATGATCATCAGCATCATATCATCGTCATATGTATCATCATCATCATCATCATCATCATCATCATCGTCATCATGATCATCGTCATCGTCAGCATCACAGCCACCGCAATCATCATGATCATCATCAACATTATCATCGTAATCATCATTATCAGCATCAGCATCGTCATCAGTATCATCATCATCGTCATCGTCAGCATCATCACCATCAGAATCATCATAAGCATCACCATCACCACATCATCATCATCAGCATCATCAGCATCAGCATCAACATCAGCGAAACCAACATCACCATCATCATCATCATTACCATCATCATCGTCAGCAGCAGCACAAGCATTATCACCATCACCACCATCATAAACATCATCATCAGCAGAAGCCTGATCAGCAGCAGCATTACAATAAGCAGCATCATCAGCAGCAGCAACATCAGCATCAGCATAGTCAAAAGCATCATCACCACATTCGTCACATTCATTAACCACACCAGCATCGTCGTCGTCGGCATCATCATCAGCATTCTCCTCCTCCTCAGCACCAGCATCGTCATCATCATCGTCATCGTCATCATCAACATCATCGTCATCGGCATCGTCGTCATCAGATTCATCGTCATCATCATCATCATCATCATCATAATCATCATCACCAGCATCATGATCATCATCATCAGCATCAGCACCATCATCAGAATCGTCATCCCAATATATCGACATCGTCACCCTCAGCATCGTCATCATCATCAACATCAGCATCAGTATCACGATGATCATCATCGTCGTCAGCCTCATCATCATCATCATCATCATCAGTATCATCATCATTAGCGTCAGCAGCATCGTCATCATCGTAATCATCGCCATCGTCGTAATCGTCATCACCGTCATCATCATCATGATCATCAGCAACATCGTCATCGTCATCAGCATTATCGTCATCATCTTCTTCATTATCATCATCATCATCATCATCATCTTCATCATCATCATCATGATCAACATCCTCATCACCATCACCATCATCATCATCATCAGCAGCATCATCATCATCATCATCATCATCATCATCATCATCAGCATCATCATCATCATCATCATCACCATCACCATCACCCTCATCATCAGCATCATCAGCAGCATCATCGTCATCATCACCTTCACCATCGTCATCAACAACAACATCAACAACATAATCGTCAGCAGCAGCATCAGCATGCGCATCGTCATAAGAATCATCATCAGCGTCGTCATCATCATCATCAGCAGCAGCATACTCATCATCATCGTCCTTTCCTGCCCCTCCTCCGCATCCTCAGCTTCCGAAACCTGTTCCTCATCCTCCTCATCATTATCATCATAAGAATCATCATCAGCATTAAAATCAGCAGCAGCATGCTCATCCTCACCCTTCTCCTCCTCCACCTCCTCCTCCTCCTCCGCCTCCTCATCTCCTCCTCCTCCTCCTCCTCCTCCTCCTCCTCCTCCTTCTGCCTCCTTGCGCTCCTCGCGCGGCCTCCAGAAGAGGGCGTGGAGGGAGGAGGAGGAGGAACAGGAGGAGGAGGAGGAGGAGGAGCAGGAGGAAGAGGAGGAGGAGGACAAGGAGGAGTAGGAGGAGGAGGAACAGGAGGAGGGAGTAGGAGGAGGAGGGGGATCAGGAGGAGGAGGACGAGGAGGAGCAGGAGGAGCAGGAGAAGGAGGAGCAGGAGAAGGAGGAGCAGGAGGAGCAGCAGCAGGAGGAGGAGGAGGGAGGGGGAGGAAGAAGACCGAGGAGGAGGAGGGGAGGTCGGGAGGGAGGGAGAGTAGTTGCAGACGGGAGAGAGAACAGTGGACCGAGGGGAGGGAGGGGGAGGAAGAGTCGACGAGGGTGCGGCGAAGGGGGGAGGGCGAGGAGGGGGAGCAGGGAGCAGGGAGCGCGGAGCAGGGCGGGAGAGGGCAAGCGGGTGACGGGAGGCCGAGGGGGAACGGCGGGGCGCAGGGAGCGGAGAGGAGGGCGGGAGGCCGCCGGGGGCCGAGAGCGAGGGGAGTGCTCCAAATCCCTTATTGATCGAGCCCCCCCTAAAAAACCGGCCCTCCCCTCCAAATGCGGCCTAACATTGCGGGCCCCCCCTCAGAAGGGGCGCGTGAATAGACTGGACCGCCTGAGCCAAAATCCAGAGAAAATGCCCTATAAACCGGACCCCCCCAGTTACAAAAAAAAGGCGCCTTAAAAAGTCGGACCTGGGGGACGATTAATAAGGGATTTGGAGTAGGAGGCCTGGAGATGGGCACCAACACCACCAGGGGGGGTCGCCTCCACAGGGGGAAGAGGATCCCATATTTCGGCGTTGGCGGTAACATGTCGGCCCCCCTGGAAGCCAGGACATGACCACCATCGCCGAGGTCGGGATCTGCTTCCCTCGGTGGAAGCCCACCGCCGACATTCAGCGAGCGAAGAACGGTATAAAATAAACTTTTTCGCTGTCGGGGGCGCCTATCCCTGGGCGGCTGGAAAGTTTATACCCCTACGGTGCCACCGTAAGGGTATAAACTTTCCAGCCGCCCAGGGACAGGCGCCCCCGAGTTTATACCGTTCTTCGCCCGTACGGTGCCACCGTAAGGGTATAATCCGGCTGGAAAGTTTATGCCCCTACGGTGCCACCGTAAGGGTATAAACTTTCCAGCCGCCCTGGGACAGGCGCCCCCGACAGCGAAAAAGTTTATTCTATACCGTTCTTCGCCCGTTAAGACATCGGTGATGGTGTCAACCTCCAGGTCTGCGAGGGAGGGAGCCGGCGCGGCGCCTGGTCTCCATCTTGACGGCGTC
Organism: Prorocentrum cordatum; assembly: GCA_963575745.1. Classification (NCBI taxonomy): domain Eukaryota; class Dinophyceae; order Prorocentrales; family Prorocentraceae; genus Prorocentrum; species Prorocentrum cordatum. The sequence goes on along the minus strand of CAUYUJ010016839.1, from coordinate 59,969 downwards.
GCGTTGGGCGAAGCGCTGGCTCATGATCTTGGTGGACTCCTCTCGGGCCTGGCGGGGGGGTCGCGGGAGGACGTGCCCGCACTGCGTGTTTCAGTGGGGTGCACACGTCAGAATTCCTCCTCCTCCTCCTCCTCCTCCTTATCTCCGCCTCCTCCTCCTCCTCGTCCTCCTCCTCGTCCTCCTCCTCCTTCTCCTCCTCCTCCCCCTCCTTGTCGTCGTCGATGTCTTCCAGGGTCGGCGGCACCAGCCGTCAGGCCTTCACAGTAGTAGAACAGACACCGTGCCATTTGTTTCTGTGGGACACGCGAGTCCGCACCGAAGGAGATGCAGCAAACGCCCTGCAGCATGCCGCTGCCCAGACGGCATGGCCACGGCAACACGCCCGCCCCGCCGAGCGTAATACGGTAATGCTTCGTCTGAGCGCGCACGTCGCCTCTTGCGGAGCCGACGCGCCCATGGTGTGAATATGCTGGGAGATGCCGACCTGGGGCTGCGACCGCTGGAGGCGGGCCCATCAACGAGCGATGCTCGGGGGACCGAAAGTGCGAAGCGGAGATTTATCCATATTCACCGCCTGGGAACCGACGTCCTAGTGCCCCAGCGGGCAGTGGATATGGATACATGTTGGCCCCCGGGGGTCCGAATATGTCCACATCCACAGCCTGCCGAGATCCCCGAAATTAATCCTCCAGGCGGTGGTCATGTATAAATTCCCGCCCGTCGCTGTCTGTTTTCGCTGAGGCCGATGTCGCCACCTCCCGTGTGCGCCTTGGCTTCCTCTGGCGTGTGTCGAAGGTCGGCTTGCCTTTGGGCTGGCCCGTCGCGGCTGTGCCGCGGCGCTGGTTTTCGGTACTGCTCGATGGAGCCGATGTGCTTTAGTGTCAGGTAGCGTTTTGGTCTCGCCACCCTCGAGGAGGGTGGAGCCACGTCTAGGGGGCCACATGCGAACCCTAACCCTGCCCCCCTCAAAAATCGTGGGGGGTAGGGGCAGGGTTCGCATGTGGCCCCCTAACGTCGGCACGGGCTGTGCACTGGCTACCCCCGTGCGTGCACGGGGCTGCCGCTGGTGCCCCTCGTGCGAGAGGTGCCGAGCAGCCGATATGAAGGGGGGTACTTGCCTCCGCCCTCCCCAGTTCGGACCGCTTCGGACTCTTGAGGATCGCCGCCGCCGCCGCCGTCTCCTCCTCCTCCGCCTCCTCCTCCTCCTCCTCCTCCTCCTCCTCCTCCTCCTCCTCTGCCTCCTCCCTCCTCCTCCCTCCTCCTCCTCCCTCCTCCCTCCTCCCTGTCTCCTCCTCCTCCTCCTCCTCCTCCTCTCCTCCTCCTCCTCCTCCTCCTCCTCCTCCTCATCATCATCATCCTCATCCTCATCCTCATCCTCATCCTCATCCTCATCCTCATCCTCATCCTCATCCTCATCCTCCTCCACCTCCTCAGGGTGCCAGGATAACACCTCTGGGTACTGGATGCGTTGTCGTCTCACCAGAAAAAGGAAGGTCTTAATAGCTTCCTGCTGTTAAAAGTTCCGCCTCTTCAGCCTTCCCGGCGCTGAAAACCGGTCCACGGGCCCCCGAGGGAATGGGGAACGAACCGAAGTCAAAGGGGTCGGCGGATGTGGTCACATCGCCGATAGATCGGCGATAGGCCGCCGATGGCGAATCCGCACGTTCCTGGGCGAGGTGGGCTGCCAGGCCCCTATCGGCGAGGAATGGGCGATGGGGGGGGGGGGGGGCGATGCGTGCACCCCTGAGCCCAGCAACCCCCCACGTTGCCCCCGACGTTCCGCTCCCTGGCTGTTGGTCCATAACTCGGGCATCTGGCGGCCGTTCGGAACGATTCCGACACACTCGGAAAACGCCCTCGACGAGACACAGCTGATAGAAACCACCCCAGGCTTCGGAAACATTCGAACGTTGGCCAGCGTAGACCCTTAACAGTGAATTCTTGTAATCTATACGGAGCAATCTAGATGGTGAAATCAATGTGGTGCAATCCATGAGATGAAATCCGTGCGTCGCACAGCAATGCAAAGCAATGCAAAGCGATGCAATGCGGTGAAAAGCAATGCAAAGCAATGCAACGCAACACAACATAAAGTAATTGCAAAGCAGTAGCAAAGCAATAGCACTAGCAAAGCAATGGCAACGCAATAGCAGTGCAAAGCAATGCAAATCAATGCAAATCAACTCAAAGCAACTCAAAGCAATGCAATGCAATGCTCAGCAATACAATGCGAGAAACAGCCATGTAAAGCAATACAAAACAATGCAAAGCAATGCAAAGCAATACAATGCGATGAATTGAGATGCAAAGCGATGCAAAGCAATACAAAGCAATGCAAAGCAATAGCATTGCGAAGCACTGTAATAGCAACGCAACAGCAATGCAACAGCAATGCACTAGCAGTGCAATAGCAATGCAACAGCCATGCAAAGCAATGCAAGGCAATGTAGGGCAATGCAAGCGGGCGGCGGCGACGGGCGGCGACGGGCGGCGACAGGCGGCGACAAGCCGGCCGGACCGTCAGCCGTGCCCAGCTCCTCAGAACAGTGGGAACCCCTGATTGCAAGCACGGCCTGGGGAGAAAAAAAACATAACACCTCCGAAGACCCCCCATGAGCCCATCCCCTTACGTTGCCCCTGAGTATGGGCCCGGCCAGGACCGGTGCGGCGGAGAGCGGTCGGCTACATGCAAGAGTGACACCGGGCAAGAGTGACCTTTGGTGCGCGGCACTTGGGGGGCCGCGGGGGGGGGGGGGCCAAACACAAGCTCACAAGCCGCTGCTGCTGCTACCGCTTCGCTTTCAGCCATCTGGGGGCCCCTCCGTGCCCGCAGCAGAGGCCACTCCGGCGGGAGGGCACTCCGGCGCCCAGTCCAAGCGGACGCCCCCCGAGGGGCGGCATCTCTCCCTGGCCGCCCGGCCTTGGCGCACATCTCCACCCGCCGCAGCAGGCGGGCGCGCTCCTGCGGGGAGGGGGCGGGGGCGCATCGGGGGCCTCCCGCGGGGCAGGAGGCCCCTCGCCGGCACTGCGGCGGGACTCTGGGCCGGACCGAAGCGAGCGCGGGCACAAGACAGCTCGCACCCCGCACCAGCGCAGAGCCCTGGGCTCTGAGATCCAGACCCAGACCCCCTCGCGCTGTGCGAGAAAAGCACACGACGGGAGGCGTGTTGCTGTGTTCGGCCTCCGGGGGCGCTCCCCGGGCCTCGGGGCCGTCTAAAAAAACGACGCGGGGCGAAAAACTGGTCCCGGGGAAGAGGTCCAGACCTCTCTGGGGGTCGACGCTGCGCAAAAATCACGACGTCGGGGGTCTGGGGACAGTGACTTTTTCCTCGATTCTGCGCTGGTGCACATCGGCGGTGGACAAACCTCCCTTTAGTAAACCTCCCCGCAGTTAAAACGGCCTGGGACCGAAACCGATGGACCTGGACTCGCAAAAATGACGGCCGCGACGCCCTCTCGCGAACCGAAAACGGCCAATTCACTAATCGACGTGTCAGGGTAGGAGGTCTGTCTACCCCCGAGTACAGTGCGCAGTATACTGCTGGCACGGCCCTCTGTGGGGCCACTGAGGCACATGGCTGCGGAGGCGGGGGGAAGCGTGGCTGCAAGCCCGTCTCTCTCGCCTGTGTTAAACTGCGTGCGCAACTATCCTTGGCGGCGAGCGCAAAAAAAGTGAGAAGGAGAAGGCCTTCTCAGAAGCCCTCGCGCCTTCTGAGAAGTTTTCAGCTCGGTGTCTTCTGGGAAGGCTTTGGACACTTCTCAGAAGGCCAAGGGACTTCCGAGCCTTCTGAGAAGGCCCGCCCCTTCTCACTTCCCTCCCTCGCTCGCCGCCGATGTCTGCCCAGAAACGGGGCATGAGATCCAACCGATGTAAAACTCTTTCGCAGCGGGCGCGCTCGCCCAATTGTGCTCTCTACGCCCGGTGCGGGCCGGCGAGCCCACAAAGATCGAGCCGGCTCGACAGAGAAGTCGTGGCCAAGGCCTCCGGCGATGCCTCTTCGCGGTGCTGCAGGTGCCTGGCAGCGTCTGATCTTGGGGAGCCGGGGGCCAGATCTCGCACCCAGCCGCGCCAGGACGCGCAGCAGGCGCCGCACGGGGACGTCGCCCGCCAGGGGGGGGGGAGCGCGGGCGCCGATCCACGAAGTCCGCGCGGACCTCCCGAGGTTTACAGTCGGCAGCCTCTGCTTCGCGTGCCGCGGGGGCGGCACCGGCGACACGCTATACTGACCACCCCAACCCAACCCGAAGACCCGAATTCGGCCCGAATTTCGGGATGGGGGGGGGGTAAGGGGTTACACCTGTTTTTTTTTCAACGCTCCTCGACGCCCCCCCCACTGGAAAGGGACGGCAAATTGAGATTGAGGCCTTCGGGTTGGGTTGGGGTGGTTTGGTGGGTGGTGATATACCCTGCGAGCGGACTTGGCGGCGCGCACAAAGGGGTAGGGGCGCGCACAAGGAGGCCGCTTCTTAGAAGGCGCCGGCCTTACATCTTTAGACAAGGCCCGGGCCTTCTGAGAAGCAGGGGTGCTTCGAAGAAGCCTTCCCCCTTCCCCTACCCCCCTCTGCGCGAGGGCGACGGACAGCGTGTCGCTCCGCTCCGCGGGGCGGGAGGCTGGGAAAAGCTCAGGACATTGACGCTTTGGGGCCATACAGTCGGGGCGTCGACCTGAGGAACCCTGAATAAGGAACGAGGCCCCTCCCCTCCATAAGTTTAACTTATATCTCCCATCGAAGAACTGGGGAAAACCAGATGCAAGCTGCGAAACAATCGAGGCACACGCAGCCCCTCCCCAACGATGAGGATTCCTTCTTCAGCGCCCCGACTGGCTAGTGCGGACCGGACCAAGAGATCAGATCGGGCCGGCCACGACGGATGTCGGGTCGGGGGCGGGCCCTGTGGGGGGCGGGCTCGGACAGCTCCTGGGGCGGCAGCCCCAGGTCACCCTCGCCTACGCGCCACGCGCGGACCGTGCAGGTCCCGCGGCGCAGACTGCCTTCACGCTCCCACCCCGGGGCATTGGGGGGGGAGGTGCGCGCGAGAGTCCTCCTCCTCCTCCTCCTCCTCCTCCTCCTCCTCCTCCTCCTCCTCCTCCTCCTCCTCCTCCTCCTCCTCCTTTCCCTAAAATAGCTCCTTCCTGTCGCGACTCCAGACGCGTCGGTAGGGCGGGCCAGGCGTTCCGCCTGAGATTTCCTCACACTGTATGGTCCTAGCTCGAAATTTGCAACAGAAGCTTCACGGATGGAAGGCGATGGGTTTCAAAACGTGACCATCGCCATAGAGCTCTCGCGTACAGTCGTCTAAAAGTTTGCGACAGATTCGCAAATGAAAGGCAGGCCGTTTTGAAAATGTGGCTCTCGTCTGAACGCCGCGAGCATTCGTCCGAAAAGTCCGCAGCAGCTTGGAGCATGGAAGGCGGGCCGTTTTCAAAATGTGCTCTCGCCTGAGCGCCGCGCACATTCGTCTCAAAAGTTTGCAGCTATTTCAAGGCGGGAAGGCGGGTCGTTTTCAAAATGTCCTCCTGGTCTTGGCGCCGCGCACATTCGTCCTGAAGGTTTGCGTCAGTTTCAAGGATGTAGAGCGGTTTCGTCTCAGACGTGGCTCTCGCCTCGGCGCCGCACACATGCGTGTTGGATGTGTGCGAGAGTTTCAAGAATCCGTATGGTTCAAGTCCCAGGAACGGTGTTCAGGCACGACTTACGATTGCCAGGACGCACCAGTCTCGTTGATTCGCGGTGTTGAAGTCCCACGAGTGGGATGCACAGAGACAAGCTAATACTATGTGTCCTCCTTGGAGGCGCGCGTCCGACCCGAACATATAGTATACCCATCTTGTAGTATTTCGTTTCCCGAGCGGCGTGGTCAGAAAGCGACCGCCACGACGCCTATACTATAAGGTTTCTCGGTGCGCGCGTCGCCCCTGGGGGGCGACGCACATATAGTTTAAGTATGCTGGGGTGACGCCGGACGAATGCTGTTCTGGGATGAGTTGGGATTGTCAGGACGCAACAGCCACGTGGATTCGCAGTGTTGAAGTCCCAGGAAGGGTAACGAAGGGATTCGCGCGCCCCCGCGCGCCCGCACGCCCTCCCCGCGCAGCAACGCCCCCCGCGGCATCAAGCGGGCTTCGCCGGCGCTGGCCTCGCGGGCCCCTGGCTCCGCTGGCGCCGGGCTCGCCCGTCTGACTTCGCACGCGGTCGGTTTTGCCGGCGGCTGGTTTCACCGACGGCCGGTTTACAGCCGGGGCTGGTCTCGCCGGCGCTGGCTCAGGGCTGGGGCTGGTTACTTGCCGGCGGCTGGTTTCGCCGGGGTGTGTCTCGCCGGCGGCGGGTTTCGTCGGGCGGGTCTCGCCGGAGCTCGCGGGTCGGGCGGCCAGAACCCTGACGGGCAGCCCGGGCGGGCGGGACTCCAACGGGCGGGTCGGGCGGGACATAAAAGCGGGCGGGCTTGCCAGCACGCGAACGGGCGGGACCCCAACGGGCGGGTGGGCGGGCTGGAATCTAACAGGCGGGTCGGCGAAACCAGCCGGCCGAAACCACCGGGCGGGTCGGCGAAACCAGCCGTCGGCGAAACCAGCCGATCCCCCACGCGCGCCCTCCGCGCGCGCCGCGCTCCCCTCCAGCCACGCGCGCGCAGGGGCAATGTTAAACCACAAAAGCCCCGTCGCCCCGATACTCTGGCGGTGGACATCACGCCTTCCGCGCGCCGGGGCCACGCGCTTCGGCGCGGCGGGGTTTGGATCACCAGCGCAAGCGTCCTCCGCGGTGGAAGAAGACCCGAGCAGCTGGGAAGCCCCGAACTGCGAGCCCGACGAGGCGTCCTGCGGACGCGGGCGGGGCGGGGCGGAAGTGAAAGGTAGGCCAGTGGACAAAGAAAGTTCCTCCTCCTCCTCCTCCTCCTCCTCCTCCCCCCCCTCCCCCCCTCCTCCCCCTCCTCCTCTTCCTCCTCCTCCCTCCTCTCTCCTCCTCCTCCTCCTCCTCCTCCTCCTCCTCCTCCTCCTCCTCCTCCTCCTCCTCCTCCTCCTCCTCCTCGTCCTCCTCCTCCTCCTCCTCCTCCTCCTCCTCCTCCCTCCTCCTCCTCCTCGTCCTCCTCCTCCTCCTCCTCTCCTCCTCCTCCTCCTCCTCCTCCTCCTCCTCCTCCTCCTCCTCCTCCTCCTCGCCGCTGCTGCTGCTGCTGCTGCTGCTGCTGCTGCTGCTGCTGCTGCTGCTTCTGCTTCTGCTCCTCCTCATCCCGACTGTCTCGCCCATTGCGTACGGCGCTCGCCCAGCAGAACCTCCGTCCGTCCGTCCCTGACCCCGCCTGGCTGCCCGTCCGTCCTCCGTCTGTACATTTTCCAGGCCCTCTCAGCCGCGGCACTCGGAGCTTTCTCACTTAGCTCTGGGGCGCACCGGCCACGGCCGCCCTCGCCCTTGCCACTGCCCCTGACGAGGTTTGGGGGGGGGAGGGTGCCGAAGCGCGCCACGGGCCTCAGCAAAACCCGAGATGCCTGGCACCGCTCGACAACGTGCTGTGTTCCAAGCCTCGCAGGGTGATCGTTGGCGCGCCTCGTCTCCCTCGTCGTCGACCTCGGCGTCGTGCTCGCGGTGCGCGTGGCCCTGCTCGGTGCCGGCTGCCCTGTCGCAGTGACCACCACCACGACCCACGACCTTCCACTCCCCCATCCCCTTCCGACTCCTCCTCCGCCTCCTCCACGGCCTCGCGGGGCGGGGGCTCGTGGCCGCGGCCCGGTCCGCCCCGAAAAGCCGGGTCAGAGCGCGCTGCGGCGGAGGGCCGCTGCGCTTCGGTTCCGCCCGTGGGCGCGGGGGGGAGAGAAAGGGCGGGAGGAGGAGGGCCTCCAAGAGGGAGCCAGACGACCCACAGGACGGAGGGCGCCAGGGCTGCGCACCCGTGCAAGCCGCGCGTGAGCCGAAGGAGGCGGCCAGGAATCGTGGCGCCAGGGGGGGGAATCGGGGGGACAGGGGCAGGGGCGGGGAGAGAACAGGGGGGAGTGGGGCCAAAGGAAGAGGCCAGGAGGCGAGGAAGAGGAGGAGGAGGAGGAGGAGGAGGAGGCCAGGTGTCCGCTTCAGTTACCCCGATGCCGCCCACGAGGATCGGCTCAGAATCGAATTGGCGCCCTTCGAGCAAGGAGGTTGAGCCAGCCGAGGCTTTTCCGCGGGTGGATGGCCAGCCCGAGCGCAAGAGGCGAGACCGTGCCGGTCTGGGACTGCGACAGGCTGGCAAAAAGTGCCGGCTCGTCGGCCAGCGTAGCTAGATCGGGAGGGGGGAAGCGGCGGAAGAGGAGGGGGAGAGGACGCCAAGCACGAGGGGGGGGGAGGGGAGTGTTAAATTGAAAGGTCGAGGGGGAGAGCGGGACAGGCCGAGCGGGGGGGGGGATGGGAGAGGGGAAAGAGAGAGTGAGAGAGAGAGCGAGAGAGAAACCAAACAATTGAAGAAACAATGATGATAATATAATAAAAGACTAAACATATATGGAAAGGTGAGGGGGTGGACGGGGCGGGGAAGAGAGAGAGAGAGAGACACACACACACACAGGGAGACTGGAGAGAGAGGGGTGCGGACGGGGACAGGGGATGGGAGCAGGCCTAAAGGGACGGGAAGGAACGAAGCAACGGGGGGGGAGGCCGGGAGGTAGGAGGACGCCAACTACAGTGGAGGCCAGTCCACAAGAAAGCTTCCACAAGAAACCCAACCCTGAGACTCCAGGACGCCCACTGATTTTTGGTGTGGGGACGTCACACTCTCCATCGCGAAACCATCGAAACCCAAGAAACCCAGGGCTCCCCGGAGGCAAGCAGGGTGTCTCTTGGCGTGGGTCTCCACTGTATGCACCTGCTCCGCTTCTATGCCCGTGCTGGCCAGGCCAATTCTCGTGGGCCCAGGACGATCGCAGGCCCCGCGAGAAGAGAGCGCGCACCCGTCCTCGCCGCCATCCTGGGCGGCTCAGGATCGACACGGCCAGGATCGGCGCAGGTGTCCTGCTTGTAAAGGGGCCCCAGAACACACAAATAAACACACACAAATAAAAAGATTCCCCATATTTCTTGGTTTTTGTCTTCCCCCCAGTTCCCGTATTTTCCTGATGGTCGACGACTAATTGTGTCTGTGTGTTTCTTTCCCTCCTGAGTCCTGCTTGGCGTCCCCGAGGTGGGAAGGGGCCAGGTGGGGTCCTGAAGGTTTTGCCGCTGCAAGCTCACGCTGGGCGATCTCGCCTCAGCTCGCGCCACAGGACCTTCACAGCTCGAGCCGCCTCGAGTGCGCTCACGGAAAAATGCAGCATACAAGCTTGGCCGAGGGCCCCGATCATGATGCTTCGCGATGTTGCAGTGTTTCGCGACGCCGGATCTCAGGGGTTGGCGGTCGACGGGAGGGAGAGGGGTCCCAGTGGAAACCCTCCTCCTCCTCCTCCTCCTCCTCCTCCTCCTCCTCCTCCTCCTCCTCCTCCTCCTCCTCCTCCTCCTCCTCCTCCTGGAAACATGGCCTGGTCCCCAGGGAAGCAACGGCAGCCGCTGAGCGGCAGGGTAGCCCAGCAGGCCTCCACGATCGCCCCAAGATGGCCCCCCCCCCAAAGAAGAGGAGCCCAAGAGGCGTCCAAGACAGCCCCAAGAGAGAGGTCCAAAGGGGAACTCAAACTTTGGAGCCTTCGACCCCTGGATGGCTTCAAAGATCGCAAGTAGGCCCCTCCGATACCTGCAGGAGGCCCCCAAGAGGCACCACGGAGGCCTTCAAGAGGCCTCCCGAGAGACCCCAAGAGACTTCTAAGAGGCCTCTCGTTCACGATCCAGGTTCGGTGGCGGGATGGGCCGAGGGCCACCAGGTCCGCCGCCCCGTGTTGATTTATCACAGGGGTGCCTGGCGTGTCAGATCTTAGACGGCTTTGGTTCTTTAAGAAAACTCGCTGAGGCTTCGGCCCGTCCCGCTGGCAACCCGAAGAGACCCCAAACTGCACATGTCAATGCCTTTCATGCCCAAGATGGCCCCAATTGGACTCCAAGATGCCTCCAAGACGGGAAGGATGGCCCAAGATGGCTTCCAAGTCCGCCTAAGATGTTCCAAGATGGCTTCCAAGACGGTCCAAGAGGTCCAAGATGCCTCCAAGATGGCCCAAGAGGCCTCCAAGAGGTCCTCCACGAGGGCCCGCAGAGGCCAAAATCATTGGTTGTCCTAAGTTGTTTGAAGGATTTTGGCATTTGCTTCTTTTCGGCCTTCCGACAGCCCAAGACGGCCCACGAGGTCCCCAAGATCGCCCCAAGATCGCCCAAAAGGCCTCCAAGATGGCCCCATGACGGCCCAAGAGGCCTCTAAGACGACTCCAAGAGGCCCCCAAAACAGCCCAAGACGCCCCCAAGACGCCCAAGATGGCCTCCAAGACGGCTAAGATGGCCTCCAAGATGCCTCCAAGACGGCCAAGAAGGCCTCCAAGACGGCGAAGATGGCCCCAAGATACACCCAAGACGGCCCCAAATGGCCTAAAGATGGCCTTAGACTGCCCAAAAGGCCCGCCAGAGGCCCCCGAGACGGCCCAAGAGCCCGCCAAGACGTCCTCCAGGAAACCCGAAAGCTCGGAAACCACCTGGCCCGATAGCTCGCCCGACTCCGTTTTCCCTGAAAACTTTCGAAAACCCACTCGGGGAACGCGTGGCCCGATAGCTTGGCCAAGCTCAAACCCGACTGTCGGCCACGCAGGCGCTTCCAAAAAGGCAGGGGGCGGCGGTGATTCGCCGCAGGCGCCTTCGATGACGAAGAGGGGCGGAGAACTGGAGCTGGCGGGAGGTGCAGCCAGGGGGAAGGAGGAAGGAGGAGGGAGAAGGAGGTGGGGGGAGGTGCAGGGAAGCGGCAGGCGGGACAGGGCGGCGGAGAGCGGCCGCCGCGCACGCGCCGACCTCGAGAAGCTCGGGCGTGCGTGGGCGGCGCTGCCGGGCCGATGCGCCGCAGGCCGAGGCGGGCTTGAGGCTCGCTCGGTCCTCGCCTAGGAGGCGCTGAGCGCAAGCCACCAAGCCTGGCCCGGCCTGCCAGGTGTGCATATAACGGCCGGCGAGAGCAAACCAACAGGCGAAAAAGCATCAATCGAGGAGTGGGGGGACGAGGCGTGAGATCCCAACTCCCGACGAACGCTTCACCCGCGAGAAGGTTCGAGAGAAGCAGGCATAGTGTCGCGCGTGGAGTTGCAAGGAAGGCGGTGACCTGCGGCTCGCTTCCTGCTGATCCCGCACGGATTCGCGGCGTTCGCACCCCTTTCGTCAGGCTGCTAGCTCCGCTAACTCCTCATCTCTCTCCTCCTACTCCTCCCTCTCGCGCCCCTCCTGCTCTCCATCCCATGTCCCCGTAGCCAAATCGGCTCAAGATGCCAAGTTCCTCTGGGAGCAAAGTGGATACCGCTAGTCCGCGGCAGGCAAGGTCTCTCGAGGTTTGGCTTTTCTTTCCCCCGTTTCTCACTGTACATCCCTGCGCTGCTAGTGCCATGGCTTGGCGCGCCCACGCGCCTGGGCGAGGTGGAGGCGGCGGCAAGAACTCTGAACCCTGGGTATGGCAACCAGGTGCTGGCTCGAAGAAGAAGGACAAAAGGAAGAAGAAAAAGAAGGACTACTGCTACGCTTTCTGCAGACTTCTGCAAGCACTGGGAGTACACACACCATGACACCGCGCCTGCAGCATTTGCGGTGGGGCGTACCTTCCTGGTGATGCTGCTGGTGGTCCTGGTGATGATCACTGGGCCCATCCACGTAAAGGTGCTCCTGGCGATGCTGCGGTACCGATGCCATCTCATCTACTGTAGGAGCTTGAACGTTGTTCAGTTCACTATCCTGCGCTTGCGGGCGTTGCACGTGATGCTGCTGCGCCCACTGGTGAAGTTCGTGACTACACAGAAGCGGAACTGGATCGACTAGACTTGCTGTTCTGGAACAGACGGAGCTGGCCAAGCAAATCGAGAACGCCACCAAGAGCGCCTCGCCTACCAGGAGGTGCAGTGGCGGCTCGATCGCTACAACTAGGCGAAGAATACTATGGAGGATCTGCAGAAGAACCACATCGAGGCCGAGAAAAACCTCGAGGTGGCACGCGAGGTGACGAGGGACGCGGACGCCAAGAAGTCCGCATTCAGCGCCACCGAGTTCAAATAGGCGAAGCCGAACGAAGTGCAGCGGCAGCGCGACCAAGCAGCTGCTGCTGCGGGTGCCGCCAGCGCCGCAGCAGGCGAGCCTCGTGCTCCCCCGCCCGCTGCTGACGTCACCGGTGGCGCTCACGCCGCGGCGGCAGGTGGTGCTGCCGACGTGCCAATGGAGCCTGCGGGCGCGGCGGAGGCGGCCCCCCGAGCTATGCCTTGGCTCCGTGGTCGCCTGGCTGATCTCGTGCATGTTGAATCTCACTCGCACGAGTTCAATGACGCCGCTTTGGACCAACTCGTCGTCTGCTCGGGCACTCCCCTTCCTCAGTGGCAGCAGCATCGCCTCCATCTGCAGCGAATGCGAGGCGATGGCGTCCCAGACGAGATCTCCGACCTCGGCAGCGAGATTGGCGAGAACGATTTGGAGCCTCAGGAGCGTGACCAGCTTCGGGAGCTTAAGAAGAGTGCAGGAGGAGCTGGGCTGGATGCCGCAGCTGCAAAAGAGAACACCGATTTGCTCCAGAAGAGGCTGGTGGCGAAGACGGTCAAACATGCTCGCGTTTCTGAGAACGGCACCTGCGACATGTACTGCGTCTTCTGCTCTGCCACGGCTAAGCAGATGGAGCAGTTCGGTCCCAACGGAGGTGCATTACCAGGAGGTGCTGCTGGAGCTGCTGGCGCTTCTGACGGCTCGCGGCAGTAGCTTTAGCGTACCTCCTCTTCTGCCCCTTGTGGCTGTCCAGCACGTACTTTTATGGTATAATCTTGCTAGGGATTTCTTTGCTGCCGAGGTTTCCGAGGTTGATGGCATTTTCATAGCAGAGCATAATCTTGCAAGGCCTGGTGTGCTCCAGACTAAGAAGACCTGTCGGCATATGAAGTGGTGGCCCTACTTCGCGGATGCATTGGCCCCACCTCGTGGAGGCACTCCTGGCAGCGTTGCAGTAGCTGTCCAACCACGTTTGTGCTTTCGATAATTTAGGTCGGGGCAGGAGATTGTTGGTTCTTCCTGGAAGTGATATTGAAATCTTGTACCGTGGCGGTAGGTGTGGTGTGATCTTCCTCAGCCCGTCTGTAGGAGTTTCTGTGGAAAACTCGTCTCAGCTTCGTGGAAGGGCTGAATTTGCCCGTGGGCTGTGGATTTCATGGCTTCTGATGGATGATGTCAACATGTCAGGTGTTTTCCTGGAGGACACGGATATCCATTGAGCTCTTATCTGCTCGAACCCTCACACCAAGTAGTGCTGCTGTCAATTGCTCGACCGGTGAGAGCATGATTGATGATGTTGTGTGCTCGCATTTGCTCTATCCTTACCTGCGAGTGTCTGCCGACCTCCTGTCCCGTTCAAGACCCACCGCGTGCTTGGATGTTGTCTTGGATCTCGAGGACGTGGTGGAGCCCGTTTGTCAGCGTGTTAGACCCCCGGAGGTCCCTGAGGCACATGGTCCTGTTACCCATTGGCTTACCTACATGGCTGCTGCCTCTCCCCAGTTCCTCGAGGCACCTGTTGTGATGCCTGGAGACCTCTATCAGGCCATGAATGACAACACCACTGAATGGATGTCTCGTGATCTTGGGATGTAATATCTTACTTGGTCTCGTGCCATGGAATTGCGTTCCCTGCGTCGTCCTTGTACAGTCGTCTCTGATTTTTGATCGCTAATTTAGTAGAAGTAGCATTCTGAAGCGCAAGGACTGGTTCTGATGACTCGCAGTGTGCAGGCGCAGAGTTTTCGGAACTCAGACTTGTCCTACTGGTCTCTTGTTTCCAGCAGTCTCTAGGAGTTGTGGAAGCTTGCTCATAATTAAAGCACCAGTTTCTGATGCTGCTAGGCAGCACCGCACTGTCTTGTCGGACTTGCCCTCCGACGCTTTCTCCCACATCGAGCCTCTTGAGGGTCATGAGAATGTTGAAAGTTGGAACAAGATGCTCGATAAATCCCCAAGTAATGCTGGTACTCTTCCGAATCATGTGGATGCTGCTGGCGAAGTGTGCGCCAGAGCTTGGACTCAAGTTCATGCCAGGGCTAGGAAAATCATGCGTACACGGTTGCAGGACTCTCTTCCTCGTGGTGCTGGTCCTGTTCATCATCATCTTGAGGCGGAGGAGAAAGTGTGGGTTGAATATTTCGAGTCCCCTGTTGGGATCTTCAACACCCCCAAGAATATGAACGAACGATCGAACGAACGAGCTCCGCCATCGCCAGGAGGCCTGGCGTCCCTGCTAGGGAGGCAGGCGCGCCTGTAGCACGCAGGCCAAAATGGAAGCCCCAAGAACATGATGAGGTTCCGTGAAGAGAGCTGGCAATCTTGGTGAATCCCGTCCCCTCAGCAGTCGGCTTGTCTCAATGCTGGCCTCGGCGAGTTGTGCTCTCAGACCATGGTCACCCTAGAGGACACTGATCCCCTCGAGATCCATGAAGTCTCTCGCGCTTGCACCTGTTTCAAGGCTACCACTGCAGTCGGTATTGATATGTGGTCGCCGCGAGCCTTGCCCTCTGCACCGGTGGACGCACTGGAGGTTGTCACTGGCATTCTGAGCCGGGTTGAGGAGACGCTGGCTTCCCTCCTCAATGCTACGCTTGCCTCATGGCCACGCTCCCAAGGTCGATGTGTGACGAACGTGCAACTGCTAAATGTCCCAGCATTTGTCGGATCTGCTGCACGGCCTGAGGCCTTGACATCGACGACCGGAATAAGAAAAAAACAAAAAACAAAAAACAAAAAATAAAAAACGGATGTTTGGGGGGACTCGGCAGTCCAGGGATCCTCCGCATTGGAGGCCGCCCCGATTCGGGAGCTGGCCCATGACGTGGCACCTGTCTGTGGTTTCCAATCCTGTGCGTTGCATCGCGCCCCTGTGAAGTTCTTTGGATCTGTTAGCCCCGGTAAAGCTTCTGCGCTTTGCTTACAGTTACGGCTACCCCGGGAACTTATTCTGCTTGAGGCTCATCACTCACACGTCTCCGAGGCTCTTCGAGATTTCAGGGAGCCATTCGATGGCGTTGGCGTTGGAGAAGGCGCACAGCAG
Organism: Prorocentrum cordatum; assembly: GCA_963575745.1. Lineage (NCBI taxonomy): Eukaryota > Dinophyceae > Prorocentrales > Prorocentraceae > Prorocentrum > Prorocentrum cordatum. Next base: position 44,836 of record CAUYUJ010016839.1, on the reverse strand, counting down.
GAACCCGCCAGGCCCTGGAGACCTCCCGCATGTTCGTGTTCCTGTCAGGTCCCATGTTGATGATATCACCCAATATCTGCAAAGAACTACTGCATTTTGTTGCCGCTCTTTGCCCCAGGCTGCTGCTCAGTTTCAGCGGGGCATTTCTGAGCTCGGCTGCCTGGCCAGTGCCAAGTCTTTGGCGGTCGCCTCGTCGGTGGAGCTGCAGAGGCTCCTTCAAGACGAGTTCAGGAGGGATGATGTCTCAATTACTTGTGCACGCAATGTGAAGGATCTTGGTACAGTCACAGCGGACCACAAGCGAAGGGCTGTCTGGAAAGTTCACAAGCGTCGTGATCTTGCCTGTCGTCGTGGTCGTAAGCGTGCTTACCTTTCGAAGTTGTGTGGGGCATCTTGGAGGGTGTATAAGCCAGGTGTTTGGGCTGTGGGGTCCTCGGGGCATGCTGTTCTGGGACTTCCTCCTGGTGCGATTAAACAATTCAAGTGTTCAGCTGCTTCTTGGTCGGGGCTCTGGTCTTCTGGAGCGTGTACGAATAGTGTGTTGAGAGTTGTGCATGACACGAAAGACGACACAAATTACCGTTTACGTATTGAAAGGCTTACCCTGATCGCTGAGATTTGGGTTTCCCTGACTGAAGGTCTTCGATCAGGAGTTCGGAGAGTCTGGGCGTCTCTGCATGATAAGCTTGGTTGTGTTCCTTCGTCAGACTGTTGGCGACAGATGCGTGGCCCAATTGCAGCACTGTATGCGACGGTGCTGGACCTAGGCTAGCGGCCTGTCCAAGTTGATCAATGGATGGTCGAAGGCAAAGCTTCTCTCAGAGTGATACTGATTTCAGGTATCATGTGACGTCTTGTGTGCGTGCGAGCTGCTCTGTCTCCGTCTGGTCAACTGCTAGCCAGCACTGGTGTGGCCAAGGCCTTGCACCTGGTGCTGATTTCACGATCTTCAGGGCCAAGCATACGAAGTTGATCGACGAGGGTGATCATCAAGGAGCTGCCCTTCTGACTACGATCGTGGTTGGAGGATGCTGGCCTGAGAGCCGATTGCAGGACATGGGCTATCTTACTTCAAACAAATGCTTTCGTTGTGGTGACGAGATCGATACCAAGCTCTATAGGTGTTGGGATTTCCCCTCCAATACTCTCTTGCAAGGCCCCCAAGTTGCTCATAGTGAATACTGTGTTCCTGAAGCGCTTCCTACTGATCATGCTGGTATGTTCTTCACTCGTGGGGTCCCCAGCTTGGATGCTACCACCGGTCAACTCCAGCCCTCTGAGGCTCCCGTGTGGTCCTGGGGAAACCTACGGGGCCAGCGTAAGGCCGTTGCAGGGATGTGGGGCATTGATGGCTCTGGTGGTCGCTCTGTCACTGACAAAAGGCTTCGTCGTTGCGGGTGGTCTATCGTCAGCTTGGGCATTCCTGATGGGCTATCTCTACAGGTGGATGCTAATGTGTGTGGTACCCTATCTACTGTTGGAAAGTCTAGTCCTCGGGCTCAACTCCGTGCATTTCTGATGGTGGTTTGTAATATAGCTAATGAGATCCGATGATAGTATGATGACCTTCCCCTGGTGAAGGGGCTGAGGCAGCCGCGAGCTCAGGTAGTTTCTAGCCGCTCGATGCTTGATTTTCGGGTTCGGCTCTTGTCGGCGCTCGATGCTCGTGGCCCTGGCAGGGTCGATGTTCTCTGGACTGAGAGTCAATCCCACGGCCTTGCAGAGGGCCCAACTCGCCATAGAGGAGGACGGGTTCTTCCCGAATCGGTGTGCCGATTCTTTTGCGGGATGGGGCCGCTTGAAAGGCCTCTCCCACTCTGCGGGAGTCTGACCTCACTCGCCGTGTTGATCGTCTCACCTTGTGGACGTCATGACAATGGACACTCTAACAATCCTAGCATTGAACTAAAAACGTGCTTAAAATGTGTAGCACCTGCTCTGAAAATGCTTCCAACATGTCTTTACATGTTTTAAGAACATGTTTGAGACATGTTATAGACATCTGAAAATTACTTGGCAGCAGGCTTCCCCTCCATGCATCAACTTCCACAAGCCCCACCCCCACCCCCCACGCCTCGGATCGCCCGCCGGCGGTCCGCGGGGAGGTGGCTCGGGAGAACCCTCGACGGGCCGCTGACAGGCCCGGCCGCCCGCCTCCGCACCCCCCCCCCTTTGTCCTCCCCGCCCGCCCTCGCTCGGCAGCAGAGGCTGCGGAGCGCTGGCCACGAGCCTGGCCGCGTCGGCTCGCTCTTGAGGTGCCGGAGGCGTGCTCGCCAGGACTTTTGCCCCGGTCCTCGTCTTGGCCCCGCTCGCCGCTCCCCTGACCCTCTCGCATACCCCTTGTGCCCGGGATGTGCCAGCAGCCATCGGTCGGAAGCCCTGCGTGCTATCTTGTGTTGCAGGCACCGTGGTGTTCATGCAAGTGCGAACGTTCAGAGTCTTGTTCGTGATTGCAAGACTGACTGTCCTCCCTCCGAAGCAGGGGAGGGAGGTCGTGTCCAGGCTGGCCAGGCTGGCCAGGGGGCTCCCCCCAAAAAGCGGTGATAAATTCCCGCTGCTTTGCTGCAGCGTGCCCAGGCTTTGGCCGGTCTCCACGGGTTCTCGGATCAGATCCTCCTTTCTCCTCCTCCTCCTCCTCCTCCTCCTCCTCCTCCTCCTCCTCCTCCTCCTCCTCCTCCTCATCCGCCTCCACCTCCTCAGATCAGATCCTCATGTCACATCCTGATGATCACATCGGACCCCCGTTTCATATCCTGATGATGGTAGCCTTCCGAGAGTTCGAGGCCAGGGACCTGTTCGAGCGGCTGCGGTTGGTCGAGGGTTCTCTTGGGACGCCCAGATCGCCACGAACGGCACTCGGAGACTGCGTAGCAAACGGCGGCCCCAGCCCTCCCTGCCTGGTCAAGCGCGCCACGGGCAATCCGTGCGCTTGCTCCAGGCAGGGGTCCGCTCGGGGTGATCCCGTGGAGACCTCCCAGGCAACGCCGAATCCAGCGTTTCGAGCCGCGCCAGGCCCATGCCGCGGCGAGGGCCCCACCCCCGCGAGGACGACGGCAAGCGCGAGCGCGAGGTGGCCCCCTCGCCTGGTAGCTTTTCGGCGGCAGCTCGGGACGATCCTGGCGCCCCCGAAGCGTCTCCTGCCCGCGGCGCAGCCGATGGCAGCGGCGCCGAGGACCCAGCAGCCGCCAGAGCTGGCGCCGACGATGCGGGAACAGCGAGCGACCACCACCTCATCGAGGATTCACCCTGAGGGGTGTCTTCTTCGTGCCAGCATTCGTCGGAGGACCGAAACCAGCTGATCAAGCACTGATCGTGGTCGACGAGACGCCCCAGGACGGCCAAATCGACCACAGCCACGACCAGAGTGCTCAGGTCGAGGCCGGCGGGTTCTCCCCCGCGGAAGCCTCAAGAAAAATGGCGGCCCGAGGTGAGAAGCAGGAGTGCGAGAAGGTGAGGCGGAGAGCGGCCGCTCCGCGCGCCGCGGTCCGGGCGCCCGTGCGGGGCGCTGCCGGGCCGATGCACCACAGGCCGAGGCGGGCTTGAGGCTCGCTCGGTCCTCGCCTATCGGGTCGGGCGAAAGGGGGGGATAGCAAAGGGGGGGGGGGGTGAGAATCAGCTCACGTAGCTGATTTTCCCGGCGCCTCCCGGCGCCGGAGGCGGCTATGTATCGAGGAATGGGCCCCTCGGTGGAGCCGAAACCAGCTGCATGCAGCAAATTTCGTATCCCTCCCTTTCCCAATCCCTACCTTTCGTCCGGCCCGAGCCTAGGAGGCGCTGAGCGCAAGCCACCAAGCCCAGCCCGGCCTGCCAGGCGTACATCTGAAGGCCGGCGACAGCAAACGAACAGGCGAAAAGTATCAATCGGAGAGGCCCGGAGGGAGGAAGCGTGAGACCTCGATTCGCGGCGGACGCTGGACCCGCCAGAGGGTGACCAACGGCTCGCATCCCTGTGTCTGATTCCGTTCGGATTCGCAGCGTTCGCATCCGTCTCGCCTGGCCGCTTGCTCCGCTAGCTCCTCCTCCCGCTCCTCCCCGACCAGCCACAATTGGTGGAGCTGTGGTCCTTACCCCCCTGGGGGAACCCATCGCGTCGACGATCTCTCGAGAGGGGTGTCGAAATAGATGGGCCCCCCAGGGGGGTAAGGACCACAGCTCCCCCAGTTGTGGCTGGCCTGCCTCCTCCCCCTTCTCTCCCTTCCTGCTCCCCACTCCCCATCCCGAATGATGGTGGCCCTCCGAGATCTCGAGTACAGAAGGGGCCCGACCAACGGAAACCTTCCACAAGAAACCCAACCCTGAGACCCCAGGAGGTCCATCGACTTTGGATCCGGGAACGTCACGCTTCCCACCGCAAAACCATCGAAACTTAGGAAAACCCAGGGCACCCTGGAGGCAAGCAGGGGTGCTTCTTGGCATGGGCCTCCGCTGCAGCGGCCACCTCGTGAGAGGGAAAGCGGAAGAGCGGAACGGGGAGGCGGAGAGCGACCGCCCGCGCGCGCCGCCGTCGAGGGCGAGGTCGCGCGCGCGCGCTGGCGGCGCTGCCGGGCCGATGCGCCGCAGGCCGAGGCGGGCTTGAGGCTCGCGCGGCCCTCGCCGCGAGGAGGCGCGCGCTCGCTGCGCAAGCCACCAAGCCCAGCCCGGCCTGCCGGGTGTACATATAAAGGCCGGCGAGCGGAAACGAGCAGGCGGAAAGCACCAATCGGAGAGGCCCGGGGGGGGGGACGAGGCGTGAGGCCCTGGGCTCGCGGCCGCTCCGCGCGCCGCGGTCCAGGCGCCCGTGCAGGGCGCTGCCGGGCAGATGCGCCACGGGCCGAGGCGGGCTTGAGGCTCGCTGTGTCCTCGCCCCGGGGGCCGCCGAGCGCAAGCCACCAAGCCCGGCCCGGCCTGCCGGGCGTGCACCCTCCGCACCGGGCATCGGCACAGCACCACCGCAGGCCCACCCCTCGGGTGCTGCTGGAGGCGCCCCTGGCCCGAGGTGCCGCCCAGATCTCCAGGGAGGCCCCCACGGCCTCCAGAGACCCCCCCCCTCTCACTTGGCCCAGAGGGCGCCAAGGGCTCCAGAATGCAGCGAAAAGCCGGGGGCACCTTCGGCCAGGGAGAGCTGGAGCAGCCCCAGGACCCCGCATCGGATCGAAAGCTCGAACTCGGATCGGCGAGAAACCCGACCAGGAGGAGCTGGAACCACGCGTCACCGGATGGGATCGGAGGCGGAAGCCCAAACTGGGGAAATCAAAAGTACCGATACCGCTACTCCCAGGACCTCTCCCGGGGTGCGTTCTGACCCGAATTTCGAGGCGAATCCAACGGTGGCGACGAGATCCTGCAAGGAGGGCGAAAAAGGGGAAAACGGGCGAAGGGTAGCGGTACGCCCTTCGGACCTGAGCCGGAATCGAATCCGCCGCACAGGGGTCGAAGCCGAGATCGAGCGCACCTCTGGGCCATCCAGATCCCCAGGCGGCCTCGTCCTCCTCCTCCTCCTCCTCCTCCTCCTCCTCCTCCTCCTCCTCCTCCTCCTCCTCCTCGTCCTCGTCCTCCTCGTCCTCGTCCTCCTCCTCCTCCTCCTCCTCCTCCTCCTCCTCCCTCCTCTCCTCCCTCCTCCTCCTCCTCCTCCCTCCTCCTCCTCCTCCTCCTCCTCCTCCTCCTCCTCCTCCTCCTCTCCTCCTCCTCCTCCTCCTCCTCCTCGTCACGCGGAGGCGCGGCAGAGTCCCAGGTGACGTCCGGCGCGGGCTCTGGCAATCTTCTGCGGGGCCCCCCACAGGCGAGGCGGGGGCGTGTCCATGTCCGCCGCCCGGGGAACCGACGCCCGGGGACCCCAGCGGGCGGAGGAGGAGGAGGAGGAGGAGGAGGAGGAGGAGGGAGAGGAGGAGGAGGGAGGAGGAGGAGGAGGAGGGGAGGAGGAGGAGAGAGGAGGAGGAGGAGGAGGAGGAGGAGGAGGAGGAGGAGGAGGAGAGAGGAGGAGGAGGGGGAGAGGGGAGGGGAGGAGGAGGGAGGAGGGGGAGGAGGAGGAGGAGGAGGAGGAGGAGGGGAGGATAAGGACATGGATACGTGTCGGAGCGAGCGCGCCCGTGGTGCACTCCCAGAGTGGGGGGGGGGTCCCCCTGTCTGCCCCCCGCCCACCTGGACCCCCCCTGCGGAAGGCCCCGCCCTCCTCTTCTCCTGCCCCTCGAAAGCTACCCCCCCCTCCTTTCGCGCACCAGAAGCTGCCCTCCACGCCCCTCCCTTTCCAAAGGACGGGGGGGGGGGGGGCTTAGCTGCTTAGCGTCCCCCTCCCCCCTGGACCTCCCCTGCTGTCGGACGCCCCCACGCCCTCCCTTTTCCCGCCCCTCGGAAGCTACCCCACCCCCCTCCTTCCGCGCTCCGGAAGCTCCCCCCCCCCTCCCACCGTTTCCACAGGGTGGCGGGGACTTAGCTACCCCCCTCTATAAACCTCCCCTGCCGTAAGCCCCCCCCCTCCCCTCTCTGGTCACAGGCAGGCGGTCCGAAGACCAAAAGGGTGTCGAAAAACAACAGAGCGCCGAAAACCGAAGGGCCACCGAAAACCGAAAGGGTGCGAAAACCAGAGGCGCGCCGAAAACCGACGCAACGCCCAAAACCGAAAGGACGCTGAAAACCGATGGTGCACCGCAAACCAGAAGGGGCGCCGAAAACCAAAGGAGCGCCGAAAACCAACCATGCGCCGAAAACCAAAAGGGCGCCAACCCAAGGGGCGCCGATGACCAAAAGGACGCCCGAAAACCAAAGGCGCCGAAAATAAAAAAGACTCCGACAACCAGCGGGGCGCCGAAAACCAAAAGAGCGCCGAGAACCGAGCAGCGCCGAAGAAAACTAAAAGGGCGCCGAAACCAAAGAGCGCCGAAACCAAAAAGGGCGCCGAAATCCAAAGGGTCGCCGAACATGGAAAGGATGTCGAAAACCACGAAAGGGTCGCCGAAAACCAATGGGGCGCCGAACATGAAAAGAAAGTCGAAAACCCAAAGGAGCGCCGAGAACCAATAGGACGCCGACAACCAAAGGGTCGCCAAGCACCAACAGAGTACCGAAAAGCAAAACGGTGCCGAAAACCGAAAGGGCGCCGAAAACAAAAAGGGCACCGAAAACCAAAACGGCGCCGAAAACCAAAGGAGCGCCGAAGGGGCGCCGAAAACCACTAGGGCGCTGAGAACCAAAGGAGCGCCGAAAACCGAAAGGGCGCCGAAAACCAAAGGCGCGCCGAAAGCCGAAGGGCGCCGAAAACCAAAATGATGACGATAACCCAAAAAAACGCCAAACGCAAAAAGAAGCGCCGAACAAAAAAAAAAAAAAAGAGATGCGCCAGTAACAAAAAGGGCGCCAAAAACCAAAAGGGCACGGGAAGCCAAAGGAGCGCCGAAAACCAAGAGGGCACCGAAAACAGAAGGGGCGCCGACCACCCAAGGGGCACCGAAAACCAGAAGGAGTGTCGAAAACCAACCATGCACCGAAAACCAAAAGGGCGCCAACAAAACCCAAGGAGCGCCGGTGACCAAAAGGGCGCCCGAAAACCAAAAGGCGCCGAAAACAAAAAAGACTCCGAATACCAGCGGGGCGCCGAAAACCAGAAGAGCGCCGAGAACCGGAGCAGCGCCGAAGAAAACTAAAAGGGCGCCGAACCCAAAGAGCGCCGAAACCAAAAAGGGCGCCGAAACCAAAGAGGCGCCGACAACCAACGATGGGCGCCGAAAACCCCGAGGGGCGCCGATAACCAAAAGGACCAAGAAAACGAAAGGAGCGCCGAAAACAGCAGAAGCCCCGAAGACCGAAAGGGCGCCGAAAACAAAAACGGCGCCGAAAACCAAAGAGGCACCGAAAACCAAAGGGGCGCCGGAACCAAAGACGCGCCGAAAGCCAAAAAAACGCCGAAAACCACAAGTACGCCGAAAACCAACGGGGCGCCGAAAAGCAAAGAAGAAAAGTAGCTTCCGAGCCCCCCCTTCGGCCAGGGCCGTCAAGCTGGAAAAGCCAGCAGAAGGAGGGGATGGGAGGGAAGGGGTGGCTTCGGAAGCCCCTCCCCCTTTGGAAAGGGGAGCCCGGGCTTACCCTGGAACCCGGCGAGAAGAGGAGGGGGGAGCTTCCAAGCCACCCCCCCCTTAGCCAGGGACCCCCAAGCTACAGAATCCAAACAAGGGGGGGGGGGAGCTTCGGCAGCCCCCCTCCCCCCTTTGGAAAGGGGTGCCCGGGCTGACAGTGGGCTCCGGAAAAGAAGGGGGGTGGGGGAGCTTGGAAGCCCCCCCCCCCTCCAGCCAGGGCCCCCCTAGCTCCGAAATGCCCACAGGAGGAAGGGAGGGAGGGTAGCTTCGGAAGCCCCCCCACCCTTCCCTTAAGTCGTGCCTGTCCCCGTACAGGGGGATTTGAGACGAAAAACTAAACATGGTCAAAAAATACCCCCCCCCCCCCCAAAAAAAAAATGGAAACAAATGGTATCCAGACTGTTTTTTTACTATTTTTGACCCTCCCCCCTGTAGAGGGACAAGCCGACTTTACCCTTCCCCCTGTTGGTGAGAAGTGTGCCGCGCGCGCGCGCCCTTGCAGAGGTCGGCCCTGGGCCCCCGAATCCGTCCAGCTAGGCGCCGCCGGCCGCGGACCCCGCGCGTCGCGAGCCCGGCGCGCCGCGCGCGCACGCGGCACGCCGGGCGCACGTGGCGCAGTGGGCTCGCCTGGTGCAATTTGGCGTCCAAGCCGGCCTCCAAGAAGTACAGTCGGGGCGTTGACCTAAGGAACCCCAAAAGAAGGAGCGAGGCCCCTCTTTTCCATAAGTTGACCTTCGACTTCCTGTCGAGAAAACATGAGGAAAACCTGAGGCAGGCTGTGAAACAATCAAGGAACATGGAGCCCCTCCCCAACGAAAAGGGTTCCTTCTTCAGGGCACCGACTGTACAGGCGGATCTTGGACGAAGAATCAAAGACACTCTGAAAATGCTCCAGAATAGTCAAAGCGCCTACTAGGAAAGTCGTCCCCATACTGTTGTTGGGCTGTTCTTGAATATCCCCCCATGTAGAGGAACAGGCCCGACTTAAAACTAGTAGTTATCCATCGGACGGCGACGTGCGTAGGCGGAGCGAGGCATCAGTTTGTGGCGCCCGTGCACCCTGTGTTTTTGTTTTATGGGCGGCGGTTACAGTGCAGGCGCGGCCGCGAAAAACCCTCGCAGGAAACCCGACCCTGAAAGCCCGCGCGCGAGGTGCACCTGAGGGGAAGCCCGGAGCACCCTGAACGCAGCAGCTTCTCCAGACGGCTGCGGGAAGTCACTGGCGCAGCGCGCGGAGCGAAGAAGCCCAGGCAGCACCTGGTCTCTTGATGCGCGCCCCCGCTGCAAATCCCCGCCTTGGGTTAGTCCCCCTACAGGGTGATTTTGGACGAAAAATTGAAAAATGGCCAAACAATACCCCAAAATACCAACAAACAAATATAATCATAAAATGGTCCCCAGACTACTTTTTGACTACTTTTGAGTTGCCCCCCTGTAGAGGGACAGGCCCGACTGAAGCCTTGGGGCCCCCTCCCCGTCCCGCTCGGTCACCTGGATCCGGGGAAGGATAGAACCCCCCTTTAGCAAAACGCGGTTCAGCGAAAACGACCTCTCGAGAACCGAGAACGGCCGCGGCGCCCCCTCGATAGCCGAGAACGGCCAATCCGCTAATCGACGTGTCAGGGCAGGAGGTCTATCCACCCCCGATGGATCGCCCTCTCCTCTCGTCGGGGATCTTCTGACACAGGTCAATCCAGACCCGGGTCAGCAGGAAACCAAAAACTGCAGTGCAGGAAAAAAAAAAAAAAAGAGCTGCAACGCAGATCTTCGCAAACCCGGGTCAGCCAATATGCGCGGCCGCCTCGCGGCCACGAGCGGCTCGCTAATCCGGGTCAGCCAGAGGGGGTCTTCGCAGGATCCTGCAGGATCTGGCGCCCTGGCTGACCCCCGTCTGTATCCACCCCCGATGGATCGCCCCCTCCTCTCAGGGCGCGTCGGGCGCCCCGGCGCCCCCCCGTCGCTCTCCAGCCTCTCCGCACGGCTGCCAGGGCGGCCCGGGAAGGCCACCCGAGGTCGCCGGGATGGGCAAAAGCGTTGCCTCTCGGGGAGAACGAAAGGAGGAGGAGGAGGAGGAGGAGAACGAAAGGGGGGGATAGCAAAGGGTAGGGTTAAGTCGGGCCTGTTCCCCCATCCCTACAGGCCTTTTCTGGACGAAAACTAAAGATACCCAAAAAATGCCCTAAAAATGCCCCCCAAAAAAATGACAAAAAATAGTCCCCTGACTCTGTGTTGACCATTTGTTAAGATTCCCCCTGTAGAGGGACAGGCCCGACGTAAGGGCAGAGTAGAGAATCAGCTCACGCAGCTGATTTTCCCAGCGCCTCCCGGCGCCGGGAGGCGCCCATGCATCAAGGAATGGGCCCGGCGGCGGGGCCGACACCGGCCGCATGCAGCAGATGTGGTACCCCCCCCCCTTTCCCTATCCTCCCCTTTCGTTCGGCCCGAGCCTCCAGACGCGCCCGAGAGCCAACAAGAAGCGCCCAGCAAGCCCCAGGAGGCCTCCGACAGGCCCCAAGACGCTCCCCAGACGCTCTCACGGAGGACGTCGAGAAGTTAAAAGCATGGATGTGCCACCCGCTGGTAGCCGCAAGAGGGCCCCCAGATGGTCCAGGAACACGGCCGCAAGGAAGCCCCAGGCTGGCACAAGAGGGCGTACAGGGAGACCCAAGACGCCCAAACTAAAGAGGGCCCCTGGACGGTCCAGGAGTGCCCCAAGACGGCCGCACGACGGCCCCAAGAAGTCGAAAACAAGCTGGTAAGCTTAGGTATGTGTTACGCTTTAAGCGTTGCCATATCCCAGGCTTTGGCTCATATCGCATGAGCAAGAGTGCAAGACGAAGCATGGGATCTGGAGTAAAGGATAGGATGGGCATCGTCAATGGAAAAGGTATTTTCCGATCTCTGATGCAAGTCGTGCGCCTCAGTGAGGCACAGTCATATATTTGGCCGGGCCCGGCTTGAGCCAGGCACGGCAGCGGTACATGCTCGATTTATACCTCGCCTTTAACCTTCTCCGTTTAAAGTCGGAGGGGGAGGAGACGAGCAGGTACCGCACTTCTACATTATGCGGAAAAAACAGTGCTAAGCAGCAGCGGCTGCCTACAAGGAAAGGGCGCGCGAGTAGCCTCGCTACCGGCGAGTTTCCTCGCTACTAAAGCGCACCTGCCCGCGGGTTTCCCCGCTGGCTCGGGAGGCAGGGCCGTCCTGAGACGACCTGCCCGCCCTATACGGCGTATGTTTCTTCAGCTCGTGCTTGAAGGATTGCTGGCCGGCCATTACTTGTAGGAGCAACGCGCGGTCAATACTACCTTTGGTATGACCATCGGCAGTCATATCCCGCGTGTCACACCATTGAACGCTTTCAACGATTCCGCGCTCCATCATCTGGCGGATCCAGCTAATGTGCCCAAGCAGAGTACATTCTGTGGGCTTCTTCAGATCTTTGCTAGACAAAGACTTGAAGACAGACTCGGCATCAATAGTCAGAGTGACTTTGATACATAGACCACCCATTTCCAATATGTTCTTTAACTGTGTGGGGGTCAATGGTCCCGAGTGTAGCTCGTGGAGCGTTACAATGGTCGGGTAGCAGTCTTCCAAGTTGTGGGCTGCTGCCAGTGTTTCCGCAGAGTAGCTCGAACGCACCTGCAGTCGATGAGACTTGCAGTATGCGTCCACCAGGTGCACGACGGGTTTCCCCGCTTGCGTGTGGCCACGCCTCAGCAGGTTAGCCCCGCGGATACCATAGCCTTTGACTTCGTCGTCTTCATCTCCGTTGAGACGACGATAGCCAGAATCGCTATGCAGGTCGACTTCTCCTGTTGGGGTCATAGCTTGATACACGATCTTCTTCGGACCTGCCTGTAGCTTTCTGGTAACCGCGTTTAGTCGTCGTACCTGGATGTTTGTCGGTTCCTGGATACGTTGTAGTGAGACAACATAGACCATCAGCCATACCTGCGTGATCAACGCATAGGCTAGAGCGCCACGAAGACTGACGAACATATCAGAAATCGTCTTTGTCGCTTTGCTCTCAGGATCAGCTCCTGTGAGTTCTGGATGTGTGATAGGACGAAGCTGTTTGATGTATTCGTCCTGATCGAGAGTGACGCTCCCATCATCGGTCTTGTTGTACCGAACGGCACAGTTTGTGTATGTGTGCTTGTTCAGTTTGCACTTCCCAAACGTATCTTCAACACACTTGACATACTTGTCAATAGCCTCTTCCTTCCCAGTCATATTGATGTCATCAACGTGCTTGGCTGTCAAGAGGTTTGGGCTCATCTCGAACTCTTCGTCGTATGAAGTAGGCTGTAGCCCAAAGCTCCTAGTGATGGACCTGAGCTTCAGCGAGAATGCCCTGGGAGCATCCTTCGTGCCCGTCCCCGGCTTTAGACACCGAAGGCAATGCTTTGATTCGTCATATGACTCAAAGCCTGGCAGTGTACGAAGGACAGCTGCTGACCCAGGTGGTAGTGTGAAGCACACCACACGCTCTTTCTCGCCCGTTGCCGCGGCGAGCTCGCCATAGGTCAGTCCCTTCAAGAAAGCCATGTTGATGTCCAGGGAAGCGATGATCCAAGCTTTGTTGCATGCAGCAGAACTTGCGAGCAGTCTCTGGCTTGACCTCCTTGCCGTGCCAGAGAAGGTTTCGACATCAAAGGCTTCAAGGTCCATGAAGCCACGGAGTACCAAGCGTAACCTGATCGTCCTTTCCATTTCGCCCTTTTCGTTCTTGACAAACTTCCATTTGTATACGTAGCGTGACGTCATGATGTTAGACGCCTTGCTTAAGTCAGTCATCTGGAAGCATTTGTTGTCAAGCCAAGTCTTCAATTCTGTGTAGAGGGCTTTGGAAACTTTGACCGGATTTGCTTGGATGTCGGCCTTCGTGAGTAGATCGTCTTCCTTGACGACCACGGCACGTTTGGAGGCAGCGCTAACGTATACTCGCATAGTTGTGACGCTGCTGTCATCCAACAATCGGTGTTGCTGCTCGGACAGGACGACTTTGGACATGTCTGCAGTGAAGCAGAGCTCGATGTACTTCCCGTGCTCATCGGAGTCCAGATCATATTTGCTATCCGGATCCGTGGAGCATAAAGGAACGTAGTAAGAAGTGTCCATGTCGTATCCTGGCGGGTGACCCCGCTCCGGCAAGTGGCCTTGCACATCTTCACAGGTCGTAGAGACTAACACACACTGTGTGTCTGTCATGTATGTGGGAACTGTATGCATGACTTCCTCTGTGTCAGCTTCAAGGAGTGTTCTGTCATCCATCAGTTCAGCATACCACGACTTCAAGACAAAAGCATCCAGATCTTCTTCTGTTTCCTCTATGATGGTCGGGAGCCGACCATCGTTATCCGTAGGAGGCTCCTCAGGAGCAGCTGCTGGAGGTGATTCGCTTGGTGGTGGACCATCAGCGAGTTCCTCAAACTTAGTGAGGTCTTGGTCAAATCCAGCAGACGGCTTCCTGGATTTAAGACACTGGATGATGCGTGAGTGTGTAGATCCTGTGATGTCATAGATGTTCAAGGCAGTGCCATCAGCTTCATAGTAATGAAAACCAGGGGTCACATCATTATCATAGTGCACTAGTGTACAGCTGTCTGCATAGGGTGCAGCAGGCAACTTCGTCAGGCTCTTGGCAAGTCGTACAGCAACAACGTTTTCAATACGAAAGTAGTTGCGTATGAGGTACTGAAGAGCCAAGTGCACCTTAGGCGAAAGTCGGCTCGCAGCAGTCATCTGCAGCCGACCCTGTTTCGCTGGTAGATATCCGAAAGTCATGGCGGGTTTCCCCGCTGGCAGACCGGCAATAAAGGCCAATACTGTCCGAAGGGCCGTATTGTCCGATCCTATCTCGCGGACCATAAGTGCTTCGATGTACAGTGTGTGTCGTGTGTCAGGATACTGTACTCGCACTTCGCGACTGCCGACCTTCACGATGACCTGGCCTCGGTCAGGTTCGTTGCGGATGACCGGGTATGGACCACTCCATCCACCCCAGTCGTCTTTCGTGGTGGTCGGGCGATGATAGTCCACGAGATCTCCCTCTTTGTAGTGAAATTCACCCGTAGCAGTAGTCTTCGTACGGAGAGCCCTGTTCGTCTTGGCAACCGCAGTGGCCTGCGTGATTGCCTCCAGACTAACCCTCCTGATTGTTTCCTCCCTTGAGTGATCTGATGATTCAGCGGACTGATCATGATCCAAGACAGGGAAATCGGGAAGCATAGCTGGTTGTCTGCCATACAGCGCATTGTACGGAGACACTTCATTGTAGAAGGTAAATGCGTTGCTGGCAAACAAGGCTTCATGTAAGAGACGAGTGAAATTGAGAGGAATATTTAATCTATTCAATTCTTCTCCCATCACGTGTAAGAGGTGTCGCAGGATGCCGTTCCTAGCTTCGATAGTTGTAGCGTGTTGGCCACGCGCTCGAATACGAAGCTCTGTTCCCTTAGCCTTAAGGATGGCCTTTGCTGTATCATTATTCAGTGCTCCTTCCCCATCGGAGTATAAGATTTTAGCAGGGCCATGTTGCATCCAAGTCGTATGATAGGCATCGAGAACAGTATGCATGGCTTTATCAGGAATCTCTGTGCCAGCTGCCCAGCGAATACAACGGTCGATGATGTGAAAAACAATATGTTCCTGTTTGTAAAAGAAAAGATCACATTCGACTTCCTCGTTGAAACGTCCTGGCAGTGACACAGAAGGCATCACCGTGTTGCCTGGTTTGTCCCAGGCTCGACATTCTCTACACGAGTCACAAATGCCTTTGATCAGACTCAAACGGGCTTCACCCAGACCAACCTTGGTTAGAATCATCCGCATTTTTGGCTCCTTGGCATGAAACCATCTCAGGTGGAGTTTGCGGAGTTCTCGCTGCACTACAACTGGGTCGAAGCTGCGCAGGTTTTGGAGGCTGAGCTGAACGTCGAAGCGAGTCCAATCAGGGAGCCTTGGCCTTGGCCTCGGCTCTGCTTGAGGCTGCGGCGGTGGTGGAGGATCTCCTCCCTCCATGCGTCCGCGCCTTGCTGCAACTTGTGGCAGTCTACGGTGATCGTCAGAGCTGCCAGCGCCACTGTTGCCACCATTAGCCCCGTCGGCTCTGGTGATGTCATGGCTGCTGGCGCCTGCGGTTGGATCGCCCTCACCAGGCCGTGGCGGCCTAGGCGCGCGTATGCGCGCTCTCGCGGCCGGCGCCGCTTTTGCGGCTGGCGCCGCTTCTGCGGCTGGAGCCGCTTCCGCGGCTGGCGCCGCAGGAGCGGCTTGCCCCGCCGGGCGCGGCTGGCCAAAGTTATCTGGCAGCTTCCATTTTTCGGCGAATCTGCATTGGCCAGATATCTTGGTGTGGTGAGGATTGCTCTTCTGATATTCCTTCTTACAGCTTGGACAGTCCCAGTAATACGGTTCAACATCATACCACCGACACATCTTCGGATCCCTGCTGTGCTTTGGTGATTGCTTGTAGTTGTTGTCCACACAGCCAGGGCACCCAAGACCGCCAGGTGGTGGTCGCCAGATTTCTCCGTTTGGGTGTCTCCGGATTGTTGGGTCGTCCAAGTCGTAGCCAGCACTGTTTGTTACGAACGCATAGCTGCGTTCACGATTCGCGAATGGATCGCGACCGTAAGCAAACAGGTCTTTGGCGATTTGCACCGCATCAACGATCAGTGACTGCATTCTGTAGGTATACTGTGCCGCCCTTGCTAGTTCTTTATTACAAGCATTGGCGTGCACATGATTACCTGGACAACGCTTGCCTCTGAAAGGTGCCAACAACTCTTCTTTGTTTGCCATCATCTGTGTTGGCTTGCGGATGTATTGTCCAAATGAATCTTTGAGACCAGTCGTGCACTGATCAATAATCGTTTGGCAAGTGACCTTGCGTTGTGCCAGTTCCTTCCATGGCTGGATCTCATCCACCCACGTGCCCATTGGTTGTTCCCTGAGAAAGAAACGTCTTAGGTCGTCTTGTAGTAGAGCGACTGTTCCACAGAACGTGATGCGAGGCAGGTCCTCTTTGTGGTGTTTAAGCCACGTATCATGATTGACCTGTGCGTTGAAATAGGAGGGAAGTCCAGTAGTTCTGCAGCTTGGCTGCAGAATCGTGATCTTGACAAAGCAAGTCTTGAGGTAGTGGAGGACTGCTCTTTGTACTTCCGAGTTTCCATGGTCAACCATAGATATCTTGTCAAGGTTCCCGCCTGACGAGAGTCCCCTCTTGAAGGCTAATATGGATATACCACCCTTGCCCCCACATAATTCAAGCATGTCCACTTGATTGTTTCTTCCGTAGCATAATGACTGGACTATCGAGAAGACATCAGCATGTGAGTCAGCGGGTTGCCCCGCCGGTAACATCATGAAGATGTCCTCTGATTCGCTGTCCGAGTCCGAGTCGTCAAGAGGAACGTCGTTGAAATATGTGGAGCAGTCAAGCCCTTTGAGGTCCTCTCCACAGTCGTCGTTACCATCTTCCACTTTCTTCGGGACTTTCTTCGGTTTGATGCCGGCTTCTTTGTCAGCTTTCTGCTTTTCTTTCTGTTTTATCCTGGCATCAGTGGGCAACGCAGTTTCCGCGGATAGATCCGCTGCGGAGGAATCCGCTGTAAAGTCAGGAAATGGCGGAATTTCAGGAAGGTTGTTGGTGGGTCGCGTTTGGCAACGCTCAATCGAAGGGGGAGGAGATCGATCGTCGTCGACGATCGTCACACGCTTTGGGCGTGGCCTTCGCGACTCACCATTGACATGAAGAACTGGAGCCGGAGGCTCCCAGTATAGCCGAGTACTGATGTTTGTAACCCCATCAGGTAATGGAGCTACATAATTGTACCCAGTTGGCTGATCCTGGATTCTGATATATTGAACGATCTTGTTCGTGTCCAGGTCGGTCGTGACTCTACGAACCACATGGTCCCATTGAGGGCCCTTTTGTGGACATTGGACGTAGTGTCTGACCTTTTTGTCAACGCGTGTACACACACTGAGGTGTACCGCACTCCGCTCATTCCTGATCATGTTGGCTTTATCGAGTTGATCAAGGAGGCGTGCAATAATAATAGCCAAAGTTTTATACCGAAACTCGGCACGTTGCTGATCTTGGCCATACCAATCCAAATCATGCTCCTTGTGTGATCCACAAGTACATTTCCATAAGTTTATCGGTATATGAGGACAAGATGTAGCAACTTGTATATAAGAACCACTGGGATATTTACTGGATCGGTCAAACTTGATACCGAAGTGACAGAGTCTGATTCGTATAATGCTTAGCTTCAAATCTTCAATAACATCTTTGATCGGACCCTGTTTCCAGAAATACCCGGGTGGCCCCAGGATAACTATCTGCATTCTCAGAGCACGCGCTTTGATCAGGAGATTTTGTATACGTTGATAATGTGGCCCCGCCCTCTTTCCTGGAGTACGAACGTACCAATCAGAGGGTGTGGCCACCCACAACATATTGTAGTCTCCTGCCAACAAATTTCCCAAATACTGTGTTCCAGTTGAAGTCATTACCTCATTATGGGTAATCCGGTCGCATATATATCCACTGGTTCGGAGTTCAGCGCAAGCTGTGCGAATATCTTCGATGACAAGACATTTTGAATGATATTTTTCCTCTCGGGCCTCAGCGCGGCCAACGTATGTAGCGAAGAGGCCGGTATTCGGCTTCTCTTCGCAAGCGAGCGCCGCCGGCGCGCCCGCCTGCCCCCGTCAGCGGCGGTCGTGTGACCACGTTGCCGTCTGACTCGGAGGCATGCTGTTAGAAAAAAGAAATATAAAAACAAAAAAATAAGAGAACTTAAGAAAAAAAAAAAAAAAAAGAAAAAAAAAAAACAAAAAGAAACATGGCTCCCAGGAGTCGCTGCTGCGGCTACGCTCACGATCTCCACGCGGGTTGGCCCCGGCAGAGTCCGACGAACCTCCGCCCGTGTAAAAGAAAGAAAAAGAGAAAAAAAAAATAATAAAAAAAGAAAAGAAAGAAAAAAAAATTAGGAAAATAAAAAAGTGGCTTGGTGGTGGTGGCGGTGTCGCGGGTGGCCCCGCTTGGTTCTCAGGCGCCCATTTATTCACCGCCTCCTGGACTGCCCAGAATATCTTAGACTTCAGGGCATCCTTCATCTGTGGCCAGGTCCCTTCGGGACACTGTTGGCCCTCCCACCAGCTGTTCAAAAAACAAAAAAAAAAAAAAAAAACATTCATACCATTCAAAAAAAAAACCAAAAGAAGAACAAAAAACAAAAAAAAAACACAAAACAACAAAAAAAAAAAAAAAACAAAAAAAAAAAAAAAATCAGCGTCCGGTCCACGATCAAACGGGTCGTGTCTTCCAGGAGCTGCTTGTCGAGATACGGCTCGACAATGTACGTATCAGTCGTGACGGTCATGGACTGTCCCGTCGCGGGTTGCCCCGCTGTGGTCTCGGCGGGTGGCCCCGCACTTACTCCGGCGGGTGGCCCCGCACTTACTCCGGCGGGTGGCCCCGCACTGACGGGGTCCTCTTCGTTCTCCGTCTCGGTGTAGCCATCTCGACTGCTGCGGATTGTGAAGGTGTTCGTGACCGTCTGGCTTTTAGCCCCGTCATACAAACCGCAGGGAATGGCTAGATGTCCTGAGGGGGTTTTCTTCGCCCTCAGGACCTTGGCGCCCCTCCCCAGCTTCAGAGTATAATCTCCGCTGGGGAAGATAACCTTCTGGTAGCCTGGCTTCAGCACGATGATCGTGTCACGTGCTTCCATGGCACCAAGGCCCCAGATGGCCGGGAGGTTGGCACCCGAGCCTTCTGCGATGTTGGAGGCATACTCCTCGATACGGGGGCTTGCCACATTGGCGTATTGCACCCCGATCTTGAAGTTGCCCATTTTCCGACATATCGCAGCACCCTCACCGACACCGTTAATGTAGAGGGTCTTGCTCAGGGTGCATATGGCAGGTCTATGATTGTACCTGGCCATAGCCTCCTGAAGGTTCGCGCCGTATTGGCTCCAATGATGTTCACGTTGGAGCCAATGTCTAGCATGAACGAGATGCACGGCAGTCCGTCTTCGTCGGGAAAGAATGTCCCATTCCGCGCTGCCAGAGCCATCGTACCCTGGTCATCGGTGTGGTACGTAATCTGTGAACCGAGTGTGCCTTTCAACAGGCGTTGTTCAAGCACCCATTGGCTCATGGTTAACTCGGTGCACCACATCTGCTCATATTGGCGGCGCTCCTCTACGGCAATTGGTTCCTGTTCAAGAACCCAATAATTCGCAGAGGGTGTGGACATCCATTCACCTCCTGGCGGCAGCGTGTCCGTGTCGTCACGTGCATAGGTCAGCCCTTTTGTATCGATCATGAATGTGGTGTGGAACTGGGCTGCCTCCGCGCTCTCAGCGCTTGCCCGGCTCCTAGCGCTGACCGGGCTTGCCACACGTGAGGTCCTGGATGATCCAGTTGGCCTTCGAGTCCCGCCTCCGCTCCTGCCACTCCGCCTGATGTTGGCCTCCATTGCCCTCAGGAATCCTGGATTCGGAGGTCCATTTGCGGGTGGCCCCGCTTTGGCGGCGGGAACCGCTTCGGCGGGTGGCCCCGCTGCTGGGGCTCCTGTGCTCGAAGCGTAGGCAGGATTGGCATCTGGATGCCTTGCTCTGGCGCTGGCCAGGGGGATGCCTGTGCAGCTGGGGCACGTGCGGATGGCTCCGCCGAGTGCGCGGCTCGAGCCTCTAGCGCCTCCACTGCTTCCCGTAGCCGACGCATTTCCCGGGCATCTGCCACGTACCTTTCCTGCTGGCGCGCCTGTTCCGACTCAGCGTCGCGCTGTCCAGCACACGGGAAATGTGCTGTAATTATGCCCGGCCCACGACATACAGCGCAGGGGGCCTCGTTCGGCGCACCTGGCCGCTGATTGCGGACGTGCTGCTGTGCAACGCGATCCCAGCATATATCGTGGAAGAAGTGCCCACACGCCAGTCTCCACACTGTGGTGCCCATCTCGTAGGTGTCCTTACAGATTGGGCACTGTGTGAAGTTGTAGTCTGAAATGACTGGAGCAGGCACGTCTGGGCGAGTCCGAGCTTGGCGCTCGAAAGTGGTTTCGCCCTCCCGATATGGCGTCGGTGGCGGCCGTCTATCTGTCCGTTCAGCGGGTGGCCCCGCGACTGCGGGTGTCCCCGCTTGGTTTTCACGCTCGATCCTTCTCTGGATCGCGCGTTGTTGGCGCAGCCTGGCGTTATCCCGAGCCTGCTGCCTAGATGCCAGTATCGCCTGCTGCGTGTCGCGCACGTCGCGGATGTAGTCTGGCATGCTGCCCATAGCGGCTGGCACCGCGAGACCAGCTGGCTGAACCACGGTCTCGGGGTCCGTCGGCGTGGGCATGTAGGCGTAGTGCGGCATAGACTGCGCATCGACCGCTCGTGCAAACTGCAAACGAAACATCTCATTGGCAAGATTCCGAGTGTATTCGTTCGCAGGTGGCCCCGCAATCATAGGAGTGTTATTCATCTGCGCGTAGTACTCCGGGTACATCGGCGCGTCCTTGGCCTGTGCCTCTGCTGGTCCATGATTGTCCCATCCATATATTGGGTGTGATGCTATTCCTGGAATAAACACCTGTCGATATGGATTCGTGGGATCAGCATTTGGAGCATCTTCAGAAGTCCAGCTCAGAGAGGCCGAAAGTCGCCATGATTCGTAACATCTATGTTGCGGTTCCGCAACAGGCTGGGCACTCTATCAGCTTGTTGCTGCAGAAAGGTAGCCTGTGCTCTCAAGTTGGCTGCCCGACGTTCGTAGTCTGTACCTTGCTGTCCGTCAGCGGGTGGCCCCGCATGTGCGAGTGACTCCGCAGGCGTTCGCTCGGCGGGTGTCCCCGCAGCCACTCCTCCTTCACTACCCCTCGGAGTGCCAAAGGGAGTGGTTGCCTGGAGTGCTGCTGCGAGCGCCGGATTCCCGCGTATCGCCTGGAGTCTTTGCCACAAGCTGTTCTCGCTCGTTTCAGACGGCGGAGTCCGAAACGGCGAGCCACCATCTGATCCGCCCATAGGGACAAACCTCGCACCTCCAGCTTGCTGCGGAGGGCGTTGGGGTTGTGGTCCTAGGATGCCTGGTGGCCCCGCAGGAGGGCGCAGGTTCCTCTGCTGTGCGTCTTGGATACCTGTATGCACCGCCCACGGGTCAGCACGGTATAGCTGATCGGTTAGTCCAGAGACGTCGGCTGATGTCAAATGGCTGTTGAGGGCCTGGACCCATGACTGCTGGCCCGGCCTCCAAGGTGATGCTACCGTTGCTACTGGTGTGACCACTTGTTGCCATGAACCGTCCGAGGTGTCTACCGCGGGTGCCCCCGCACCTGCGGGTGGCCCCGCTTCAGGCATGACCTCGTCCTCCTGGGCATTCATCATGAGGACTGTCTGTGTGTCGCACGGTCGTGGAGCAACATCTTGCTCGGTCATGACCAAATTGAATGGACGACCGTCCGTCTTAGTCCAGCCCTTTAGGTACATGGCGTGATCTTCCATTACACCCAGAGTTCTGTCACACATTTAAAGTGGCAGGTAGTCATCGGTGCGAATCCTGTCCGCGGGTTGGCCCCGCCTCCGCGACTTGTCATAAGCCAGCGGATTGCTCCAGGCTTCGCCGACCCGATATTTCGCAATGCTCACAATCTGGAGGATATGATCGGGCGGTATACGTCCGTCGTGGCCCCGTGTCATGACTATGTCATTTGCTGATCTCCTTAGGGAGAAGCCACTGGACAGCATCTTGTTGATGCTGCAGAATATGAGCACCTCCGAGTCAGGACGGATGCCCGATTGAATCCTCGGGTCGCCCGGGAGGCAGGGGCAGCCGTGCACAAATTGGCGCCCCCCCTTCCTCTTAGGGTTGTCCTGTGCGAGGCATGAAAGGCCATTAGCAAGAATGTCCTTGACATACTCCCACTGTGTCCCGTGGATGAAATATACTGGGTCGTCTGGTTCTTTCATCCATGTTGTGATCGGCTTGCACAGCGACTCGGGACAGTGGATGCCTGGACTGCTGTGGCCGTTCGTGGCTCTGATGAAGTACTGTGGCCTGCGTGCCTTTGGTCGAAACCTGGGAGGCAGCAGCAAGCTGTCCTCAACGCACTTCATCTGGAGCCTGCCCTTCTGCATGCCGTGATGGTCAATCATCTCACAGCAGTTTAGCAGCACCCAATACACGTATGACGTGTGGGGCCTGCCCTTGATCAGCACCTCGTGCATTTCACGATAGCCTTTCCACTGATCATTTTCAGTCCAGTTTGTCAGCAGATCGTCAACAACAACCCAGCCATCGCATGGATCGAAAGTGCTGATCTTGTCGAAGTGTCGGCTGAATCCGTCCTTCCAATATGGACTATGGCGTAGGGCTGTAGAGAGCCATATTGACACCTTGGTCATTTGCCCTTCGCGCGGCAAAGTCGGATCCATGCCGAACCTCTCCATAACCTTCAGGAGCTCTGCTTTATGCTGCGCAACGCGTAGTGGCGGCCTGTCTCGCAACATATTTCCCACGGTTTGTTGTTCACGTTCCCAGTCGTTGCGGCACTCGAAGTTACGACGAACAGGACAATTAATGACCTCGTATCGGTCCGTGTCGTCTGGAGTGACTCGTGGGTTTATGGTGCGCTTCGGGCCTTTGCCTTCAATGCCTTGCCAGTATTCGATGGCTCCCAAAGGGATGTTCCTTAGAACAGACATCATTGGCTGCCCTTGTGCGGGTGGCCCCGCTAATGCAGCCGGCGGCGCTTTAACGGGTGGCCCCGCTAATGCAGCTGGCGCCGCTTTAATGGGTGGCCCTGCAGAACCTGCGGCCGACGAGGCAGCTCCTGCGGATGACTCCGCGCCAGGGTTCGGGTGACCTTGGTCAGCAACTGCATCATCGGTTAGTTTCTGTCGGTCGCCAAATTCTTTGAGGACTTTGAAGCGTTCTTCTCTTGAGAGAGTGCCTTCTGCGGGCGTCCCCGCTGTTGCGGCTGGCGCCGCTTTAGCGGGTGGCCCCGCAGAGCCCTTGTCCTCCTTAGCCTTGGCGGCCGCTTCCGCCCGCACCGACCTCATCCCAGCTTCGGGCTTCGGCTGCGCTTTCATTCGTGCCGAACCTGGTCGTGGTGCAAGGCGCGGCTGATGCAGAGTTGGGGTCCAGTCACCTCGGAAAGCTGCCTTAGGCTTGTCGCGAACTTCGTCCTTGACATCGCCTTGGGTCGCCGGTGGCATCGGGGTCGATGGTCCAGCAAAAGCCTTCCTCCTCTCCGTCACGGACAGACCGGGAGGATCTTCCAGCTCAAGGTCGTCCGTCTTGGCGATCCCTCTGGCCTTCGCCCGCCCCTGTGTTCCTTCGGGGCTCTTGGACGGGTGCCTTTTCGCAGGAGTCGGTGAAGACGAGGAGTCGGCTTTAGGTCTTGGAGGTGGTCTGCTGCCCTTGCCCGGTTGTGGACCAGGAGGGTCTCTAGGAGGGCCTTCTGGCTGGCCATGATCATGGATGACTTGCCTCATCTGGTCGATGTCGGCAGTACCTTTTATGGCCAGCTTGTACTTGCCATTCTCATGGCGGTAGATTACCCTCGTGCAAAACCACTTCTGCGCCGAAGAGCTGTAGTACCAGCAGGCGCTTCCATCAGGGAATGGATTCTCTGAGCCGTCTTCCGCCGCCCATTCTTCATTCAGTTCGGTGCGGTCAGTGCCGGCGGCGGACTCAGCAGCAGATGCAACAGCTATCCAATCGTCTTCCGCGGATCCAGCGGCTGGCGCTGCGTCTGCGGGTGACCCCGCTTCTTTGCTGGATTCTGCGGGTGACCCCACCTCTTTATGGAATCGGCGGTTCCATTCCTTGAGGCGATGGTCATTGGGAAGCTGTACCCAATTTTCCCTGACGATGTTGGCCACCTCTTCGGTCATAGGGACACGATCGGCTTCGGTGATGCGCTTTCCTCCTCCAGGGACCTCCTTATTAGGATCATGGACGTTGCCAGCGTCATCTCATGAGACCAATTCCACGGGGTCTCACCGTGATGAGGGCTCCTGGAGGGGCGGTCCATCGGACACCTGCGCATGTGACCTTTGAAGGGCTCGCACTGACATACTTGTTTCCTGTATGTCTTGCGATCGTTGATGATCTCCTGTTTCTTAGCCCTTTTGCCCCAAGCCTCTGGCGTCTTGGTCTTGCCACCCTTGGTACGTATTATCGCGCCAGTTTCGTCCCTTTTAGTGCAGTACTCCTTAGAATACCAGTGGCGAAGCGTGTCCATCGAGTAGCCGGGGTACCATTTGATGAACCAATCCGGCACATGCTGAGCGGATACTCCGACGGAGTGCTCAGTACTGTATGGATAGCCCGATTCATCATGTGTAGGGCGTCTGGGAGCTGAACGGCTCCTTCTGCGGGCTGGCCCCGCTGACGCACTACCGCGTGCCATTGGCCTTTGATCGTCATGCTCTGAGTCTCGGGGAGGCGACGGTCGTCTGTCCCTCTTGGCGTAACGCATGTCCTCCGAGTCCTCTGAGCTGCCCTGGACCATGAACACGTTTTGATACGGGCTTCTGAAGTACCCGATGTCGTTTAACTGCTCCATCGTGAGGTCGTTAATGTCCATTTGATCACAACCTTGCATGAATACATCCATAGACCAAGCGGGTGGCCCCGCTGTTGCGTCTGGCGTCTCTTCGGCGGGTGACCCCGCTAGAGCTTGGAGTGCTGTCAGCATCTGAGATGCTGACATGTCCGAATCCAAGTATGGACGTAGACGTGCAGCTCCTGGGTGTGACAGCAGTTCGCTCATGGTTATCTGCTGATGTGCTGGCGCACTCAGGAGTCGGATTGCTTCTGAGACCTGCTCTTGGAGCATGTCCTTATAATCTTCTTCGGCTTCTTCGGAGTCGGAATGCGCGGGATGGCCCCGCATTTCGTCATCGGCGTCTCCCGCCTCCGAACCAGCCCACGAAGGATTTGGCAGCAACGGCGTGCCAATCACTTGCGGGGCCAGCACGGCGGTGAGTTCTTCCTCTGTTGCCGGGGCGGTCTCGGCTTCGGAGACCTCGTCGCCGGCGGGTGGCCCCGCTGGAAGACCGAACCAAGCATTGTACGCGACCTCGTCGACCTCGTCCCTGCCGTGGAACTCGTCGAAGAGGGTCACTGCGTAGTCTTCCAGGGCTACAGTTGCTTCAGCGTAGCGGGCCATCACGTAATACGTGGAGGAGCCCGCGGCGGGAGCCGCTTCTGGATTGACGTAAAACTCGTAGTCAATGTAATCTATGTCATCCATAAAAGAATTTTGAGCCAAATGTACGGATCCCTTTCTTTTCCCCTTCGGGCATTGATCGCGCAAATGCTCTGTGCTACCGCATGTATGACACTTCATAGTATTGCCAGAAGCGTCCCTAGGGTTGCCCCTCCGCCCTTTTCCCTTACCGGAGGTCCGCCTGTGACCCCGACCTTTGCCTCCGATAAGAACTTCTTCAAAAACCATATCAGTTAAGGACGTGAGGAAGGCAGTAATACCCCTACCATGCATACGGCGTCTGCGACCCCCTTTGCCACGACCCTTTCCAAATCGTTTGAAATGTCGGCGTACTGCACGTCTCACCTTTCTGACTGGTTTCTTCATAAAGCGCCTCCAACGGCGTTTTGATTTGCGATAAGCCAAAAAGGCGGCTTCCGCTCTTTGTTGTTCAGAGAGGTGAGTGTCATCCGCTGGGTAGTCATTACCAGCAGAGACTATGCCATTGTGCTCATCGTCAGATGAGGTATCCGTGTCAGTGCCAGATTCAAACGGTGAGGGTGGCTGAGACCCTGGAGCGGATGACTCCGCTTGGCCCCAGAGGGTTGTGCCCGAGGGCGGGCTTGCAGTGTAGGCGGCGCCTGGCGAGTAGTTCGACCAGGCGTTCGCCTCAGCTGCCTCTGCCGATGCCTGGCCAGTCTGCCCTAACAGGGCAGTGGCCTCGTTGGGCATATCGGCTGGGTCAGCCCAAGGATTTGGCTCGCCAGGACCAGCGGGTGACCCCGCAGTCGTGGCGTAGACACCTGCATGTGAGTGGTGCCCTGTGAATATACCCGCTATGTTGCCAGGAGAGCGCTCGGCGACATGTCCGTAGTTCCTCATCCTGGTCAGCAGCCTGTCATAGTCTGCTTGTGTTCGGGGCATCTGATGATTGAAGGGCTCAAGCAGGTGTTGGGCTCGTGACGCGCCAACGCCTAACGCTCTGAAGAGAATCAGCGTTAGGATCAGAAAGTTGGGGATGACAAAGCCAACAGAGTTAGCCTCGTCACGGGCCATCTCGAATCGAGCTAATACAGAGTCGATTCGCTCGCCCCTTTCGACGCGGAAGTCGATAAGGGCAGTGCCAGAGTTGAGCTGGCGCTCATCTTCCAGATTTTCAAATTTGGTGCTCAGTAAGTACAATATATATGTTACTGCATCCGTTGGCTGTCCATTGACAGTTACACCATAATTGATGATCTGGGAGGGGACCTGCATGGCGATACGACGAGCCAGACCTTGAAGGCCTCGTTGTAGTGCTGCAGCTTGTTGTGGTGGTGTCATATTGCCACTCGTTACGTTTAACCATGCATGTACTTCGCGAACGTATTCGCGAAACGGCGTAGTACCGGCAGGGTCCCATGAAGGGCCAGTAGTACGCGTGTCGTCCATCCCCTGCCGCATGTATCCCACAGCACATCCCATTATTACCCACAGAATGCCGAATATGGTTATCTTGATCCAATGCATGTGCATTTCGGCTTCGGTGATTGGTTTAGGCTGTGGTTTGTCAGGCTCTGGCGTAGTAGCCGTGAGGCGCCTGACTGGCACGGGATGCAGGTGGCCCCGCTGCGGGTAGCCCCGCAGGGTGACCACGTTCTCGATCGAGTTGCCGATTGGCATCTGGTGGAAGTCGGGAGTGAAGTAGCGCAGTGAAGTAGGAGAGAGCGTCTCGAGTTCGCGGGTTGCCCCGCTAGCTCGATCGCGGACTGGCTCCGCTCCTCGCAGAGCCGGCGCAACATGGTATTCCACCGTAGTAGTAGTCCACCAAGTTGTGCCGTGGATTACAGGAATCAGAGCGAGAGCCAGCCACACGAGAGTGTAGCCAGCTCCGCTACCAAGTCGAAAACAAGCTGGTAAGCTTAGGTATGTGTTACGCTTTAAGCGCTGCCATATCCCAGGCTTTGGCTCATATCGCATGAGCAAGAGAGCAAGACGAAGCATGGGATCTGGAGTAAAGGATAGGATGGGCATCGTCAATGGAAAAGGTATTTTCCGATCTCTGATGCAAGTCGTGCGCCTCAGTGAGGCACAGTCATATATCTTGCCGGGCCCGGCTTGAGCCAGGCACGGCAGCGGTACATGCTCGATTTATACCTCGCCTTTAACCTTCTCCGTTTAAAGTGAAGAGCAATCCAAGAGGCCCTCCAGGCGAGCCCGAGGCAGAAAACGCTGGTTTTCCTTTGGTGCAAGAGGCCTCCAAAAAAGTCCCACTGCAACCCAGTAGGTCCCCAAAGAGGGCCCAAACTCGGCCCAAGAGAACCCCAAGATCGCCTAAGAGCCTCCCAAGAGGGTCCCGACACGGGCATTAGGCGCTCCAAGAGGGCACCAAAACAGCCCAGAGAGGTTCCCAAGATGGCCTCCAAAGGCGCCACACGGGTCAAGAACCCCCAAGACGGCCCCAGAGGCCCCTGGAGGCCCCCAAAAGGCTCCGAGCGGCACCCACGAGGCCCCCAAGAGGCCTTCAGGAGGCTCCCTGAGAGGCCTTCTCCTCCTTGTCTCCATGTTTCCCTCTCAATTCTTTTCCCTCATGAATAACTATTCCCTGTCGCATCCCGAGGCAGGTCGAAACGGCGGCCCGCGCGTTTCGCCTGAGATTTCCTCACCACGTGTGGCCCTGATGCTGGAAAATTGGACGACCGTTTCACAATCATAAGGCGGGTAGTTTAAATTGTGGTTCTCGCTTCCGCGCCGAGCATGTTCGTTTCAACATGCGCACGAGCTTCAAAGATTGAGGGCGGGTAATTTTCAAAATGTGTTTCTCGCATCAGCGCCGCGCACATGAGTCTTTAAAACTTTGCAAAAAAAGTTTCACGGGGTGGAAACGGGTCGTTTTCAAAGTGTGGTTCTCGCATTAGCGCCGCGCACACTCGTTCTAAGAATTCGCAAGAGCTTCACGGACTGACGGCTGGTCTTTTTCAATATGTGACTCTCGCCTGAACGCCGCGCCCACTTGTTTAACAAAACCGCAAGAGTTTCGTACATCGGAAACCGTTCGTTTTCAATATGTAGCTCTAGCCTCAGCGCCGCGCACATTCGCTTGAAAGACATGTGGAAGGCTTCACGGAGTGAGGGCCGCTCGCATCAAAACGCGGTTCTCGCCTGAACGGTTTGCGCACATTCGTCTAAAAAGTTGCGAAGATTTTCGCGGAATGAGGGCGGGTCGTTCTCATCTCGCTTTTGCGCCGCGCACATTCGCTCTAAGGTTCGTTGTCAAGATGTGGCTCTCGCCTTAGCGCCGCGCACATTCGTTTAAAGCAGCTGCAAGAATTTATGGGTTCCGGTGATTCACGTAGGTGCTTTTAGGGCGATTCATGACTGTCGGGGCGCAACAGCTAATTCGCGGCGTGGAAATCCAGTAACGGCGTTCTGGCACGATTCAGGATCGCCAAGACGTAGCAGCCAGGTTGATTCGCGGTGTTCAAATCCTGAGAATGGTGTTTTTGGACGCCTCAAGATGTTCACACGGCTGTCCCCCAACGGGGCAATTCCCTCAGTGAAAACGACCCCTTGCAAGGGGCCGATGAGGAAACTTGGAGGGGGGCTGCATGTCAACATCGTTGATGAGTCCTGGGTTTACACTGGTTCTCCTCCTCCTCCTCCTCCTCCTCCTCTTCCTCCTCCTCCTCCTCCTCCTCCTCCTCCTCCTCCTCCTCCTCCTCCTCTCAACTGACGGCTGCCGCCGTCGAGAGAAAGCTGAAAGTCTTTTCTGCCCGAGACTCAAGAGCTCTGAAACCGAAACGGTTGCGGTCGAATCGGCGTCGGCATGAGAAGGGCAGCTCGGGGGGCCAGGGAGACAGTGTCCATTTCAACACCCGTCCTCGCTGTCATACTGGCCCGAAATTCGAGATTCCGAGCATGGCTTCATTAATACGGAAGCGGCCCAGCTGGGCCGAATATGAACGGCGATCTAGGTAGATCGCAAAGCCACGCGGGGCTGGTCCACGCGCGGGGCACGCATCGCACTGGACAGGCTCTCGCGCACAGATGCGACGGGCTGAGTCCTACGCTCATCGGCACGGCGCCGCCGTGCAGCTCGTATGGCCTCCTTCGTGGCCGCCGCCTCGGAGCAGACGGTCGTCGTCACGCAGCCGTCGCGCATGGCGTTCGTCAGGTAGCTCCTCTCCGCTTCGAGCTTCGTCAGCGCGTCTGCGAGCTGCACACTGGTATCGCACCACACCAGGTCGACTCCATCTTGGCTTAGAAGCTCTCGAAGCGAGGCCACCACCACTCGAACTCGGCGATCGGCGACCTGACCAGCGTCCGCCAGCAAGTGGCTCACCAGGCTGTTAGCGTCGTCGAACCACTTGACTGGCATCAACGTCGCATTGTCATGAACCAACTCCGCGATCGGCTGGTCCGGCTTGTCCATCTCGTAGTACAATGCCCTGATCCACTCCAGCGCCTCCGCGCCTTCGGTCAAACCGTGGGCCTCTGCCGCCATCGATGCCCGGCAGACCCTCCGAATCTTGGAACTGCCCCAGTCCAAGAAGTGAGCAGGTCCACCGCCTTCCTTGTACAGGCCGTCGTCGCACAACAGGCACACGAAACCGCACTGCGACCTCACCTTCTCGCCCAGTGCTTCGAACTTCTTCTCGTCGAGGTTATTGAGGCTGCTGTCGGCGAACACACACACACCCGAAGGTCGGCGTCGTTCTTGATGAAGTCGCTACGGAAGTGTAGGCACACGTCCTTCGTCTCATGGCAGTACCGCACCAGCTTGTTCATCTCCAGTAGGTCCTGCACCGTCATGTTGTTCTTCTGCTGTGCGAGCCAACTGTAGCCGAAAGAAACGTCCATCCGCAGCTGTCGCGAGAGCCATCCCAGTGAACCAATCACCGACTCCGCAAATCTCTTCTCCTCGTCCGTAGCCAGCACCTTGATCTGCTTCCGCCTGGTTGGCAGCATCGGCAACTCCTCCATCTGCTCCACGAAGTGCTGCATCGAGACCCTGATCGAGAAGTCCTCTGCCTGCTCCACGTCCTTGCCGCAGTACCTGAAGGGTGGCCTCTCCTCCGTCAAGAGCAGTACCTTCTTGAGCTCGTCCATCGTGTCGCCTTAGAGCTTGCTGTTCGGATCTCTGGTCGCGAACAGGTCGTCCACGTATGTGCCGATAAGGCCAACGAGGATGTCACCCTCGAAGAGCATGAAGAAGGCTCTCTCCAAACGGCTCTCCTGCCACGAGTTGCCGCGCAGCGTCCTTCGTAGCTTGCTCCACCACTTCCGCCCAGCATCCTTAGTGCCGTAGATCGCCCCGTGGCACACGAACAGGGAACCAGGTGGCACTCCAGGAGGTAGTGGTGAGGGCGGTCGTAGCACCAGCATACGGTCAACACCATCTCCTTGTAGGTAGGCGCTCGTCGCGTCGAGCTTCGATAGTAACCAGTGCTTCCTCGCCGCCGTGCTGCAGATCAAATGAAACACCAGCAGGGAAGATGTGGGCGAATCCGTCCGGACATGCACCGACTCGTAGCAGCCAGCCGCCACCAGCCTCGACTTCGCCTTGAGCGGTAGCTTGGGGTCGTACTCGTTCTTGTTGGTGTGAACCCACCTCGACGGAATAGGCTTCGCCCTCTTCAGCAGCTCCTTCGCATCGTCTCCGATAACCACGGTCACCGCCCTGAAGTTGCGCCAGTTCTCCCACTCCTTGGCCATGCTCGCGTCGAACTCCTTCCGCTCGGCCTTGGTCAGGTCCGTCAGGTTGATCTCCTTCCCGCGGGAGCGTCCCGTTAACCACGCATAGGATATCCAGCCGCGGTGCACCTCGTCCGAGTCGTACTCAGCAAGGTACGCTCCACCGGCCATGGGGCCGCCACCACGATGTAGTCGAGCGCGGGTCCGCTGTGGCCCGTATCCAGGTAGCCGTTCAGGTAATTCGGGAGGTTCGGGAAGCCTTGGGAGATCCGGGAGTTCGGAAGGTTCGGGAAGTTTAGGAGGTGGAGTCGCCGTCGCGTCGTTATCCTCGTTCATCTCCTCCACTTCTCCTTCTCCAGAAGAGACTCAAAAATCACGAAATGTTGCCATGTTGATGCCACTCCTCAAAAGCCAGCAGAATCCAAGGGGGCCCGGGATCAGGTCCAACCAAACCATCAAAAGCAACAACTCCAAAGAAAAAAACATTTGAAATTTACCAAAAGTGCACAGAAAACCAAAAAACGAAAAACAACAACCAAAACAAACCAAAATAAAACCCAAACCTCGCCAGATCCTGGATCAAGCCCGGCAGGTGCTGGGTCGTGTCCCTGACGTAGCACTGGCTCAGGTAGCTGAGCTGCTGGCTGATGCTCTGGAACTCCGGGAGTGAAATCCTCTCCAGGTCGCGGATCATCTTGAGCTGCGTCGCGCCCTTGTAGTGGTGTGCTAGCCGTGTCGGCTCCCTCGGCAGGCTGTGTACTGCCCGACGGTGCCTCCGTAGTTCTCGACGCTGGAGGCTCCGGGCGCGGACCAGTCGCGGCAGTAGCCGCCGTAGGTTCCCTGCCTGGTAGCGCAGCAGCTTCGGGATCTTCAGGTGCTCCGTCCTCGAGGCCTTCGCGACGAACGTCCAGGAATCCTCGAGGCCCTCGTGGAAGTGCCGCTCCACGCTGATCAGCAGGCATCCGATCCCAGGTAATCAACTCGTCCTCCGTCGCGAACCGAAGCTGCTCCGGCCTTGCCAAGACCGTACCGCCGCAATACCGTAGCCAAATCGCGTGAGGGCTCCCCTGCACGGCCGCAGGTCGGAGCGTGGACTCGATGCCGTCCGCCATCTTCTCGGGGTCGCGGTAGTCGTGGCCGATGACACGCGCAACACCGAACCAACGATGGTACAGGGCAGGAGACTCACCCGGCCTGACATGGGTGCGCCTGAAGTAGACGTAGGCGCCCACAGGAAACGGCCCTCTCGTAGGGGTCGATCTCGCCAGCTTGGCCCTCCTCACGCGACTGTCGTTGTCCATCTTCACGAAGGCGACCTTGGCACACTCGCGCCACAACAGGTTGGATGCCATGGCGGACTCCGGGTCGAGCGCCGCCTCCTGCACCTGGAGCTTCTCGGCCTCCGAGTCCTGAAGCATCGAACCTGGTACCCGCAGGCCGCGACTACCTAGTACCCAGTTGGCGGGTGCGTAGCCGTCGTAGATCACCGTCTCGTTGCGCACCTGGTTGACGACGCCGCACACGCTCCTCAGGTCCTTCTCCTTCGTGATCTGGGCGTCCTGCACCACGCGATGCCACACCTCCTTCCAGACGCCACCTAGCCTCTCGATCCTGCCGAGCTGCTCGTGCGCCTCCAAGGCCGCATTCTGGATCTCCACGCCGTTCTCATGCATGTGGGCCAGGAACTCCTTAGCGAACTCCTTGCCGCGGTCCACGAAGATGGACTGGGGCAGTCCAGCCCAGCTAGTCCACACCGTCAGGAACGTGTCTAACGCGACCTTAGCAGAGGGCGCGTACGTACCCTTTTGGAGATACCAAACAACCTGGAACCTCGTACCGTCGCAGACTATGTTCAGGAAGGCGTGGGTGTTACCCTCGGCGTCGCGTGCGAACAGCGTGTCCAGCATCACGTGGAAGTTGAACTGGTAGCGACCCGGCATGCGGACCGGGCGCACGTGCTTCGCCCTGATCATGTCGCCACAGGCGCCACACCTGAAGTCCCACACGCAGTCCAGGAACTCCTTCTTGGCACCTGACCTCCTCAAGCACCTCACCAGGGTCACGTTGGTCGAGTGGCCGAAGTTGACGTGCAGATTCCTGATGTCGCGCCTGACCGCGGGGTCGTAGGTGAGCCACCTCGCTCTGCGCTCCTGCTCCTCCTTGTAGAGCACTGGCTCGAGGCCTGCGGCTTGCTCAGCACGAACTCCGTCAGGATCCGTAGCAGGCCCGTCCTCAGGTGGACGTCCGGGTTCACGGAAGCCCTGACTCCCGTCCTCAGCTGGAGGACGCTTCGGGGGTTGCTTGCCACGCAACCTTCTCTTCTTGGCATCAGGCTGGCTCTCGACTGGGAAACTGTCAAGTGCACCGAGACCTTGGGATACGTGCGTGTCGACGTCGAGGTCCATCTGCTGCCCGATGGCGTGTAGTGCCGGCCTGTCCAGCTTGTCGGGCCACTTTGCCGCCGCTCTTGTCTTCTTCTGGTTCTCCAACGGCAGGTGGTAGTGGTCCCTCGTGCACTTCTCGCCCTGCAAGGCTTCATAGATCGCCGCGCTGGTGGTCAAGGACCTCATCGGCTTGTAGTGCGCGCCCTTGGTCTCTTCATCGGCGTAGCCGAGCTGGCACCCGTGCGGAGTGCACTCCAGTAGGAGGCCCTTCTTCACCAGCTCCTGCGTCTTCGCCATCTCGGGCTCGAAGTAGGCACTCGACCCGAGGGGCTGCTCCATCAAGATGCGCATCCCGCGCTTCACCCGGTCGGCGACGATCTGGTCCGAGAGCATGAGTAGTGGCCTCGTCGCTTCCCGAGCTTCTTGAACAGTAGCAGCTGCAGCGCCGCCCTTGGACAAGTTGCATCGACCCCGCTCCCCCCACGGACCGCAGGGCATGGTGATGACCGTCACGTAGGGGTCCTCCTCCAGCAATTGCCTCCGTGCCACTTGGCGTCCCTTCCTGGTAGCGCCGTCCCAGCCGTCTTCGATATCCAGTGGCTGGCCGCAGTTGTAGCCGAAGGTGGTGGGGGCGAGTAGAGCGAGGCCGAACTGGCCGCAGAAGAGCTGCTTCAGCAAGGTCTTGCCCCTAGGTAGCCTCCGCTTCCTGTCGATATTGCCCGTCATGATGTCGAAAAGGGAAAAGAACGCCATTAAGTATACTAAATCGAATAAAAACTAAATACAAAACATAAAATTAAAAAAAAATAACATGGGAAAAAACAAAAAAAAGTCGAAAAAAAAGAATCACGAGGGAAAAAAAAATGAGAAAAAAAAAAAAAAAATAACAAAAAAAAGGAGAAAAAAAAAAAAAAAAAAGAAACAATCAAAAAAAATACTGAACGTCAAAAAACAAAAACCGCAAAAACCCAAAAAAAAAAAAAAAGACGAAGAAGCGTCCTGGACTCGATGGTGCACAAGTCGTCATGCATGGCCTTCATCTTCTTAGCACGCCTGGTGCTGGCCATCCCGATGGACCTGTCGCCGCCCCAGTCGATCTCGTTGGGGTTCTCGGAGACCGTCTCCGTCGCCATAACCTTCGCGGTCGGGATCACGATCTCCGCCTCCGGGTACTCCATCATGTCGAAGCCGCCGCCGAGCCCGTCCTCGGCGATGTAGGCCTGGAACTCGGGGCCGAAGACCTCGGGATCCGGGAAGTCCAGCAAGCTGACGCCCAGGTGGCCGCCGCTGGTCTTGAATAGGGGGACGTTGTAGGCGCCGATCTCGGTGAAGTCGGCGACCGCGTTCGCCGCGTCGATCACCGCCCCTAGCTTCGACTGGGTGTCCTTGGAGATTAGCAGGGGGGCGTCCTGGTCGAGCTCCGCCGACTCGATCGCGAACGGGTCGTTGGCGATGCCAGCCGGCATGTTGTAGACCGTATCGCTGTGCGCATCGCCGCCGACCCCTCGGAACTTGGTCTGCTGGGACCTGGGAATCGGCTTGAGCTTCCGGTCGAGTAGCTCCTTCTCGTACCTGATCCTCCAGGGCGTGCCGTGCATGGTCATCTGGCAGGCTGTGTCAAGCACGGCGGTGCCAGGCGGGTCCCTGAAACTGGAGCCGTAGACCTCGACGTCGTCCTTGGAGCCGTTGACCATCAGCACCTGGAACGACCCGTCCTCATGCTGAGCGGGGGGGTCCCACTCGCCCAGCGCCATCAGGTAGATAAGGAACCAGGCTAAGCGGTACTGGTCGACGGTAAGCCGAGTCGAGTCGCTGGACATCGCGTGCCTGATGAGAGCGTTGCCACACGCGCGTGCAGCGCCACCGCCGCCCACGAACTCGGAGAACGTGTAGCCCCTGTACTTGCCGGCCATGATCTTCTCACCGCCGAGTGGTACCTGCTCGGTATCGAGGCCCTTGACGTCCTGGTCGAAGTCCGCGGGGTACGCCACGCACACGCTGTCCTCCTCCTCAGGCCTGTCCGGCTCGCGCGGGTAGTCCTCGGCCCTCGGGACGCGCTCAAGCTCCTCGTCGTCAGACGGAACCATCATTTCCATCGCGCGCTCGGTCATCAGCTCTGGCGCCAGCTCCTTGGACTTAGGGATGCTCTGGCACACCTTGAAGACTCTCTGGGCTGGCTTCGTCTTCGCAGGGGTCGTGCCCGAGTAGATGGCCCTGCCTTTCGGGGTGAACAGTAGGGAGGCCATGAGGTACTTCCAGAGCTCCTCGCCGCTAGACCTGGGCCTTGGCCACGTGGATGCCGATCCGGTTGGGCAGGCACCTGTGGCAAATGAGGTACCAGTGCGTCCCGTTCGCGCCCTTGAACAGTCTAGGGTCCGCCGCCAGCGCGTGCTCGCAGGGCCCCGCCATGACTGGAAGTGACTGGCCTCGCCTCCTCGGGAGTCCCGCAGCTCCGTCGTCCGCGCTGGCCTTGAGGGTCCCGTCACCTTCCTTACGTGACCTTGCCTTGGGCTTAGGGCGGGCGCCGAGCCGAGTAGGTGAGGGCGAAGCCGCCAACGCCACGAACACCTCCGCGATCCTGACCTCGCCGGTCTTGGAGCCGTCGCCCTTGAAGTCGCTGAAGCTGAAGTAGCTGTTCTTCGGCCTGTCCGATGGTGGTGCCGCCGATCTCGATGACTTCGGGCAGCCCGGGTCCCCGTGCCAGTGTCCGATCTGCCCGCAGCTGGCGCACCTCGTAGTCCGCTTCAATTTCTCGATCCTGGCACGCCGCTCACCGTTGTCACCGGGAGCACTTCCACCTCTGGCTCGATCCTTCGAGCTCGAACTGCCTTCGCCGCGACCTCCGCCCTTGCGTCCTCGACCTCCCTTCCCGCGACCGCCGCTGCGCGCCTGGAACCTCTGCTTGTTCTGGGCGATCGCCGCGAAGCTCTCCGCCGCCTCCGGGTCCATCTCATCGATCTCCTCGAGAGTGGCCTCCTCCTCGCCCAGGTAGACCTCTTCTTCCAGGGGCTGGTCGTCGTAGGAGTTGTCGAGCTGGTGGTCGTTGTCGTCGTAGTGCTCGTGCTCGTCGTCACGCTCGGCCTGCCACGCCTGCCGCTGCCTGTACTGGCCCTGCTGGAACCTCTGCGGCTTCGGGTCCGAGCGGTGCGCTTCCTGCTTGCCATCCTTCCGGTAGCTCCGCTCCCGCTCGTGGATACCCGAGTGCTGCATGCGCAGCTCCTTGGCGAACGCCTCCTTGTCGCACTTGTTGCCCGCGCTGCTGATGATGCTGGAGTGGTCCGACTTGTCGAGCCCGCTGAACTTCAGCAGCAGGTAGGCCTGGAGGTCGTCCGAGATGCTGGTCTCCTGCGAGACCTTCTTGAGATCGTCGAACGCCTTGGTCCGCCTCGTGATGTACTCCTGCATGCTCTCGCCAGAGCCTCTCCACACGGATTTGTCGTAAAGCGCGCCGTCGAAGAGCTCTGCCGCGCGAACAGGTCTCTCCTTCAAGACCGACTCGCCGAGCACACGCAGTAGCATCTCCAGGCCCTCGGTGGTCGCCTTCTTGCGAGTGATCGCGCCGCCGCCCTTGCCACCGCTCTCGAGGGTCTCCTCCTCGTACGTGAGCAGGTCGTCGTGCTTCAGCGACCTCACGGCGTCGTAGGCCGTGCCCGAGAGACCATTCCTGAGGTTGACTGGCGTTGCGATCTGCTTTTCGTCGCCCATGCGACCGTAGAAGGCGTCCGAACAGCGCTGGGTCGCCGTCGTAGAGCGGGGTGTCCTTCTCGAAGGTGAGGCGCGAGGCTCGCGCCATGACACCTCTTGGAGTTGCAGCGGTGCTGCTCGTAGTGCTGCTCGTGGTGCTGCTGGTTGCCAGGGCAGCAACGATCGAGCTCGCGATGATGGCGGACGCGATGCTGCAGCGCCGCCGGTGCCAAACTCCGCCCTGGTGGCCCAGCTTGTGCAGGCCCGCCACAACCTGCGCCGCGGTGCCGAGCCCGCCCCCTGCAGGCCAGGCCAGCAGCCCCAGCCACGGGGCGCGCCAAGCAGTCCCCCGCGAGCCGCGGAGGCGGGAGCAGACCGTGGCGAACCAGTCCGCTCCGCTTACCATCAACTGGCGGCTGCCGCCGTCGAGAGAAAGCTGAAAGTCTTTTCTGCCCGAGACTCAAGAGCTCTGAAACCGAAACGGTTGCGGTCGAATCGGCGTCGGCATGAGAGGGGCAGCTCGGGGGGCCGGGGAGACAGCGTCCATTTCAACATCCTCCTATTCCTGCCCCCCTCCCCCCTACCGCGGAGACGAAGGCGAGGTCGGGTTCACGACCCGTTCCAATCTTTGTTTTAAGTCGGGCGCTCGTTGGGTGCCCAGCGCCCTCTAGGAGTCCTCGGGGACCTGGTGGCTAGAGCAGTTGGCGACTCGGCGATGAAATGCTCCACTGTCGGCGGGCGCATCGCGGATCGCCGCGCAACGTGAGTGGCTAAAGGACCACGCTTCGGCAAGTGGCCCACGCCTCCTCGCCGCGGCGCGAAGCCCAGCCTCGGCATGTTAGGCGGGGGGCCCCTTCAAACCCAGCCGCCGTGCATTCAGTATAGATGAAATAGGCATCGCAGCATTCAGCACGAAGGATCGTAATCTCAGGCGGTGCAGGGAAGAAAAGGAGGGCGTGGAAGAACCAGTAAGGCTGCCCAGGGGGCTCACGTGAACTCAACATACGATTCTGCAACACCCTTGAAACAACTGTTTGAACTGGGGGCAGCAACAACAGTGCGATATCGAATGCAAGTCAACTTCCGTAGAATCTGCACCGCCGAATACACATCCCCGAGGAGCACTATGGAAGCGGGGAAACGTGCCGATGGAATTCGTGAGCAGACCAAAGGGAGCGACAGAGAGGTACATAGAGGTGGGCGTGGCAACTTACTGCAGGTTCGCACAGAACTGATCGATGGCCCGCGGCTCCGCCTCGGGGAAAAACTTCCTAATCCTGCGGGGGAAGATAGACTTGGCCTGCCCCGGGGGGGGGGGGGGGGGGGGGGGGGGGGGGCAGTGACGAGCGACGCGGTAAAGCTTGGACTGCAGCGTTCTTCCAGCAACCTCCAGCGGCGACGAGAGAGACTGGCACCACTGGATGGCCTCGCGGAGGTACGTAACAGGAGAGCGCCTGCGCCAGCCCTGCTGCCAGCGGAAGGGGACGTGCTCGGGATCAAGGCGATCGGAGCCGGGGGGGGAAAGGACCGATGAAGCGGCGGCACACCGAACTGCAAATCGAGCGCGGGCAGCACGCGCTGCCGCAAGTATTTCCAGGAACTCCGCGCGGAGACCAGCTCCTTGCATCTGCACGGCCAAGTCATATGATATAGCGCTCCTGCGGCCTACCGTGAGTAACATGGCACCTTCCTTGAAGGCCAGGATAAGTGGGCCATCAGGGGGGCAAAGTTGAAGACGAACATGGAGAAGTAGAGCACACATGGCGCGGAAGGATGGGGGCGGAGAGGGCAAGTCCCAGGCCAAGACATCTGGTCAGACGAACCCCGGCTTCGAACTTCGGGGCGATGTCCCCCCAGGCATGTTTGCGCCCGCAAGGCCCAATGAGAACCCCAAGATACGCCGCCCAAGAATTGGCAACCATTCGCCCAATAGCATCTCAGGGGCCCTTCAGAAACTTATCCAAGAAATCGATCCCCACGCCCCCACAACCGATGATCTGACACTTGCGGATTTGAGTTTCAGGCTGGCCGCGCCCTGAAACATCTTGAGGCCACGAACCACGGGGAGGAGGTCAGTCAAAATGTGAACGAGACCACAGAAGAGGCCATCAGTGCACACGGGATCGAGGTCGACGCGGGGCCCAACACTGGGCCGTAACCAACGCATGAGAGGGTCGGCGGCAATGACATAGAGCAGCATGGGCGCGGGGCAGCCCTGCTTTACTCCTGGGCAGAAGTCCATGCGCCCGAGGCTCCTGCCAGCGAGTACTATTTCCCCCTGGCTTTCTTCATGCATAATTCTACAGAAGCAGGCAATGCAACTCGACAGTCGCATGCGCTTAAGAACGTGGATGGGGCCAGCAGGAGGCGAGGGAGGGGAACGCGGCCGAGAAGTCAGCGAGAAGCATTACAGCGCGCGGCACGCCATGCAAGCGCTGCTGAATACCCCAAGCCTCCGCCTTCACAATGTTACCCATCAGGTCCCCCCTTCAGACACGCTTGATCCTTGCCAACAAGCTGGGCAAGGTTGGCCTGCATCGGAACGACAAACAAATTGGCAAGGATCGCGATGTCTGCGTTGCTCACCACTAGAGGCCGGGCATCCTGCGGCTCCCGAAAGAGCTCGGAGCCAGTCAGCCCATCGTTCGCCTCTGTGCCCTTCGGGGGGAAGACGAGGAGAGACCGCCGCACCGCCGAAGGGAGAGCCCGAATCTGGTCAGAGAAGAGGGTGGCGTAGACGTCATAGAGGATCCGAAGGACGCCGCTGTGCTTCCAGGCGCCGCATGGAATCCCGTCGGGGCCAGGCATGCTATCGAATCTCTGTTCGAGCACATCAAACCAAACGCTGTACGGGAGTTTCCGCTGCATCTGAAGGCGCTCGGTAACTTCCTGAATGTAGGGGTCGATCTGGTCCCGCAGCGATTGGTCCACAATGGGTCCCCTGAAAACTGCACTCCAATGGTGGGCAAGGGCGCCAGCGGAGGCCTCGACATTTTCGAAAGGCACGCCATCCTGGCCACAAGCTCCATCGAGAAACGCACGACGACGAAAACGACGCCATAACTCCCTCCGCCTATTGATCCCCCCCGTGGCATTCCTCTCCTGCCCCCCATCCATGGGTGACTTCTTGATAAAGTCCTCCTCCTCATTCTGAATCTTCAGATAGCTTGAACACGCTGACAGAGGCCGCGAACGCGCAAACAACATGACAGTTCGGCGCCAAACTGGCACCTGAGCCTCGGGTAGCACCAGCATGCTTGACGGATCCGAGGCACGTCTCCAAGGCGGGCAGCGCGCAGGGCCGAGAGTGCAAAGCGGTGGCGTTCCTGAGGGGTCTCGGCCCCCCTGGCCCGGAGAGAACGCTTCGCAACCGCAGCATCTTCGAAGAGACAACCCTTGAGATACTCAAGACGACGATGCCATGGGGCCCCAACCACTGGGGAGGTCTTCCAGAAGACGTTGGAGGGCAGCGGGAAACTCAGGAAGGCCAGCGACCCAGGAAGGGATTGCGGGGCGAGCAATTGTGGGCGAACAATTTCCACAGTGGCAACAACAGGGATGTGGTCACTACACATGAAAGCCTTCAGACAGCCACTGGTAAAAGCCCCGGCAGTGATGTCCCGCGGCAGCCCAGGGGGAAGGGTGGTGTAGATCCTGTCGGTTCGGAAAGTGGAATGAACAACTTTATGGTGAGTCCCCCTCCTGGTGTCCTGATCCTGGAACAACTCGGTAACCTGCGGGAGTATTTGGTCGAAGAGCCGAAACCGAAAGGAGCCCCCCAGGGGACGGAGTGCTACCATCACCATTCGTCCGAACCTCACCTTCGAGCACGAAATTGAAGCCCCCCATGATCACATAGTGTGCCTCCGCTCCCGATCCGCCAGGGCTGCGGGTGATAAGGTCGCCCCTGAGAATGCGAAGTACACCTCTGAAGAAAGGGTTGGGGTCACTGGTGTCGGGGAGGTGGATGTTACACATGGCGAAATCCCCATGGGGCCCAGTCATGGAGGTTTCAAATAGACGACCCTGGATGAGTGCCACATGCCGAAGTTCAGCAAACTTACGGGACAGAAGCGGGGAGATAGCTCTGATGACGCCGCCGTCGCGGCTGGCGTCGCCCATGAAAGAGTAGCCAAATTCGTGCTGGCGCCCCTCGCGCCTTAATTCTGGAATGTCACCAACATGACCGTGTGTTTCCTGTGCTTTCCTATGCCTTGATGAGCTGTGGATATGTGCGGCAACGCTAACGAGCATCTATATTCGTGCACTGCGAACGGAAACCATCACCGCCTAACTGTTCCAGGCGCAGACAGAGAAGCGAGGGCAGGGGAGGAGCATGCCCAGTACATTCGTATTGCTCCCACCGCACGGA
Organism: Prorocentrum cordatum; assembly: GCA_963575745.1. Classification (NCBI taxonomy): domain Eukaryota; class Dinophyceae; order Prorocentrales; family Prorocentraceae; genus Prorocentrum; species Prorocentrum cordatum. The sequence goes on along the minus strand of CAUYUJ010016839.1, from coordinate 3,451 downwards.
CCTCCAGCGAAACGAAGCTGCGGACGGCCACCCTCGCGTGATTCGGGCCGACAAAGGTGCCCAGGGAGGGGGGGGGGGGAAAGGGAGGGGAACTGTAGGCACACAAAGGAGCAGTCAGGCAGTGCATGCAGCCCGCTTCATCCCCTAAAGGGACGGCGGAGTTGCACCTGCGCAGCTGCTGCGATGGCAGCTGCATGCGACGCGATGCCAAACTCCAGGAGGGCGCCCGACTCCAACGCGGCCGATACCATTCCCGAAGATTCAACTTGGACAGAGGCAACTGACACTGGATCATGGGCGGCACGAAGGATGTAAACCCAGCCCCCAAGACCCGTGCTGCCGACTTCAAGCCCGCGCGAGCGGACTACATCGGTGATAATTTTGCGACCCCGTCCTGACGACAGGAAAAGCTGACGGCTGGTCAGATCAAGGTCCCTCCGCAACCGAAGGGTGATCTTGGAGCCTTCGTGCAACGAGCCTGGTTGCTGCCAACCCTGGCCTTTAACATTGAAGTTGTCAAGAAAACTGCCTGCAGCGATCGGTGTTTCAAAGATGAGAGTAATATGTTGGCTAAGACCATACGCACGAACAACAAGTTTGCCAGCATCTCCCGCGGGAGCAAAAGTGCCACGGCATGCTTCACCAATCTTCGTGAGGTCGGCAACCAACATCTTCCGAGAGAAACCGAGGATGATCAATTTGCAAGCTTGCTCGTGCAGGGAACTCCGATCAGCACGTGGGGCTTTGGCCCCCGTGGGCATGGAGGTGTTCGGGCTGTCGTGGTCGCGATCTTCGGGGGTCGGGCATGAGGCAATTTCGCATATCTGGCGCTCCGCGTCAGCTTGACGAGAGGAAAAGTCGGCGAGAGCCTTCTCGATTATGTCAATCGTAGACTGCCAACTGCCGCCTAGTCTCACGCGGAGCGCCGAGACAGCCCCACCGCGCCAGCACGCCTGGAGACACCAGGATCCCGCGGCGACGAGGAGGGGGGGGGCGGAGCGGGCGTTGGCCCTGAGAAGGCTAAAGACATTGCAACACGAGCATGAGAATCATGACAGACGCAATTCATTTCCCACGGCACAAGCATGATCCTGGGGGCTCCAAACCCCGGTTACTGAAGGAGAGGAAGCTGGACGTTTCATGACCAGCGACCTTGTGCCCACATCGGCTCGGCGAGATACAAGCGAAAGGAAAAACAGAAAGAGGAGGGAGGAGAGGAAGAGGAGGAGCCAAAAACTTGAGATGGGGCCGGCTACGATCGTGACAACGATAAAGTGGCACACCATCAATCGTAGACTGCCAACTGCCGCCTAGTCTCACGCGGAGCGCCGAGACAGCCCCACCACGCCAGCACGCCTGGAGACACCAGGATCCCGCGGCGACGAGGAGGGGGGGGGGCGGAGCGAGCGTTGGCCCTGAGAAGGCTAAAGACATTGCAACACGAGCATGAGAATCATGACAGACGCAATTCATTTCCCACGGCACAAGCATGATCCTGGGGGGCCCAAACCCCGGTTACTGAAGAAGAGGAAGCTGGACGTTTCATGACCAGCGACCTTGTGCCCAAAATTCCAGAAACCTTCTTGGATCGGTTTACCGGAGGGCGGGTTTGGGTGGGACCTTTGAAAAACTCCAGGATATGATTGCCGAGCCGAGGTGTAAACTGCATTGCACGAGCTAGCTGTGCTGCTGAGAGCAACTGTCTGTTGCGCAGCAACCCTGCAGGTTTGGAGTATTGTTTGACTACTTGACAGAGAGCCAACGACCACGCTGCTGGATGGCATGTCTTGCGATGGGCCAGTTCGACGCCGCAAGTGAGGGGGCAGAGGGAGCGAGGGCGAGAAATGCTGCGCTCGATGCTTCCTGCACCTCACATTCCCCTTTCCAAGCGCCACCTGAACAAACGGCCCTGTAGGCATGCGGCAGAGGGCCCTCAGAAGCTCACTCACCCCGTTCCTGTTGTGGGCCCCCGCGGCGGTGGAGGCGTCGAACCCTGTCCTTGGCGGGGAGCGCCCCCGCCACGGGGACCAGAGCGGCGATGGTGTCGGGGCAGCCAGGCCAGGGCAGCGTGACATCCGCGGCCGTCAGCGCCAGCACGTCGCTCGGCCTGAGGTCGCAGTCGACGGCCACCCAGGACGCCGCCGCCGCCTCGCGCCCCTCGGAGCCCCAGCGGTTCCTGTCGTAGAACCAGTAGGCGGAGGCGAGCGCGAGGGGGTCGTCCCCGGGCGAGTCTCGTGGAAGTTCTGGTGCCGCCAGCAGACACTTCGCCAAGGCCACCTTTGCCAAGGGGAAGGTCGTGGTGGCGCGCGGCGGCGGGCCCAGGGCGTAGGCCGACCCGTAGATGGCGTAGCGGCCGTACGACGGGTAGTTGCCATTCAGGTAGAGGCCGTCCAGGTACCCGTCGAGCACCACGTCCCAGGCTCTGGGCGTCGCTGGACCGAGCCCTGGGCGCGCGGCCCACTCGGCCGACGCGGCGTGGGCCGCGGTGTAGGCGCGGGCCGTCTGGGGCCACGCCGACACGTGCCGACCCACTCCGCCACTGGCGGCGTACACCTCAGCGCGGCGGGCGGCGAGGCGCCGCCGCTCGCGCTGCCGCGCGGCGAGCCTGGCGGTGGGCAGCAGCATCGGCGGCCTCGGCGCGCCAGGGCTTCCCGTCCCAGAAGCCGACGGCCCCCTCCCACCCGAGTGGGCACCGCCGAGGGATTGGCGGGAGCACCACCGGTCGGGCGGCACGGCCAACCTGCCCGACTGCCGCCGCCAGGCGTCGCTCCCAACCGACGTCAACGCGCGGCTCGCACGGCCGGCGGAGGGGGCTCCGCGGAGCGGCATCCCGCAGCAGCGCTGCCACAGCACGCACCAGCTCAGGAGGGTAGGCGGCCGCGAAGGCAGTCCTCCACGCGGCCGGCTGCCCCGCGAGCTGCACCTTGCCCTGCAGGCGCACGTGGGGCGCCGAGGGGCACGGGCAGCTGCGGTCCAGGAGGTGGCTGTTGGGCAGGGTGGAGTAGATGACGGTAGGCTTCTTCCAGGGTGCGCCGAAGGCGCACATGTCAAAGAGGCATCGTCGCGCCGCCAGGCGACGGAGCAGCCTCGCCACTCGCGGGACCTCGAAGATCCTTGAGCGGGCAGGGTTCTCGAGAAGCACGTGGATGTCATTCTTGAGGCAGAGCTGCAGCGCACGGACGGTGAAGAGCACGCAGCGCCATGAACTTGGCGTAGTCGTTCCAGTCGATCTCGCCGGGGCCCAGGCCGCGCACGGTGTGCCCAGTAGCACGCACCAGACCAGGCCTTTCGACAGCCAGCTGAGGACCTCGCTTGCCACGCGACGGTCCAGCACATTATGATGCGGGCCGTGGGCCACGTCGATGGGCGTGGCCACCCGAAGCCCGGCCTCTGACACGGCGACCGTCGCTCGGCTGCAGCCCGAAAAGATCTCCAGGAAGGCGGGGCGCCC
>CAUYUJ010016838.1:705063-932328 GCA_963575745.1 Prorocentrum cordatum | reverse complement strand
GTTCCCGCTAGAAGTTTCTGGAGGCAAGAGGGCCCCAAAACGGGACAAGAGGGCCCCGAGAGGCCCCCAAGACGGTCCAAGAGAGTCCCGAGTCGCCCAATGATCGCTCCAAAGCGTCAGAAGTGACATCCAGACGGCCCAAGATGCCCCCGAGAAGCCCCAAGAGAACGCAAGAAGGCCCCCGAGGAGAGCCCCAAGGTGCCGACATCACGTTTTGTTCGAGGCTATGTTGGGAATCTCGTGTTTCGAAGTGCGCGGCCGCTCTAATGAATTCAAGTTGACAACTGATCATGCATCATGGAATGCTTCAGCGACTGCAGCAACTGCAACAGCGATATCATGTTCATTGCGCGTCAAATTGATGATGGCCGCAATATGTTGTTCATGAGTGGCTGCCGCAGTGAGTCGATGCGCTGCCCTTGCTGCTTTCACAAACTGCACGCCCTTCGTGCCTGCTTGAACGGCCCTGCCCGCATCGCTTGCGGCTTTCATGCAGTTCGCAGCAGCCTTGCTCGCATTGGATGCAGCGCTGGCAAATCCAATCAACGCGATGTCGAGTCCAAGAGTGCCAAGCCCATCAAAGAAAGTTACAGGCTTGACCTCAGCAGAAATAGAAAAAAGACAAACAAAAACAAAGAGAACAAGGCTTGACCTCAGCAGCTACATGGACCGTTTCAGCCGCATCCCAACAAGAGGGGCGCAGCTGAGGAAGCCCACTGCTGCATCTCTTTTTCTTCATTCGTGTGCTGATCTTCTGTTTGCGCTTCGCCCTTTTTGTGCCGAGCTTCGCCCACTGTGCGGCGCAAGGCCTCCTCAGCCTTGCGCTTCTCCTTCTTAACCTTGCGCGTCTCCCCCTCAGCCTTGCGCTTTTTCCTCTGTCAGACTCGCAATGGTCCCGATAAGCAAACCGACAACTTGCCAATAACAACGAGAGACGGTTCGGTCAGGCTCGGCATCTTATCGAAGTGCATCTGCACGCCAATAGCGAGGCAAAGCACAAGTCCGATGGAGACGTTCAGGAAGCCGAACTCCGAAGACGGCGCACAAGACAAAAAGCGCCAATTACAGCTGCCACTGAGTGTGGCTTGAACCGACGTGCTTCGAGCCAAAATTGATCAGGAAAGATGTTATCATAATCTTTAATTTCATGAGAGCGGGCTGCCGGCAGTCCAAGCCGTCCCCAGAGGCCCCCCAAATCGCCCCAAGACGGCCCGAGAGGCCCTCAAGAGGGCAACCAGATGGCCCAAGAAGGGCCCAACACGGTCCTCAACACGTCCAAGACGGCCCCAATAGGACTCCGCATCTCAATGCATTGCAGGCCACCCAAAGCGGGAAACATTCCACAAACTTCGGCCTGTAAACTCGATCCTCGAGCGCTACGTGGGCCTCGTGCGCCCAGGCGGTGGCGGCGACGACGACGGCGTTGTTCGGCGGCGGCGACAGGGGTGAATAGCCAAGGGCGGGCATCACACGCGTTCGCTGGGGAGCCTCGCTGAAGACGTGAACCATTGATTCCCCTTGAGCTGTTCGCCCCTGTCGTCGTCTCTGAGTTGTCGGCGGCGACGGCGCTGTGGCGGCGGTGCTGGCGGCGGCGGCACCATCGGCGGCGGCGACGTCGTTCGATCCTGGAAACGCGACGTGGCCCCGCCGCCTGGCCGACAATGCGCCCACGGGGGCGGCGCGCTCCCCGCGCGCGCGCGCGGGCCAGCTGGGCCCCCGGCCGCTTCCGACCGGGTTCCGCGGCGCCTCTGGGGGTTTCCTGCCCCCGTCGCGCCGCCGGCGTTTTCGGCTGTCGTGGTCCCCGTGCCAGCAGGGAAGAGGCTGCACTGGAAGCGGACGCTTCTGGATCTGATTCGCCGTGTTTCGAGTCGTCGGGGCCCCCCACACAGGGCCTGGGACCATACGCGTGATCCTTCCGAGGGACCCAACCATCTGCAGGCGTGAATACCGCAAGGCAGGTGGGGCGAAGGAAGGGGGGCTCCCTGTGGGACCCAAGAACGTGTGAGCGGTATGCCACAATGGGGAAGTGCCGCCACGCGGGCGCTGGCACCGGCGCAGTTGGTGGAGCTCCCCGGGGGGCCACGAAAGGATTTAGGCTGCCAAAATTGGGAAGCACTGTCATGCGAGCCCAACCTCTGGAGCCCTCGGTGGATCTGTGTAACGGCGCGAACCGTTTCAGGGGTGTGCTAAATGGGCGCGGCGACGCCATGCGAAGCAGCCTCGGGGGACTTCAACGGAGCTGGGCCACGGGGCGTGTGATGGGTGTGCCAAAAGTGGGCGCGGCAACGCCATGCGAACGCAGCCACTGGGACCTTCAGCGGAGCTTCTATGGGGGACAGGTGTGCCGAAAATGGGCGTGGCGACGCCTTGCGAACGGGGCGTGGCGACGCCTTGCGGACGCAGCCATTGGGGCCTTCGGCGGAGTTCCCAATGGGGTCACGAAGCGTGTGAGGGGTGGTGGTGGTGGTGGTGGTGGTGGTGGTGGTGGTGGTGGTGGTGGTGGTGGTGGTGGTGGTGGTGGTGGTGGTGGTAGAGGGTGGTAGTGGTGGTGGTGATGATGATGGTGATGTTAACGAAGACAACGGCGATGATGAGGATGAATATGATGATGCTGATGACGCTTCTGATGGTGATGCTGGTGGTGGTGACGATGATGACGGTGACGGCGCTGGTGATGATGATGGTGGTGGTGATGACGATGGTGATGCTGATGATGGTTGTGATGATTCAAATGAACATCATGATCATAATACGGATGATGCCGATGACGTGGTTTCCGAGCTCTTTGTTGTTACGGGTTTATCAGTGGCCATGATGGTAGGCAAGGTGCGACGGCATTCGCGTCGTAACCCTTACTCCTCATCATATTACGGTTGAAGCTTCTTGCTCAGGATTACCTTCGTTGAAAGTGATGTGGGACATGCGCCCCTCCATGCCATGGTGTCACGAGTGCGGATGTCCGTTGAAGTCCGAGCGAGCTACGAACTGCTGGGCGGGGGGCCGGCCGGCCGAGGGGCGGGCGGACGCGCGCGCTTAACTCGCAGCAGCTGCGACGACGCTGCGAATCATCAATGGGCCTGCGAGGGGGGGTCCAAAACAACTCCCGTCGCGGCCAGCCTGGCGAGCTCCACTTGCGCGGGCGGACGAACCTGTTTTAGGCATCGCCCCAGATTGTTCATCAAGGCGTCGGAGCCTACGGCGCCAGGCAGTCCGGCCACAGACCGGCTCGCCGCGCGCGCGACGCAGGTGCATCGCGCCCTTGTCTCACAGCGACCCAACCATTCCAAGCGGACGCGGTTGAGCCGCAATCGTTGATCTCGATGGGGGTCCAGCGACATCGTCGCTTTCCCCACTCGTTCTCTTCCACGCACCCTCTGTCCGAGCTCTGCGTCCGCGATGACCGCCAGTCATTGGCGTTGTCTTGCCACGGGGTGGAGGAATCCGTAGTCTGCGGCTCCGTGGCGTCGCGCGCGCGCCGCGCCCGGCGCCGCGGCGCCGCTGCATCTCGGTGCCACGGAACACCCCGGCGAAGGTCGCGGGCGGCGGGGGCGCGCGCGACCGGCGCGCCCCCCGGCGGGCCTGGGGCGCGCCCCGAAATTGGTTTCTAAATCGGCGAAATAATTCCCCCGCCCCCGCGCATGGCCCCATATGCACCCATGTTAACTGCGCGCTGGCCTGGCGGGCGGGGCCCCGCCACTTGCTCGGCCCCGATCAAAAAGCCGCAACCGGCAGAAAGCGCCGCGCGCCATAGAATCCGCGGGGCGCCCTGTAGACTACCAGAAGACGCCGGCGCTGCGACCCTGAATTATGGCCCCCGACGCCGCGCGCATGTTTCGCGCAGCGCGGCCCCGCGCCTGCGAACCTCATGCATTGCGGCGCGACACATTCGCAGCGCGCGTCCTGGTCAACCCGAAAATCGGCATTGAAATGTTATGTCTTCGCTGGGGAAACTATTTCCTACTTGAAACAACGCTGAAACTGCTTAAACTTCTTAAACCTACTACTTTCTATTTTTCCATGTTGCAAAATATGTGTTCCTACTTCTTTCTATCAAATATTGATCAACATGGCTGGTTGCTGTCTACGGATTCGTCGCCGCAACCTGGCGCGCGCGGGCCAGGAGAGGCCCGTGCGATGGAGGCGGCAGCAGCGTGCCCGGCAGCGGCGGCACATGCGACTAGCTCGTGTACACTTCTGGCAAACTCGCCCGCGTAACCATCGACAGTAGTACAATCCCTGCCACGCGCTTCAACATGCCGGCGCGTTCCATCACGTGTCCGAACACTCCCATCAACAACGATGGCAGAATGTGTCGCGATGCTCGGAACCTTCTTTATATTTTGTCCCTGCGTAGTCGTAAGTCGTCAGGCCATGAGCGCACCCGCGAAGTTTTACCCGATTCGTGCCGTTTTTGTTATGAAGTATCCACGTGCTTGAGGACCACGCCAATAAAAAAACAAGGCGTCGGCCATGCCACACATACGATACAAGTTTGCTGTATTACCTTCTCCGCAAGCCTGAAATGCGCAGATCAACATCCGAAACGTCGTCCTGTGACCCCGAAATATTGTGAATGCCTCCTCGTCGCCGTTTCGATAATACATAACTCCGCGCGCGCATTCCCAAGGTGGGCCTCCAGTACAAGAGCACAAGGATTCGAGCCCCACAGCGCAATTTGAGTACCGCAATAATCATCGATCTTCCATGCGGCAAATGCGAATCCTGCTTCCTTAGTCATGTCATGTTCCTCTGTCAAACGTGCCACTGTACACTTTTGATCTGGCTGTTCTCATGCCCACCCAATCTGCTATTTCGCCCGCAACCAAATTCCAACCAGAGCCCCCTCGGGTACGTGAATGCATCGGAAGTGTCATCAGTAGCAACGCCGTCGCATTCTCCCGCAGCATCCGTCTGCTCACGAGGCTCGGCGTCAATCTTGGGCCGCACTTTGTTCGAGCGCCTGGGCTTCTTCGCGGCCCTCTTCCCGGCGATGTCCCCACCGTTGACGACTGGCGACTTGGACCGCAGTTTCGGCTTAAAGGTCCCCCGGGCATCAAACATAGGGCGCTCTCACCGTCAGAGAGGGATTCCACGTAACTTTCGCAGCTGCTCGCCGACCAGGAAGTCGGCGCGACCACCTGAATAAGGCATATCACTGTGGCCCACGAAAGTGGCCGTTCAAACCTCTTTGAACCAGCGTCCGCGGCTTGATCCTGAGTCGGGCAATCAGCCAGGTCGATGATACCTCTCGCAAGTTGTTCCGCCACCACAACGGCATCAATGCAATTCGTCCGCGGCAGATGCATCAGCTTCGACGATCCTCCGGCATTGCAGACTTTCACAACTGCTTGGTTGTCCTCCATAAGCTCGGCCTCATGGGGACCTTTCCAGCAGCGGTTCCCACAGGGGCAGCGCGGGCCGGAGTTCCCCTCGAACCGCTTCATCTGCCGACGCAATCTCTGCCTCGAGAGTACTGTGCGATGTGGCAGTCTGTCTCCTTGACTTGCAGCTCTGTAGAGCCGCTGTGTCGGGGTAGCGTAGAGTCGCCTTGATATAGCATGCGAGACGGAAGAGTTATATGTCTTGCTGTTCGGTCCATCTGGTAACGCAATGCCAGAGTGCACGTTGCCCTAAGCAAGTCGTATCTGGCCATTCTCGCGCCATAGAGAATCTCCATAAGTACCTTCGCGGCTATCGGCCGCAGCGCCCCCGATGGGGCAAGAAGTCGAAAATTCGAAGACCTGTCGTCGACCATTGGTCGTCCACCCACCGCCGGTACTTTCTCCTCCGGACCCAATTTAGCGTCGACCACCAAACATTCCGCTATGGCATACCCGGCCAGATGAACCCCTCTCCACGGGGACCACCCTGCCCGTCCTCCAAGCTAGTCAACTCAGGGCCGCAAGGAGTACCAGCCAGCGGATGTCTCGGGATCTGTGTCCGTCAGCTCCGCGTAAAGCTTAACGCGCGACCTGAAGAACTCTTTGTTTTCATGCTCCAGAACCTGCATCTTCTTTTCGACCCCGGTACGCGGGGCTCCCTGGATTCTTTATCTTCGGTATCACTGACATGGTCTTCCGTCATTTCAGCCGGTCCGGCATGAGATCATCTGTCCTCGGGCCCTGCTTAGCGCGTCGATACCGGGCAGCCGATCGCGCGGGGGGGGGGCCCCCCCGGGGCTTCCGCGCCCCCCCCCCCCCCCCAGACAGCTAACATCGTCGCCGGCGGAGCGGTAACACAGCAGCTTTGCTATTCCCCTGGGATACACAGTACCCCCGGGAATGTCAGCACAGATCCTGTCCCGGTTGACGCCCTGAAGATTTGTTAGGTCCTCTAAAACTTCCCAGGTGTCGTAATCGATCGTAACCCGCCGCGCTACTGACCTCCGATCTGGTCCCGACGGCAATGATGGCCTGAAGTGTTTCGCGTTGGCATCGCGTCGCCCCCATGCGCTTTGTCCAGGCGGAACAGGGTAAGATCGGTCAGTATGCACCAGGGTCGCCCCTGCAGCCTTTGCCGAAACGGGATCATAGAAACTGGAATTCGCGGCTGCCGCGTCCTCTGCCTTCTTAGCCTTGGGAGGCGGAATGTCCAGCGCCGCAAGATCATCGCCGCGCCAGTCAATCCATCTTCCCGAGTCCATGCCCGCAGCCTAAATACCGCGCGACCGGGGCAGGCGGGTCCATATCGATGCTCTTAGGTGCAATCTCAGAAAGACTCAATGCGAGGTCCCATCGTTTCAACAAGTTGACAGCATGCCCGGCCTACTTAAAAAATCGTCTGCGTTCACTACCAAGATGAGCACCCACTCCGGGTGGTAATGGCAGCTACGCCACAACGGGAACGGTTCTGACAATACGCGGGTCTCGCAGTGTTTCTCCCAGTATCCTCCGCCGTCTGGATGACCATATAACGCTAGTCGCAGAGGGCGCGCTGGGTCACGCCTACCTGCCCAACTCTCGGGCCACGACTCCCTAGGTAGTCTCACCCAAGTCGGTGTTCATCCCAAAAATGACTGAGCATGCGCCCGGCGTGCACCAGCCTGTTGTATATCATGCCCTGGGAAGAGGCCAAGTGTCGGAGGCCTCGCTCGCGCGCGCGGTTGCCGGCCAAGACGAGACTTGTATACTTACTTCCGCATTCTTATCTCGATCGATGACGTCAGAACCATCAAATACAACGCGCCCCATCGAACTTCCTGTCTTGGCAAGGATAGCAAGGAGCCTGCCGATATCTGAGGTCCTTTCTCCCGTATGATTTCGTACTTGGCTTAGCTCCATTGCCTCGCTCTCGTCCCACGTGCTAATTTCGCGCAAACGGCACCGTTCCTTCTCCAGCCCTGCGGTAGCCCCCTCACTGTTTGCGGCCTCGGCCTACGCGCCCGGCCTGGACACGCGGGCAGCGCTGGACATATCCGCAACCCACTTCGGTGGGGCGGCGAATGGATTTGAGTCATCACATCGATGGCAGTTGTATGTGAACAAATTATAACGCGGCCGCGCCCTGGTCCCTTCTCCTGGCGCCGATAACTGCCAACGTCTCGAAACCTCAAAGGCGCGCGAGGAGACCCGCGCCTTCCGGCGGACGCCGCGCAAGTCAAGCCCGCGGCATTCCCTGCAGTCGTAGCGCCAGAGTCGATGTCGAAGGCGTCGCCCACCCCAATCACTCCATCACGACCATTTTTTCCAAATTTTCTTCCGACGCGCCGTAGGCATAACCGCGCGACGCAACCGGCGACGGGAGCTCTTCGCCCACGGCTGACATCGCGCACTTGACCGGGGGTCGCGGCATATTGATGCCGACTTCTTGAAGCAAGTCGGTGTTCGTGCCTGGATCTTCGAGCCCATGGAACCCCTTTTCCCTCTGCTTTGAACTCGGCCATCGCCTGTGCCCTAGTGGGGCCCCCCATCTTCCGCCGCCGAGCTGGGTCAACGCCTGGATGCGTGAAATCTTTCTGCGCTCTGTTTAGCCAAGCCTTCCCGTGCCCGGGGTATTCCCTCGCCGCGGTATCTGGGGCCCCGTGCCGCGGGTCGCAATGAAATGCCGCGCGCATGTGCGTCTCCTTGGCCCCCCCCCCGCCAGCGGCAGAGGCCGGCTTAGCTCTTCGCGCGTCTTGCCAACAGTGTCGACGTTGCGCTCGCAGGATTCACCTGTCTGTAAATTCTGGGCGGTTCGCCCCAGCTTCGGTTCGCCCCTTTCTCGGGCCGCGAGAACATTCCACCGTCTTGCAAGCGTAACTTCTCTCTCCGCCAACGAGCCCCCCATAGCGCCAAAAAAGTGAACAGGATTCCGCTCGGCACCCGCGGGCGGCGGCGGAACAGGGCGGGGCCCAGAAGAACCTTCATCGTCCGTCGGCCCCCCCCTACTACTTCCACGGCCGCCTCTCCTGCCCCCTCGTCGCGTCGCGGGCAGGAGGCGGAGGTGCCTCGGCCGCAGCCTTGCCCTCAGCTGATCCGCTCGACGATGCGGGCCCCGCCGCCCGAACCGGCCGCCGCCCCTGGGCCTCTTTTGTTCGCCTTCGGGAACGCCCCCCCCCCCCCCCCCCCGAAAACATATCCCCCAAGTCGACCGACGGCGCCGTCATAGAGGCAATGTCGCAAGCCTTTCGCAGCGGGAAGCGGGCGGCAACTCCCAGGGGCACTTTATCCGCCGCGCCGCCTAGGCTCGTTTCAACGCCGCCTCGACGCCGACGTCGGCCCATGCACATGCGCTCCGATCTTTCTAAAATTGACCTTCGCCCGTCTTTCTTCATTCCTGTCTTGAAGTTAAGTCCGCCAAGCTGTTCCAGAGGCACGCGGCGATGGTCGGGGCCTACCCGCCCCCCCACATGGTGGACATATCCCAAGTAGATCCCCGCTCAAGCCCGAGGGCCCGCCACGGGCTGCTCGGCGCGAAACTCCGAGGGCAGGGGGTGCCTCGCGGCAGAGCCGAACGGCGCCATGGACCCGTTCTATGATCAGCCATATTCTTTTTCCACGCAGAACCATCCGCGCGATTCTCCTGCGCATGATCACACAATCAAAAGTAAGCTGCAGCACGTGCCCAGTACGGGACTGGCAGCCCCACATTCGCGAGGAGGGCCCCTCGCCACGTCCTGAACGGTGGCGCCGGCCCTCTCAGCGACTGAGTTATGCTTCTTGTTCGCGCGCTGCGTGGAGTCATGGACGGTCATGGACGCGCTCAGAAATGCACGTTCAATGACTTGCAATCCCTCTTCAGCTCAGGGGCCGCGTCCGAGTAAATGCATTCTAGCTTCTGGGCGGGCGCCCCTAGGTTCACTAGAAAACCGATTTGCATCTTCAATTGGTTCATCGCCAAGACCGTCGATTATTTCCACGGCTCCCGGTCCGGGGCCGCGTCGACAACTTCTTCCTCTCCCGGTGCAGGCATTGCCGTCGCGCGACAGGGCATAGCCCAGCCCGCGATCTGGCCCGCCTTCGTGATATTGCTGCTAACAAAACTTTGAGCAGGGACCGACCGTCCCGGCATTCCTATAGTCATACCACGAAATGTTCGTAGAACTCCAAAATGTTCTAATAACAAACAGTGTTATTAGAACTTGAACCCGATGCGTTAAAACAATACTGCCCCAGCCGTACATGTTCCAAGAACATTGTTTGGTAGGGCTATAGGCGCGCCGGGACGCTTCGCCACTGCTGAAAAAACTTGTGTCCGCACTGGTCCACCCTAGCTTTGCCGCTTCATGGGGCTCAAGATAAGTTGGTGAGCGTATCAGACTGCGGCGCCAATGCGCTGTCCGTGGCCAGAAATCCTAAGGCGCCGTCCGATCGGATATCCAGCTTGCCGTTCGAGTAGGAGTCTTCTGCCATCACCTTCCGCGAGTGCAACTCAGAGGTTCCGCGGCGCCTGAGCGCCTGGAGCGGGGGGCCGCCCGGCGCCCCAGGGTCATCCGAGCCAGACCTCGCGCCGATCTCCACGCGCGCCCACCGCCCATGCCTGGGTGGGCTGGCAGGAGCTGCCTCGCCTACTTGACCCGAGGCCCCTCTGCCATTCATGGTAAGGTAGGGAATCCTGCCCTCCATTATAAGTTCAAAACTTCTTACCTGCGTCGGCAGTGGGTGCGGCGCCCTGCCGGTTGCCCAATGAAAACTGCAGCTGGGGCCCATGCAGAGCTCGCCCACTGAAACCACGCTCGGGGTTTCTGGCATGACAGTCGCTCCCATCGCCCCTTTACTCAGCTCGTCGCTGGCGACCTTGACGGCGCCGAGAGCCCTCGACTGACCGCCCGCAACGTTCAGGGCGACGGGAAGGGTCAGCGGAGAGATCCTGACAACCATCCCTGCTTCGTGCAAGTACTTGACGGGGATCAGGTTTGAGCCGAAGCGCGCATCGACGATGGACCTCATGGATCCAAGACGAACGGCGCCCGACTTCTTATCCCTCGTGGCCTCACGCCGTTTCCCAGCAGACACAGCAACTACAAGGCTGGCGTCGCGCTCACCACTGGCGTCGCTCAGCTCGCCGTCGGACTGCTGCCCCCAGCCAGCCCACTTCCCGCTCCAGCGCCATAGCCTCGTCAAATGCCTGCTGCACCTGGATATTCACCCTTCGCGCGCGCTTCGCAGCCCACTGAGGGCACCTTCGTGCCCTTGGCGCCTTCACCAAACTCGAAAGGGATCCCCCCGTGTACTTGGCACCGACAAGGTTACCTTCCTCTTCGGCCGGAGAGTCCAAATGACTAGTTGAGGTGCGCTCGGGCCCATGCGTGCCGCGCGCCGTCCATTGACCGGGGCACGCTCTCGCTCGGGCAATCGCGTTGATAGCGCTTCTACTAGGCTTCCAAGTCCTGCAAAATTCAAAGGGCTGTTCCGGAAGCGACGCGAATCCGCCCGCCTGGAAACGCATCTGCGATTTCACATGCAAGTGACCACTGGTCCCGCATTGCGTCTTTGCTGGTGCGGCCAAGCGAACGTGCCCACGTCCATGCGCGCGGACGTCCGCGCTCTTTCCGTCCTCGTCAGAGCATCGTCCGAGGGCCGATATCCGACCTGATGGCGGCGCTTGGACTCCCGATCCAGCGCGGACAATTGGGGGGGCGGCAAACTGGGGAACTCCAATTCTCAAGGCGAGGCAGCCGCAATCGACTACAGCCCCGCCCAGGCCGACCCCAATGACAACGTCGCCGCGCGCCGGCCACTCTGATCGCGGATGTCCGGGAGCGTTGTCCCTGCCCCAACGGCCCCTGCCAAACTGGCAAGTTTGTCCGGCCAGGTCTCCAGCATTGTCGCGTCTCCTCTGTCTGGCCCTTCCCCTTCGCCTGATCCTTGTCGCTGCCCTGTGCAGGCGCGGCTATCTTCTTCAATTTCTGCGCCGCCGCCGACATCTGTTCCTTGCTGCGCATGTAGGGGGGGGGGGGGGGACTTGCCGATCCCGCCCATGCTGGCCGCGAACTTGTCGCGACAGAGAGCGTCTCCACAGGCGCGGCCTGGCGGCGATCGCGAGGGCATTTCTCGGGAGACAAGGTGCGAGCTCCACGACTAAATGCCCGGCGCAAGCCATTCTTCTCGAAACTAACGCTGGAGGCGCGACTCTGCGACCGATCGCGGCCCTTGCCGCCGCCCGAAGAGCGATCGGACTGATGCTCTTGGCTCCCGCCGCGGTCGCCGTTCTTAGCCTTTTCCTCTCCCCTTTCTCCTTGTCCTTACTCTCATTCTTATTTCCTTCGCTCTTTTCGCCGTCTTTGCATGGCTGGGCAGGATCCGCTTGGGCCGGGGCGGCAGGGCCTCCACTTCTTTCGGGCGCTGGCACTGGCGCTGCGTCGGGCATGCGGGCACTTGCCATTGAGAAACTTGTTTCACGGCACCGACATCTTGAGGCGGCCGCCCTTCATGCGCGGGTTTTGATGACTACTCCGCCCCCCCCCCCCCCCTTCGTCCTCGTCGCCCCCCGCAGGAAGGCCTCGAGGGTATAATGTTTCCCGCTACCATCCTCGGTTACTACGCCTTCTTTCTTTGCGCGTGGAGTCGTTGGCCCTCGACGACAGCCATCCGTAGGTCTTTATGCCAGTCCCGCAATGATCGCCGCAATGCTCGTAGATGACAAGGGTGAACTGCATGCAAGGTCATGTCTGCATTTGGCGATAGAAGCGTTCCTGTATGCGGGGCGAAGGGAGGCGTCCAATTCCTTCATTTCGTTGAATGTCCCCACCCATTCATCGCAGAAATGGAACAGGTAGGGATCCGCCTCCTTACCAAAGCCGCGGGTATTGATTTCCATGAGACCCGCGCACGTGCACACTTGACAGTGCTTCTGCCCGGCGGTCACGCGCGCGGCAACGATGCGGAGCGCATCGCGACCATCGTGCTCCAGGCGGTCTGCTAGGTAATATCTGAGCGTTCGATATGGCTCGCGAGATGGCGTAACTGTGACGGTAACTGTCTGTATTTGACGATCTTGTTAACCATCGACATGAAACCAACTACTGTTATCATCGGGTCAAGCCGGAAAAAAGATGCCCGGGTCTCTCAACCCCCTGGCATCAACATTCTTCACGTCGACAGCACTCAGCTAACGGCGTCTTCAGAATTCGGCGAGACCGAGGCCGCCGCCCAGACGACATCGCACCTCCATCGCTGGCAGTTAGCAGCATCAGGAATCGCCCCCGATACGATCTTCCCCGTCTTAGCAGCACCGCCCCAGCGTGGCCGGGGCGACGCCCGTCGACGGGGTCGGGGGGGCATCGCCGCCGCAGCCGGCGCCGGGCGAGCCGCCTCCAGGCGGTCCTCCGCCGCGTCGGCGCCGACGATCTGGATCGTTTTCCCCGTCTCCATCGGGCGTCGAATATCCGTCGTCTCATCCTCGCCTCCGTCGCCAAGAGAGGTCCGAGCCAGGGCGCCCGGGCACTGGCGCCTTCCGCGGGGGTGTCGACTCGCTAGTATTATCTTTCTCCCCGAAGATCGTCGGTGACCCCCCCCCCCCGGCGCAGGAGGCGCGCATCCATCCTGGGAAGGAGGTGGCTGCGTTGACGTGCCCCCGACTCTGATATTCCCGCGCTGGCAGCCGCTTCAGCCCTTGCCTCGCGCATCTCCCGGGCGCTCACCCGGCGTTCAGCATGCGCCCTGGCGCCCCCCTCTTCTCGCTACGTCGCCTGCTCGAGCCTTCCCATGAGCCCCATGTTCAGCCTTCGCAGCTTCCTCGAACGCAAGAAGCCTCTTCAACTCGGCGCCCTCGGCCCGCCGACCATCGCTCCCCGGGGCGCAGCTCCGGGCGCGACTAAGCCGAAGCATGCGGTCACGAGGATGGGGCCCTCGGCATAGACGCAGCGGCGCCGTGTTCCCGGAGATTCTCCCTGGCCCGACGTTGCTCGCATCGCTTTTTTTGTGTTAAAAATTAATATTAATATCTTTCCCCGGGGCCTGTCCTCGCCCTCGTTCTCCTCGGCTGCCGAGCCCTTTCCATGGCAGCGCGCGCGCGCGTCTTGCCGCCCCATGCAGCATGATCGCCACGAACGCCTTTGTCGCAGAGACGGCAGTCGTGCTTCTCCACCTTGGAGCGCAGGGCGCACCGCGGAGCTCCCGCGCGGGGATTCTGGCCTGGGCCCGCATCCGCGGCCGGTCGCCCAGGCGCGGTCGGCGCCAACGGCAGGGCAGTAGATGCAGCCGCCGTACTCTCCTGGATCGCAGAGCCAGTGCCCAGAATAATTGCCGGAGACGCCCCCTCGGGATGCCACTGTATCTGATGTTGGCCAAGTTTGCGACGAACACCCTCGCGAGCGCGTAGCGTCTCGGCCTCAGATCGAGCATGGCTCTCACGCGCGACGCGTCGGTTCGCATCGGCCTGCTGCATGGCAGCGGCGGCCTCGGCCGACAACTGCGTATTCCGATCCTCTGCTGCGTATTCCGATTCTCTGCTGCCTGCAACTCCATGGCGGCCCGCGTCGTCGTCGCCCGTCGGGCTGAGGCGACAATGATTTCGAGCTCCCGCATTTCCTCCGTGGCGGCACATGCCTGTTAGGCCGTCGCCGCCTCGTGGCGCTCTCCCAGGGTGCGCGCGGCATTCGCCGCGGCCCCCGGGCCTCGCCCCAGTTGATAGGCAGCGGCTGCCCGTTGTTGCAGTTCCTATTGCCTCAGCTGCTCACGCATTTCAGCCAGATCTCGCTCTCTGACCTCCATGATCTCGAACCCCTTCCTTTCCTCGGCCTCGCAACACTCATTGACTCGTAGTCCGGCGCAATTGTGAGGATGCGAGCCGGGGGCCGCGCGCGTCGGGCACAAGAAGTCGAGGTTGCAGGGATCGCAACTGTTGGAACATCCGAAGCAAACGGGCTTCTTACACTTACCCAATCGGCCGGGGCACCGCGACACTGGCACTTCAGCACACTTGTGTCCATAGTTGGCCACTTGGCATTGATCCGCATGCTGAAGGTGCTCGACCTTCCCGATAGGGTTGGGCAAATCGGATACCTCAGACCGCGGCCTCGGGGCCCTGGGTGAGAGCGGGTGCGCCGGTCAGAGGGACTCAACCGCCAAAATCCGCCTGAGGACCCGGGGGCGCTGCTGCCGGGCATCCCCCCCGGAACGAAAATAGAGTCTTGCTCCGGGATATCGCCAGACCTGCTTCGCTTCCCGAGGCGGATAGTCGAGAGGCAAGTAGCTTCTCGTCTCTGTTTGCTCACCCACCGCACGGGGACGTCCACGGACTCCACATCTATGATGTCATCCAAGTGCCGTTCCAGAGAACCATCGGATGGAATCGCTGCATCTTCGCCACGCATGGGCGGCACCTGCTCGCAACGTTACTGTAGGTCACCCAACGGGACGGGAGACATACGGTCATAGACTTCGAACCCCTCGACAGACGGCTCCTGGTCCCCATGGAGGGCAATCGGCTTGGGCGTAGACCTTCGCGACAAATTCCTGTCCGATGATCTGGCCTCCACGCCGCGGTCGTCACTCGAGAGGTGCCCAGAAGCGCCCGCGCGGTTGTCGAGCGGAACGAAGTCTGTACATTCATCTCCGTCTTGGCCCTGTCGAATGGTGGTCTCGTTCTGCGGTCTCGGAGCACCAGGACGAGGCACGTCGGACGTTGGCTCGATCCCCCAACGTCGTCGGCGGAATCGAGTTCAGGAACATCCACACTCATTTCATGGCGCGATCTTTCTCTGGGGGCGTACATCGTCTTCGGGTGAAGGGAACATCGTTCCCCCATCAGGTAGAATCACTTTGGTCGAAAACAGAACTTTCGGTCGATAGCCCGTAAGTTGTCCGTTTTGTTGATACGGGCTTGTCCTTGGCCATGTGGATCGGCAAAATCGCGTTCGTCTCGTAATCCTCCTTCCTCATCATCTTATTGTTGAAGCCTCTTGCTCAGGTTTACCTTCGGTGAAAATGATGAGGGAGATGCGCCTCTCCATGCCATAGTGTAATGGGTGTGGTAGGGTGTCCGTTAAGCTTCGAGCCAGCTACCAACTACTAGGCGGGGGGCAAGCTGGCCGAGGGGCGGGCGGACGCGCGGTTTTTCTTGAGCCAACACTGCGACGACGCTGTGAATCATAACTGGGCCCGGGGGTGTATAACACAACTGATGATGATGATGATGATGATGATGGTGATGATGATGATGATGATGATGGCGATGCTGCGAATGATGATGATAATGGTGACGATTATGTTGATGCTGCGGATGCAGGTGATGATGCTGAGTATGCCGATGATGCTGATGAAGATGGTGATGAGGATGATGATGATGAAGATGTTGATGCCGATACCGAAGCCGATGCTGCATTTGCTGCTGATGATGCTAATTGCAATGATGACGAAGATGAGGCTGATGCTGATAATGATGACGATGACGGTAATGGTAATGATACTGATACTGATAATGATAATGATACTGATAATGATAATAATGATGATGATGATGATGATGATGATGATGATGATGATGATGATGATGATGATGTTGATGAGTCTGATGACGATCATGGCGTGCTGAGGGCAGAGGCAGGGAGGGGAGGGAGGGGGCAGCGGGAAGAAACGAGGACGCGGGGCGCTGTCTATTCGATACGATTACCCAACACCACAAGATGGCTGGGAAACAAACCAGGATGATGAACTGGTGCCCGTACCTTTTCCTCCTCCTCCTCCTCCCGTTCCTCATCATCGTCATCCTGCTCCCTGCCCTCCTTCCCCCTTCCTGGGGGAAAGCCCCTGGGGTCCAGGACCCCTTCCCCACCAGAACCGGTTTCCTCCATGGCGGCTGTGGGTCGACGAGCGGGGGCCACCTCGACGTCGACGCCGTCGCCGCTGCCAGCGCCGTCGCCTCCGCGAGCGCCGCTGCCGCCAGCGCACCCGCCGCCGACAGTGTTGCCGCCGTCGCCACAGCGCCGCCGTCGCCGCCGTCGATTACTCCGCCGCCAGTCGATTACTCCGCCGCCGTCGCCACAGCGCCGCCGCCGTGACCCCGCCGCCGAGCGTCGCCGCCGCTCCAGGGCCGCCGCCGCCGTCAGCGCCGCCGACGCCGCCAGCACCGCCGGTGCTGAGACCCCGCGGTTCCCCTCCACTTCGAGCGGTTCCGCCGAGCCCATGGCGGGGGCGGCCGCCGCCATGGGTGGCTGCAGGCCCAGCCCGGCGAGAGGTGAACGAGGTGGGCCGCCGGCCGGGGCTGATGGGCGCGCAGGGGAGGGGAGTGACTGACGACTCTTTGCGTTCGACGCGACATGGAACAAACGCTCAGCATAAAAAGAATATGAAAGTGCTGGTGCCATCAGGTCCGAGCGGTACTCGTTGAGCACTGGCTGATGGGATCCCCGCTAGGGCCTTGATTCGCCATGGCACTTAAGCCATGAAGAGAAGGTGTCCTGAGAGGACCCTGTCCTGATGTCTGCGCTGCTCTTTCTGTGCCCCTCCCCAGACATCTGTAGCCCTCGCTTTTTCTTTCGGTGTCTGAGTCCCCAGATCTACCAGCCCTCGCCATGAAGCAGGCGGGCCCTCAGGTCAGGAGATACTGAGTCAATCCGGAGTAAGTCCATACGGAGTGCTTGGTCTCCGTCGGGGCTTGCTCCATCTGGACCTCGCCTCCCCCGATCGAGCACACGGGTCCTGGAGGCTTTCTGCCGTCTTCGCGCTGACAGGGCCCTCCTAGGGACCCAGGACCGCTGGAGAACGACCTGGCATGAGAAACTGCCCCCTCGGGGAACAGCCCCTGGGTCCAGGACCCATTTCTCTCAGGACCCCTTTACTTCGTCAAGGCGAAACTAGGATAACATCGGGTGAGGATGAATCGAAAATCTCTCAGATCTGGCGGCTCTGGAGGATATCTTGGGCGCCGCGGCCTTCTCAGAGCGTTCCGGAACGCTCTGAGAGCGTTCCGGATCGCTCTGGAACGGATTTACCTCGTTCTAGCCCCGTCCGGTTCCTGCCGAGTCCCTCCTCGCGGTCGAGCGCGCGTGATGGTGGTGGTGGCGGTCATCCTTGCGATCCGACGTTGCCAGCAACACTGCAACATCGTGGAAACGACCTGAGCACTGGATCCCGTCTTTCTGCTTTATTTTTCAACCCAAATCAATTCGTGAGGATGCTGGGGCCCGAAAGAAGGCAAAATCGCCCGCTGTGACAGAATTGCGATGCCAGGACCTCATGGGCCGTCGTCGTCAGATGTCCTACCCTCCCTCTCGTCCGACCCGAACCTCCGACCCGATCCGCTCCTCGCTCGCCTTCCCCCCTCTCGGGCCCTCTCCCCGCCCCCCCTCCTGGCTGGCTCGTGGCAAAACTGGGTGGCACAGACGCGGCCCAACCAGGATGGCGCGCCGAAGGCCTCAGGGCGGAGCTCGCCCACCCAGGAAGGGTGATCCGCCCCACACGCTGGCCCTCCCCCACTTCCCAGTGGGCTGAGCCTGGTGCCAAGAGCGATGCACAGAGCAATCCCTCCTCGACGCGAACGGCTCTGGGCCCGTTCCGCTCGTCGCTCCGGGAGGCGGGCCGCCCGCGCGTCCGCGCGGGAGGCGGGGGGGGGAAACGCGGGTCTTGTGGTCGCAGGCGCGCGAAACGCGCGGCGCGTGCCTGACCACAGCGGCGGCGAGAGAGGGGCGGAGAGGAATGGAGAGCAGGGCTCTCGTCCTCCTCCTCCTCCTCCTCCTCCTCCCTCCTCCTCCTCCTCCTCCTCCTCCTCCTCCTCTCCTCCCCCCCCGCCTCTTGTCCCTCCCCTTCCTGTTCTTCCTCCTCCTCCTCCTCCACCACCTACCCCTCCTCCCCTCCTCCTCCTCCTCCCCCTCCCCCATCCACCTCTTCCTCCTCCTCTTCTCCCCCCTCCTCCTCCTCCTCCATCCTGTTCCTTATGAGGAACTCGTCCATGTCGCATCCCCAGACATGTCGGTAAGGCGGGCTGGGCGTTTCACCTGAGATTTCCTCACCATGTATAATCTGGGAACTTGAAGTTTGCAGCAATTTCACGGATGGAAGGCGGGCTGTTTTCCAAATGTGGTTCTTGCCTTAACGCCACGAGAATGTGTCTTACAAGCTCGCAGCAAGCTTACTGGTGGAGGCCGGCTCCTTTTCAACATGTGGCCCTCGACTTAACGCCGCTCAAATTAGCATAACGGTTTGCAGTCTTTTCACGGATGGAGGGCGCTTCTTTTTCAAACTGAACCTTGCGGGCGGTCATCGTGCAACGTTGAATCGCGGTCACGAAAGCGCGGGGCGGGCGCCCCCCACCCCGGCCCCCATGCCTGGGCGAACGGGAAGGGGCGCCGCGCGACGCGCAGCGGCGCGGGGCGACGCTTGCCCAGGCGATGGGCGCGAGGCGTCGCGCAGGCCGCCCTGCTTGCCTGGGCGAGCGCGCGAGGGGGCGTGTGCGCCGCCCAGGGTTAGGAGGGGCGTCGCGCACGCACGGCTGGTGGGGGGTGTCCCGCCATGCTCGGCGAGAGGCACCTGCTGTGCGGCTTTTGGCAGTCCACCGTGGCCGTGCGTGCGGGCGCCGTCGCGCGCTTGTCCATTTGACGTGCAATGCCTGGTGCGGCTCTTTGCACGTGTGTGGCATGTGTCCTCGGTTCATCCGCGATCGCATTTTCGTACGCGTGTGGTGTTTGGATGGCCCGTGTGTGGCACTTCTGCCCGTGTGTGGCACGCCCGTGTGTGGCATCTCGCCCGTGTGTGGCATCTCGCCCGTATGTGGCACTTCTGCCCGTGTGTGGCACACCCGTGTGGCATCTCGCCCGTGTACGGCACCTCCGCCCGTGCGTGGCACGTCCGTGTGTGGCATCTCGCCCGTATCTGGCACCGCCTCCCGTATGTGGCACTTCCGGCCGTGTGTGGCACTTCGCCCGTGTGTGGCATCTCGCCCGTGCATGGCACCTCTGCCCGTATGTGACACGCCCGTGTGTGGCACCTCCGCCCGCATGCGGCACTTTTGCCCGTGTGTGGCACGCCCGTGTGTGGCATCTCGCCCGTGTGTGGCATCTCTGCTTGTATGTGGCACACCCGTGCGTGACGTCTCGCCCGTGTGTGGCTCCTCCGCCTGCATGTGGCACTTCTGCCCGTGTGTGGCACGCCCGCGTGCGGCATCTCGTCCGTGTGTAGCACCTCTGCCCAGATGTGGCACGCCCGTGTGTGGCATCTCGCCCGTGTGTAGCACGTCCGCCCGCATGTGGCACTTCTGCCCGTGTGTGGCACGCCCGTGCGCGGTCTCTCGTTCGTGCCCCTCTGCGCGCGCGTTGCGCGCGTCCTCGGCTCATTGGTGGCCGCAAATCCGCGAAGTAATGGAAGTAACGCGTTCCGCCCGCGTCGTCCGCGCAGTGCGCAGCTGATCCGCGGAGAAGTTCGGTTTCGAAGTTGCGTGGCCATCATGGCCTCTTGCTCCTTTCCTGCTTGGATGGCCGAAGTTGAATCCGAGGCCCCGCGAGGGGGTGAATTCTACAGGAATTTGGCAGAGTCGCTGAAGCAGAATGACGTGACTCACTGGGCGCACCTGCTCGAAGTGGATCCGAATTCATTGGGGGGCCTCGACTCGGCTGGAAAAGTGAGCGCTCGACGCGCGGTGTCTGCTGGCCTGCCGACGCGGTCTGGCAGGCGGGATGCGTCGAGGCATTGGTCCGGGCGGCTCGCGAGCAGAAAGACCCTGGCCTGGTGCAGCTTGCGACAGCGGCGGGGGATATGTCCCGCCTCGAAGAAGCGCTGCGTTCCACGCGCGAACCGACCGCCAAGCACGTGGCGATTGGGCCCGCCATTCACCAGGCGGGAGGTTCCAGGGTCTCGCGTGCGTCGCCGGGCGTCGGTGCGTCAAGCGTCCCTTCGCGATTTGCCGCCGGCCTTCTGGCCGTCTTCCGCGGCGGTCGACGCGCTGGAGGCCCAGGCAGCGAAGCTCCGGCGCGAGGGCGTGGCCCATCCGTATGCGTTGCCGGACCTCAAGGCGAGATCGATCTGCGCGCGTCCGCGCGGCGCGACACGTTGGCGCGCGTGCAAGGCTTTCCTGCCGCGCTGGGCCCCGGGCAAAGCGCCGGGGGCGGAGGCGGATCCCTCGGACGCTGGGGTCCAGAAAGGGCTGCTACCATTCAACCAGTGGCACGCGGCCTTTGATGCGCACGCGGCTGCGGCAGCGATCCTGGACGACCAGCCGAGCTTCATGTCGCCGTGGTGTCATAAGCAGCACGTGCTGCAGGTGTCTTTTGCCCGAAGTGCGCGGCGGCGTGGTCCCGCGCCGGCGCGCCGCAGGTAGCCGCGCGAGCGAATTCGCTCAACAAGCGGCCGCACTTGGCGTTGTACTTTGACGTGGTGGCGCGCCGCTCGTGGGCAGAGAGATCCAGGGCGGGACGCCCGACCTTAGAGGTTCCGCGACGCGGGTGCGTCTTTGCGCTCGACCCGGCCTCCGCTTTGCTTTGTGAGTAAACCGCGCTGCGCAAACGTGAGGCGAAGGCTTGTTGCGCGTGGCCTTAGCCGCGTGCGACGCGGCGGAGTGAAAGCAAGCGAAGGCGTCGGCACCTCGTCAAGGGCCCCCAGCGGGGAGCGGCCGCGGAAGCAAGGGGGGCCGGGCGAGCGACCGCCGGGGCGACAAGTACCCAACTGCGGGGTCTGCCGCGAGCGGGCACCGCGGCGGCTGGGTCAACCGCGGGAGCTGGCGCGCCAGGAACCAGTGCGAGAAAGAGCGAGTGGTCCAGCAAAGGGGGCCGCAGGGGCAAGCGCGGCAACTCGGCGGCACCAAAGGCGCCCGAGAAGCGTGGCCAGCGCTCGCGAGGCGAGTTTGGCATCGCGGGGGGGGGGCCGCGCCTGTCGACCGCGCTCGCATTGCCCGCCAGGCCTTGGGCCAGTGCAGTGCGCGATGGAGGAGCCAGCTGCCCAGCGAGTGAGCGCTGCCGCGCGCGACGTGAACGCCGGGGGGCGATGCGAGCCCCCAGACCGCGCTGACAATGCACAAGGGGTGGCGCAGGCATCTTTTGCGCCATTGCTGCATGAGGCGTCCTTGGCGGATGCAGCCGAAGATGTGCCGAAATTCGAATTCACGCGCGGCGCGTTGGGATCTGCCCGCGCGCGGCCGGCTCCCCCTGTTGCCGATGGAGAAATCCGCGACATCTTGACGTGGTCTGCGGCGACCGGCCCCAGCGATGCTGCGCGCGCGAGGGGCGGCTGGATCCGCGAGATTGAACGCCGTGGCCGATCGTTTGAAGACAGCGGCGAGGCGGAGGAATGGCGCAGGCAGGCGCCGCCGCAATTCGGGCAGATAAGTCGCGAAGTCAACATTCCGCTGTTCCGTGCGCTCGCTGCGCGGTCGGAATGCGGAGATACAGGCGCTGTGCGTTGCTTCGCGGAGGGTGCGCCAATCATTGGGGCGCTGCCGTCGACGGGAAATGGCATTCCCGTGGCGCGTGCAAGGGAGGGAACGCCCGGACGCTGCCGCGCTGCGTTCGGGCGCGGCGGCGCATAATCAAAATATGTCGAAGTCGACGCGCGTGTCCGAGGGGGCGAGCGCGCTCCTAGAGAAGGCGCGCGAGGACGCTAGCCTAGGGCGGACGTCGCGGCCGATTTCTCTCCCGCCGTCGGCGACTGCTGCCGAGATTGCGCAAGTCATTGGAGACGACCCGCGCTTGCTGCCGAGATTTCCCGTAGCGCAGTGCAAGCCTGATTGGGGCGTCAGAATCAGGCCCGTCGATGGCGGCACCCGCGCCGGCATTGCGGAAGCGGCGCTGCCTGGGGAGAAACTTGTCGTTGGCGGGGTCGATCGTGTGATTGCGGCGTGCCGCGCCTTCTTTGAAGCGCACGGCGTTGCGCCGGCCCTGTGGAAAGCGGATTTAGATGCCGCGTGCAGGCGCATCCCGCTTGCCCCAGTACGGGCGGGGCCGAGTTGCCGCTTCCCTTCGGCACGCTGCGCGGCGCCTGTTGCGGATCCCAGCGGGGCGGTTTGTCGACGATTACTTTGCCCCTGAAGCAGCAGAATCAGCGGCGCATGCCATGGAAGTTTTCGCGCGGATGGCGCGTGCCATCCACGGGCCCGGCAGCGCTGCCAGCGGCAAGCTCGAGTGGGGGGGCGGGCTTGTCGTTCTTGGGGTTCGCTTCGCTTTCTCCGGCGCGGGCACCCATTGCGCCCCGTCGGAGGACAAGGCGCGCAAGTGGGCTTGCACGATCACTCGCGCGCTTGAATCAGGAAAACTCGAGCCGGGCGCGGCGTCAAAGCTGGCCGGTGCGCTTTCCTGGGCCAGCCAATCGCTGCTTAAGCGACTGCCTGCGACCGCTGTTCGCGCAGCAGCGCGGCTGCGGCTCTCGCGTCAAGACTCCGCTGCGCATGGCGTTAGAGTGGTGACGCGAAGTGTTGGATGCCGGTGTCCACGAAGTGGCGGAGTGGAAAGCCCGCCCGCTGGGCGCGACGCATTTGTTTGCCGATGCGCGGGGCGCCCCGCCGCGCGCGGCGGCCGCGCTGTTCGCGCGCGACCGCGTGTGGTGCACAGATTGGGCGCCGGACGCCGCGGTGTTGCGGCTGTTCGGGCAGCGTGGCGACAATCAGATTATGGGCCTGGAGCTACTGGCCATCGCTGTCGCCATGTCGTCTTTCAGGCATCTTGTCGAACGCGGCGCTAGAATTTTTTCCGACAGCCGCGGCGCAGAGCAGGCGGTGGCGCGAGGCTCCGCCTGCCATTTTGACCACGCCTGCCCCGTGCACGGGGCGTGGGCGCTGGCTGCCGAAATCTCGGCATCCGTGTGGGTCCATCGGGTGCCTTCGGCTGCGAATATCGCAGATCCGCCATCGCGTGAAGATTATGGCCTGGTGCGCCACTTGGACGCGACTTACGTTGAGCTAACGTTGGGCAACCGCTTCTACGCCCCTCAGCAGTGGGCCTCGCTCGCAAGGGCTCGCTGAGTGCTGCTGACTGCTTCGGTCGGGTGGCGCGGGGGCACGCGCGTCGCATCATGTCCCGCGCGAGCCTCGCAGCGCGGAGACGCGCGGGGAGATGTCAGACGCGTCCATATTCGCCCATTGGCTTCGGGTGGGCGATTTGCGGCGCCAGCCACTTGCCTTTTATGTCAATCTTGCCGTGTTTCTCAAATCACAGGATGTGCTTCACTGGAAGCATGTGGCAGACGTCGACGCCGATTTCAGCCGGCCTCAACTTTCACCGCGCAGCAGCGATGTAATAACCAGGCGGCGCGCCCGTGGGTCGCTCACCGCCGTGCGCTGTGGCTGCGCTCAGGGCCATCAACGAGGCGAGGATACAGAGGGGCATGCCGGCGTTCGAAGGGTTCTCTTTCGGGCGGTGCAAGCGCAACAGCGAAGTTGAAGCAGCGCCGCCGACGCGCCCCCCTGCCGACGGGGCCTTGGCGGCGCATGGTGGAAGGCAGGACCGCCCGAGGCCAGGTCCTCCTCCTGGCCCTCCGCCCGCAGGCAGTGGTGAGAGCGCTGCAGTGCGCCCGCGGCCTCCGCCGGGGCCGCCACCTGGCAGGATGGCGGCCGAAGCGCGGGGGCGAAGCTGGGCTGGCGGCGCCTGAACAATTGTGCGAGGCGCTGTGCCCCGGCGGCGCGACTATTGTCGCCTCCACGTCCGGGGTCCGGATGGTCCGGGTGGTCCGGGTGGTCCAGGTGGTCAGATTGGTCCGGCTGGTCCGGGTGGTCTGGGTGGTCCGCGGACAGTCCGGCTGGTCCGGGTTGTCCGGCTGGTCCGGGTGGTCTGGGTGGTCCAGGTGGTCCGGGTGGTCCGGTTGGTCCGGGTGGTCCCTGGGCGGTCCGGGTGGTCCGGGTGGTCCGGGTGGTCCGGGTGGTCCTGTTGGTCCGGAAGGTCCGGGTAGTCCGGTTGGTCCAAATGGTCCGGGTGATCCGGTTGGTCCGGGTGGGCCGGTTGGTCCGGGTGGTCCGGTCGGTCCGGTTGGTCCGGTGTCACACGTGTGGTCCGGTTGGTCCGGTTGGTGAGGGTGGTCCAGGTGGTCCGGTTGCCGAGGTTGGTCCAGGTGGTCCGGGTGGACTGGTTGGTCCAGTCGGTCGGGGTGGTCCGGTTGGTCCGGTTGGTCCGGTAAGTCCGGTGGGTCCAGGCCCCGGTGGTCGCTCCGGCTGGTCCGGGTGGTCCGGTTGCTCCGGTTGCTCCGGGTGGTCTTGGTGGTCCGGTTGGTCCGCTTGGTCTTGTTTGTCCGGTTTGTGCGGGTGGTCCTGGTGGTCGTGGTGGTCTGGGTGGTCCAGTTGGTTTGGGTATACTGGGGGACCTCCGGTCAGTCCGCTCAATTCCTGGAGTCCGGTCGGTCCGATCGGTCCATGGTTGGTCCGAATGGTCCGGGTGGCTGGTTGGTGTGGTCGGGCTGGCGCAGATGATCTGGGTGAGCCGTTGGTCCTGCTGGTCCAGTTGGTCGGCGTGGTCCAGGTGGTGTCCCTGGCGGTCCGGGTGGCCGAAATGGTACGACCCAGGTGGTCGAGGTAGTCAAGGTCGGTCTGGTTGGCCGGGGCATTCCGGATGGTCTGGGTGTGCTTGTTGCCTGAAGGCATTTGAAGTTAGTAACTGTTAGGCGGAGTTATAACTTAGTTATAACTCATTATAAAAGTTAGCATGTTGATTTATTTCGGATAACATGATAGTTTTTCGGCTAACATATACTTGATTTTGGGGCGTTCAATGTTGTTTCAATTTCGATGTTGTGTTTCTTGCGGGATGTTTTGAAGATGTACTCATTGATGTGAAGATGTATACTTCTACATCGCAAACGCGTCAGCATTCCAATTTGCGATACTCAACTGGCCAAATGCAAGTGATTGCATCGCCGAGACGCCTGTTAATCACAGGGTGCCTCAGCGAGTCCAAAGGAATGAGCACGGGATTATTATCTTCGTCTATGGAGTACCTAGAATAGTAATCTGCGCTGTGCACGTGCCGAGTCTGCAATTCCAAGACTAAGCATAGAGGCCCTGAGGGCGCAGTCTCTGTGTCACAATCTACATGGAACCAGACCTGCACGGCTGCATGTCCTGCAGCACGTCCCAGCAAGCATATGTCTCCTCTATGGATCGGCCCGTACTTGGTCCACGCCGTGAGGCTCGATGATGCCGATTGCGTTTGCGGACGCAACTCCTTCAAGACGCCCATGAGCTTCTTGGTGGCGGCTACGGGGTCGACCAGCGTCGTTGAGATGCTGAAGTGCTCCATGTCGTAACTGTGCTGCGCCGTGAGCTGCATCATCAATGACTTCTCGGGGGTCCTCATGCACAGATGGTCCTTTGCAAACTTCTTGCAAACTTTGTGCTTCCGCTCGTGGACGAAGCAGTTCAAGGGTCCGAATTTGAAGTACATGTCGGCAAGATGAGTTGCCATATGGTGTTTGTAAACCCAATATTTAGTCCCGTATGTGCGCGTGTGTAGCTCCAAATGCTTCATCACGGCGACATCCAGCTCACGTGCAGTCGCGAGGCCCCTGGACGAGAGAATAACCATATCAATGGCATCGCACAGTGCAAGTAAACTTGCAATATGACCCGAGATGGTGCCTGCATCAGGCAGCTTGGCAATGACTTGCCTGATGAAGTGCGCCAGCACGGGAATCATAGACAGCTCTTGCGATGCGTTTGCTTGTAGTTCGCCCTGTGCGAACACGGCATTGGCGGCATGAAACTTGTGGGGCCATGTCCAGTTTGAAAGATAGTCGTTGAGATCTTCGGCGCTGCAGAGTTTGCAAACCGCCTTGTTCTCAGTGAAAGCTTTCACTTCTTTAGCTACGATGCCATTGACGCTATAGATGTGCATCCAATCGAAGCAGAGGAGCGACATGACACCGTAGGCGAGGTTGGCGTCCAAGGCAACGTGCGTCGGATGAAAGTTCCAACCCTTTAGCTGCGTGATCTCCTTCCACTTGTTGTCGCTAATCTCACCGCGGTCGTGCCTCTCCCAGTCGGGGCGTAGCCTTTCCAAGATAGCAGCGATCTGCGCGTCTGTGTTGACGACGCGTTTGCTTCTGTCGAGGCATGCGTCCGATATAAATGTACCAGACGTGTCGTGCGACGCATAGTCGAACTTCTGGTTGAGCACGTTCCTGCAGATGGCACGCGGTTTGGTGCCCGCGTGCCCTTTGTTCATGCGGAATTCACGGAGGGCTTCTTCGTCGCCCACAGTGCAGCCCAACCTCGCGATTATAGTCGCGTGCCTTGTGGCATCCCCTGCTTCTGACACGTCCAAGATAACTCCAGTCGTACGAAAGTTCACCCCGCCAGACGTATTGAACATGAGCTCGTTGCACGTCATTGCAACCGACTGCCCGATCCCTCCAGGCATGTCCCTCACTTTGGAAACCCGAGCGGTGCTGAGCACGAGCCATGCGTCTTCGTCCTGCAAAAACTCATCGAACTCTAGAAACGACCAGTATACAGCATCCACCCCTCGGTGGTCTTTGCCCTTGGCCAACGGGTCACGCGGTGAGATACCGTCGAAATATAAGCAGATGCGCCATGGGGATGCTAGGGAGCACGGGTGCTTGGCGAGCTGGCGGCGCAACAGATCTCTGAACCCCTTACTCCGTTTCGCCGTCGAGTACAAGTACGGGCCAGGGGCGCACGCCCAGTTCTTGAAGCTCTTACCGCTGTTCAATGGCATATCAATGCCGACAAGCACGTCACCGTACTGGTTCGATTCGGCACCGATTAATTTCTGCCTTGCGCTGTACTGCGCATAACGCGAAATGTTACCTGGTATACCATTATCTCGTACGTACTTGAGAATGTATGTAAGACTCCGCTCAGATACATATGGGCCTCTGTGTAACTCAATCAGTGCTTCGGCGTCTGTCTTGCGACGCTTCGGTGGCCCCGCCGACATGGCTTGAGCCAAAACTGCTACTGAGTGATGGTAGCATGAATGCGATATCTGCAATCGCAACAGAGGATTGTGCGACGGGTGCCCCTCGCATACGATGGAACAACGACTTGCATTTTACATTGCACCATGCAGGCATACATGAACAATGCACATAAGCGTTATAGCACAGCGAAACACATCGCGAGAAGTCGCGATCGGCGATGAGCAGAGCAGACAAGCGGCTACGAGCGCTCGTCTATGAACTTCATCGCCTTGGTGAAAGCCTCCTGGCGCGTGCTGCCCGTGTCCCAGCGGATGCGCCTGTCGGACCGCCCCAGGACAGCCCTGTACTGGGACTTGTCTGGCTGCGTGAGTATATACCCCGCGCGGTACTCGATCTTCGGGGCCCCCGTCAGCGGGGCCTTGGGCAGCGGCTTCGGCTTCGCCGTGGGCCTCGGCTTCGCCGAGGGCCTCCGCATGACCACCTTCATGGCCTTCTTCGGCGGGGCGCCCTTCATGACCTTCTTCGGCGGGCCCCCCTCCTCGTCGGCGAGTTCGTCGCCATCGTCGTCGGCGCCCTCGACGCCGTCGGCATCGCCCCCAGCAACTGCTGGACGTTTACTCAGGGCCACGGCCTCCTTACGCTTGCGCATTGTCTTGCGAAGCGCTGCCTCCTCATCAGATAAGTCGCCGAGCGGGGCGGGCATTCCTCCCGCGGCTGGTGGGGCCGCAGGCGGGGGCGCCTCCTGTGGTGAGGGCGCATCTTGCGGTGGCGCTTTGGGCTTCGGCATCACCCCTGGCGGAGGCGACCAAGAGTGTGACGATTGGCCAGGCACCATCCCTGGCGGAGGCACCATTCCTGGATGAGCGTACATATGGTACGCGTTCATCGTCCCGTACATGGATTGGTAGGCGCCGAAGTCGCAAATGGCGGGAGGCGGGGCGGTCGGCGGCGGCGGGGCGGGGCGGTCGTCCCGCACTTGCTTGGCCGCTTGCTTGCCGCCCTTCATCAAGCGACTGCTCAGTCGCACGAAGTCGGGCTCGTCGATGTACCAGTCCTGCCCGCGTGGCGGGTCTCCCTCGGGGTACGCGGTATAGTACCACGATTCGCTCGCGAAGGAGTCTGGAGAATCGTATTCCCATATAGTTCTGTGTTTCCAGTCTCGTGCCTTCATGGTAGCCAGCTTCAGCTTGACCTGCACCAGGATGTCGTACCACATGTCGTTGGTAACGCCAGTGAGTTGGGACGATACCACCGCTGCGAGTTGACCCTTGCTCCCCTCGGACAGAGTGTACATGCCGATCGCATGGGCCCTCTTGCACACCATGGCGATCATCGCCTTCTGCGACATGTCGCCGCTCTTTAACTTGGTCGCCTCAGACGCCGAGAGGAAGCGCGAGAATGCAGTTACCTTCTGCCACTTCTTATCTGCGGTGCTGGTCAGCACACCCGTCTTCTGCCCTACCGCCGTGCAGATTTCTGCAATCTGATCAGGGGACCAGTCTGGGAGCGCATTGTCCCGAATTGTGCCCACCAAGAGCGCAGCGTCGTCAGTGCTGATCGTTCCGAAGGATCGCACTCTCGACAACAGCGACTGCATCTGGTTGTCGGCGCATGTCTTTGCGTCGAGTCCGCAGCCGACTTGGGTATGATGCCAATCAATCATATGATTGAGTTCGGCCAGCACATCACGTATCGACGTCATTGCTGCTACGCAGCAGAAAGCGATATGTAAGTTCGCAAAAATGTTTGAGCCAAACTGGTTACGGAGCCCACGACGATGACGCGTGCACGCTTGGCGATGAGGCAACGGTCAACAGGGGTGTCGAACAAACCAACAGCGCGAGGGTTGGTAGTCCTCTCGGGGGGGTGGTAGTCCTCTCGGGGGGCGGGGGGGGGTCAGCCATCGTCGTCGCCACGGCTGGGCGCAGCTTGACAAACACTGACTTGGATGGGTCCACCCCCTTGCTCGGCATGCTAATCAGATGTAAGGCATGATTGGCGTGACCACTGATCATTTGACGTGGACCATTGCGAATCTGAACACATCATCGCACTTGCGAAGCCTCGCCCGACACGGCCCCATCAGCGCGGCATGCGCTCTGATTTGATGCTCGCGTGCTGCTCGCACGCGTTCTCCCACTCAGCGTGGGCATCGATGCGATCACCGATCGACTCCATCCACTCGCTCTTGGCCTCCTCCATCTTCTTCTTGGTGGCCTCGAACTTCTTGAACTTCTCGAGAACCTGGGAATCGTGCGCTAAAACAAAAACACGCATATACAAGGCACAGGCATTCAATGCCACCAAATTCAAATGCAATTGCAATTTCTAGTGCGGCGGCTAATGTCATTGCAATGAGTGTTTAACGTGTTTTCACACACGGGGCCACCTTCTTCGATGCACACAAAAACTCGGCCTTGCATGCTACCTTGGTGATGTTAGCGTTGGTCAGCCTGACATGTTTGTCCTCCTTCCAGTCCTGGCGAGCCTGGGCATCCATCGCGATCGTCTTGCGGGACTTGCCCATTGCCCCTCCACAACTGAAACGATAACTTGTGCAAAACCTATTGCAACTGAGCCGATAAGCCACACATCCCCCACTCCCCCCTAACAATTGACCCCAGATTTGCAATGGTTGCAACGCTGCCCCGACGAGCTCGATCCAGGCATTGTTTTCTTAGCGCATGGCGCGAAGCGCCCGCCCTCCCCGCGACAGGCACAACTCTTGGGAAACGGTGTTTACACACTCGGACCTAATTGCGTATCCACGCACTCACGCGCCGAAGCCTAAGGCCTTGCGCCCCCGTGCTCTGTACAAGCCCCCTGTGTCGATTACCAGCTTCCTTGCCCGATCGTGCTGCCCATGCAAGTCCACGGCGTGCTCACACGCTTGCAGCCAAGCGTACTCGGCGTCCTCGGCCTTTTTCTTGGCCTTCTCGTACGCCTTGAAGCACTGCATCACCTCGCACCGAACGGGCGGGGCATGTCGGATGGTGGGGGAGGGGGGGGGGGGGGGGAAATAGGTGTGGCGATAGGCGTCACCACGCCCGCCGTGAGACGCACAACCAGGCGGGATCACGCCGACAACATCAGACACACCCCACAACCTAGCCCAGAACTATCATATCACGCCGCTCTTCTAGTGTACATACACCGCACCAAACAACAATATCATATCTGCATGCATATGCAAGCATGTCCCGACAGCGCGCGGCGCGGCGACAAGGTCGCCTTGCGGTCCATCTGCTTCGCCTTCTGAGGCTGTTGGCCTTGTGCTTGATGGCGGTGTCAAGCTGCTGGTTCCTAAACAGTATATCCTCATGGCGATGCAGGGCTCGGAGTGCTTTGATATCTTCATGCATGCGCGGCATTGTGGCTATAGAGAAGAGAGACGGGCGCGATCTGTGCCAGAACGCTGCGACGATGATCGCATCCGTCGACGATGTGCGATCGCTGTCTGAGCAGCGTGATCTCCACCGCCCCCGTCCTCGCCATCATTGGTATCCTCGTCCTCATCCTCCCCGCCATCCTCCGTATATGTTGGTGCAGAACGGTTATCAGCCCAGCCCGCCCACCGTCGACCTCCCCGCCCGAATTGGCGTCAATTGGTGACGGCTCGTCATCGGCTTATGCTGGTGGTGGATCGTGGCGGAGCGGCCCCGTCGAGGATACGGCGGACCGCATGGTTGCTGATATGAACCAGCAGCTCGAGTCGGCTGATGATCATCGCCGTGTGATCGTCTCCGTGGTTGATCGTGCCCTGAAGCAGCGCGATGACTACATCAAATGGCATGAGCAGATTCAGAGCAACGACGCCACGATCGAAGCTCAGAAGGCCACGATCGAGAGCCAGGCCGCCACTATCGCGAGCCAGGCCGCCACGATCGCGAACATTCGCGAGGGCCAGGGCCGCGTCGCGAACCTTCGCGAGGACCATGAGGGTCGCGATTGCGGGGATGATGGGCGGCGGTGAGACGGCGCAGCCGATGCGGATGATAAGGGCAACGGCGGCGACGGCGACGGCGGCGACGGCGACGGCGGCGGCGGCGGCGGCGACGGCGACGACGACGGCGGCGACGGCGGCGGCGGCGACGGCGGCGACGGCGACGACGTCGGCGGCGACGAAGGCGGCGGACGACGACGACGACTGCGGCGGCGACGACCACGATGCAGGACGACGGCGACGACGACGGCGACGACGACGACGGCGACAACGGCGACGGCGACGACGTCGGCGGCGACGAAGGCGGCGGACGACGACGACGACTGCGGCGGCGACGACGACGATGCGGGATGACGACGACGACGACGGCGACGACGACGACGGCGACGACGACGGCGGACGCCGACGACGACGACGGCGAATGCAACGCCTCAGGACACCTCAGGATACCTCAGGACACCTCAGGACACCTCTGAGATGACAACACCAGGGCGCCTCAGGACACCTCGGGGCATCTCTGAGCTGACAGCCCCAGGAGACCTCAGGACACCTCGGGACACCTCAGGACACCTCAGGACACCTCAGGATGCTGAGGGGGACGAGGAGGAGGATGGAACTGGAGGAGGCGGAGGCGGATGAGGAGGAAGCAGGAGAAGGAGGAGGGGGAGGGGGAGGCAAAGGATGAGGAGGAGGAGAAGGAATAGGAGGAGGAAGGGATGAGAGGAAGGAGGGGGGGAGGTCGATCGTTTCGCCGTCGATCGTGAGCCTCCGAAAAGTGCTCAGGGAAGCGGATCGATCACGCTGAGCGGGAGCGACGCGTCGCTCAGCGATCGTCCAAAGGCCTCACGACCGATGCGATGAACACCTCTGAAGGTGGACCGAGAAGCGTCGCAGAGGGTACCACTGTCAGACGACACGCGCGTCGTCTTTGAGATTCTCAAAGACGACACGTTGGTAATATTAAATCTAACAGAGATGTTGTCGTCTTTGAGATTCTCAAAGACGACACGCGTGTCGCCGTTGAGATTCTCAAAGGCGACACGTTGTCGTCTTTGAGATTCTCAAAGACGACACCCGTGTCGTTTGACAGCGGTACCCTCCGCGACGATTCTTAATCCGTATTCGTGGCAGCCCTCAGCTGCTGCGCACCCCCGCAGCTTCGGCGGCAACTCCTGTGCTGAGTCGCCGCCGTGGGAGCCTCAACCCCTTCCGACGGGGCACACCTCGCCGACCACGCGACGACGACGACGACGACAACGCTGACGACGACGACGACGACGACGACGACGACGACCACGACCACGACGACGACACGGTGGTCGCCGACGTGTGCCCCGTGATCACACGGAGCTTGAACCCGCTGCGGTCGCCGCAGCGTAGTCGGCGACCGCCTTCAGCCACACCTGCGGCTGCGTGCGGCGGCTCCAGGCCGCGTACTTCTGGTCCTGCTCGGACAGGTCGTGCAAGCCCTGCAGGTGCTCCCGCACGGCCAGTGCTTTGGCGAGGCGGATGTGCTTGCCCCCGCGGGGGCGGGGGCCGTCGCCCCCGCCCCCGTCCTTGCCGTCGCCCTTCACGTGGCCGCCGTAGCCGTCCTTCTTGTGGCCGCCGTAGCCGTCCTTCTTGTGGCCGCCGTAGTAGCCGTCGCCCTTGTCGTGGCTGTCGTAGCCGTCGCCCTTCTCGTGGCTGTAGTAGCCGTCGCCCTTCACGTGGCCGCTGTAGCCGTCGCCCTTCACGTGGCCGCTGTAGCCGTCGCCTTTGTGGCCGTAGTAGCCGTCGCCCTTGTCGCGGCCACGCCACTCCTGGCCGTTGTAGCCGTCGCCTTTGTGGCCGTAGTAGTCGTCGCCCTTCACGTGGCTGTAGTAGCCGTCGCCCGTCTCGTGGCCATAGTAGCCGTCGCCCTTCTCGTGGCCATAGTAGCCGTCGCCCTTGTGGCCATAGTAGCCGTCACCCTTCTCGTGGCCATAGTAGCCGTCGCCCTTGCGGCCATAGTAGCCGTCGCCCTTCTCACGGCCGTAGTAGCCGTCCTTGGCCCACCAGCCCTCCTTGCCGTAGTAGCCGTCCTTGGTGTGGCCGCCGTAGTAGCCGTCCTTGTTGTGGCCGTAGTAGTAGCCGTCCTTGTTGTGGCCGCCGTAGTAGCCGTCCTTGGTGTGGCCGTCGTTGCCGTCCTTGGTGTAGTAGCTGTCTTTGCCGCCAACGCCCTCGCTGCTGTCGTCGTAGTCGTAGTAGTAGCGGCTTTTACGGCAACTGCTGTAGTAGCCGTAGCCCTCGGCGTCGCCATCGGCGGTGTAGCTCTCGCCAGCGCTGTCGTCGTAGCCACCGCCCTCAGCGTCGCCACCTTCGCACTCATCCGCCATGGCGCCCTCGTAGTCGCCGTCGCCCTCGTCGACCGCGTCGCCGCCGCCCGCGGCGTCGTCGCCACCGCCCTCGGGCTCGTCGACCTCGAACTCGAGAAGGTGCTTCATCGAGTTCATCGTCGGGTGCATGGGCGGCGCGAGGTTGAGCTTCTCGAGCAGCGAGTCCGCCACCGAGCCGCGCCACGTCTGCACGCGAGCCTGTGCCGACCAGCACATCGCCTTGCGCTTCTTCTCGGCGGAGGCCATGGCGGCCGCCAAGACGTGCTCTGGCGGAGCCGTCCGCGGCGCGGTCGGCCGCTTCTTGGACGTCGGCTGCAGCCGCGACGGCTTCTCCTCCGCCACCTTCTCCCGTCGCTGCTGGATCTCGCTCGCCGCTGCGAGCAACATTGCCACCTCGGTGGCGTCGTCGCCACCGCCGCTCATCTGCAGGGCGAGGCCGCGGCGGGCGTCGGGGGCCCCGCGCGGCGGGGGGGGGCGAGCACCCTGTGGAGGCGCGGGCCCCGCGCCGTGAACCCACGGCCCGCGCGCCGCGGGCGTGGCTGAACACATGGGCCACAACGGCGTCGGCAGAGAGAGAGAGAGAGAGAGAGAGAGAGAGAGAGAGAGAGAGAGAGACGCGGATCTTTATAGTTCCTCGTGCATCTTAGATGCACTCTACACATATACAGACCACACAAAGCTTGCAGTACTGTACTCACCCGAAAGCCGAAATCCTTAACCTACGAAGCTCTACACTACTGTGCCGTTCGACATCAAACTACGATATTACAAATACCAAACATTATCTCGCCCTAACCGAAGCTAGTCCAACACCCACATCAATAACTCACGGCGTCGCGCGCACATAACAACACAACGGCTGTGGCGAAATAGTTTGCATACGCATAATGTGATTTGTGATGCTGACGCTAACGTCTCTTACATGACATGTACGTTCGAGTCGGTGTGTATCGGTGGTAATGACAGTGGCAATTGCGCGGCCGACGATGTGGCAGATGCGATTGTCACCATAATGAGAATCATGCACAGTTGCGTCACAAGCAAATGTTGCTGAACGCATGTGCAACGATGATGGTGTTCACACCCATGGCGATGGCTGTACCCCCATAAGCAGCACGCCCAACTACGAGCTCGCATATATGGCATGAAGTAAACTGCATGCCCCCCATAGATCACGCACAGTGTGCCCCCGACCCAATTCCCATTCGAACCCCATACCAATCATTTGCTCCTGGCCCCCCCAAGTCGGCCACCCCCAAGTCCCCCACCCCGCGACGGTGCCACCCCGCGACGTCGCCCCTGCGGAGCATCC
The DNA here is from genome assembly GCA_963575745.1 of Prorocentrum cordatum. Classification (NCBI taxonomy): domain Eukaryota; class Dinophyceae; order Prorocentrales; family Prorocentraceae; genus Prorocentrum; species Prorocentrum cordatum. The sequence continues at coordinate 897,513 of CAUYUJ010016838.1, read as the reverse complement.
GCATCGCCGTGTTGGGTGTAGGGTTCATGGGGATGGGGTCGGGGCGCTCGCACGTAGCAGCTGGCGCTCACACGCGAGCCCCGCGTAGCCCCCCCGAGGACGGATCGGGCCCCGCACATCCCCCCGTGGTGTCGTCCGAGAGCCGCGCTGCGATGGCGCCCGAGACCCCTGGCATAGTCGCCGCGATGCGGCAGCTTCGCGAGGCGGGCGTCGTCGTCTTAAGTTCGTCGTCGTCGATGTCGTCGCCGCCGCCGTCGCCCCTCCACCTGCCGATAGAAGGCTTTGCTTACGCACGTAAATGCTGCACGAGTGTTGCTAGCACGAGTGGACGATGTGGAGGGCGATCTCTTGCTGCGCGGTCAGCAGCACGATCACTTGCTCGCGGAGTTGGGGGAGCAGCAGCGCACGATCGCATAGCAGCGGCACCAGCAGCAGCAGACGGAGGCAGCGCTACAACAACAGCAGCAGACGGAGGCAGCGCAGAAGGTCGAGGGGCTGGAGCAGGAGGTGCAGGCCCTCAGGACGAGTTGGCGCTCTATAAGAGGTCGTTCCCAGATGGTTCCTTGTTGAACATTCAGGGGTGAGGGGTGGCGGCGGCACGTCTGCCTGAAGAGCGCATCTAGGATGCGAACGGGCGAGGAGTGGCACGAGGGGGCGTGTAAAACGATGGCGACGAGCCCCCCCCCCTCCCCCTCCTCCCCCCCCCGCGGGTGGGAAGGACGACGGGGCCGACGGTGGGAGAATAGATAGGAGGTCGAAAGGGTGGGCGCGCTGTGCGTGCCCGACGCAGCGCCTGGCGTCTCAGCCCTGGGCGTCGCTATCACCCGCAGCATCGACATTGTCGTCTTCGCCATCGCCCTGTTGATCTTCGGGTCCACCCCCCTCGGCATGCTCGGCACAATTCAGCCCATGGAGAAGATCGGCATCGGGTTCGTGATCCTCTATCTCCTCGCCCTTCGCGACCACTTTGTCGCGTAGCTCGCGGGCGCAGTGCAAAATACACGTGTCATTCCATTCCACTGGTTTTTGATAGATGCGTCTTGACGAGTTGTGGGATTTCACAACGACATACACTACCCTGCGACGCTTGTCGCATCGGACCCCTAGCACTCCGCTCAGTCCTCTCTTTTGTTTCTCGGTGCCATCGTCCTCTGCTGCTTTCAGCGCAGCACATCTGATGTAAGTCAGCACGCTCTCTGTACATTCCACATGTACCTTGCTAATCGCTGGTGCAGAAAATATGCATCTTACTGCGATCGGCTCGCACTTCAAGGCCACGCCGCCACCATTAAATTCAACCTCTGGCAACTGAACCGTAACGTATGCTGGCATAGCACTCTCGTCGATGTTCTTCTTGTAGGCCTTGATCAGTTTGTCTTGGTCAGACTGGTCCGACAGCAATGGGTCTCGCGATTTCATGCACTCCCATATCGCAATGTCCGATGCAGCGTTTCGGAGGGCCTTCAACTCTTTGAAGAAATGAGTTTGGGCAAATGGGGCGTTCCTGTTTGTTGGGTTCTGGATGTCGACGAACTGGGAGAGCCTCCTGTCCATCAGGGATACCTCGATGAACGCAATACCTCCGCTATGGACAATAGTCCGCGGTATCCACGGCTCCTTGAGCCCGCCGCCCTCGATCACCGTGCGCATGGAAACAGACGCTGACATGCAGACGTGCGGGGCCGCGTGGACCGCGTGATGCCCCAGCGATTGAGCCAGAACGGCTATGGTGCGTTGCGACGATGTCGCAGACTGGCGCGATGCTGCATCGCAGAATGATGCGATGCGATGGTGTGATGACGCATCGCAAGATGAAGCATTTCAGTATGTCTTCGCCATCCAACAAGGTGCGTTCATATACGGAGGGCGACGCCAACGCCCTGCGTAATGCCGCGGCAATGCGGCGAATGGGCGGCTCACTGCGTCTTTGCTTTTTTTCTTGGCGGGCTTGGCGGGCGTGGCGCCGGACAATGCAACTTTCCTTGCAAGCGCCTTTGCTGTGTCCTCGGACATGCGCAACCTGTCGCCGCTCTTGAGCTCGACCGTGTTTTTGAGGATGGGAACCTTAATGCCGTTCGTGGCGGTCACAAATGTCACAGCCAAGTTTGGCTTCTCCTTCGCGGTGCACACGCCGACCAACCAGAAAGGCACCCCGTACTGATCTGGCACGCGCTTCAGACCACCAATGCCAGTCCCACCCTCTTCGCGCTTGAGCCTGAGCCCGCCAACGGCCATCAACGCGACGTTGTAATCGGTATGCTTGGCAGGGTCGGTATACTTCCTAAGGCAAACGTTGCCAATATTGATCTCATCCGTCGCCTTCTTGGGCGATATGGTTGTCGTCAACGGAACAAGTCCGATGGCGTCCTTCTTGAACTCCTTCTTCACTGACACCGCTTTATATTTGATTGGCGAATGAATCGCCGTGATATGCTTGAGGCAAGCACTATGTTGTGAATAGGCTTCGTCGAGTGCAATCTTGATCCGAGCTTCCTCGACCCCCCAGTGGTAGTCCATGCAATTCAATGGGCTGAACTTGTCGAACTGGTCGATTACCTCTTTCTTGATGTCGTATATTGCGAACTTGTTTCGCATGAAGTCCTCGGCATCTATGGTGCGCTCTACGTCTCCCGTCTGCATCTTCACATTCTGCCCATCAATCGACTTGATCTCATACACAGACTCATCGCCCTCCTGGCGGTTGTACACCGTCACGCCCACCTTGAAACCTTTGACAGCCAACGTTTCGGACACGTTCACCCACTCGCCACGCTGGTCAAAGGTCTCGACACCTGTCGAGGAGACGCTGCTAGCACACTGTGGTGCATGCGCGACGGCCTTGGCCTTCCATGGGCAGCGGACGTTGTTATTGCCAGTGCTGGCAGCCATAGCTTTCCAAGCGTCAACTGCGATGTCGGCGATCTGTTTGTATACCCCGCGGCTCTCGTCGGGCTTGTTGAAGACGAAGTGGGCAACTCGAACATCGGCGAGCCCGACTATGTTGGACCAGCGAGCGCTCGATGGATCGATTTCGAAGTCAATCGCAAGCTTGCGAATCTTCTGCAGCAACTCATCGCCCTGTAACGCGATCTGCGCCTTGCGTTCGTTCTGCAACACATTGACGTCCGAGAGCTTCAGTAGCGTCTGTTCGTCGCCCTTCCTATACTTGTCGCTCGGGCCATGCATAGCCTTGATGCACGCGAGCTTGAATGGCACCCCCGACCCCTCTTTCGCGATCTTGCAAGTCGCGACGGCTGCCGCGACATCTGACTTTACTATCGTCGCTCTGGCCAGGTGCCTGTTGAAGTCCCTTAGCTCGTGAAGAAACACTGGATTGTCCAGTCCGCCTGACATTTCCTTCACATAGTCCACCATGTGGTCTATCTCATGCTTGAAGACTGCGCCCCTGCCCGCCTGGCGCCTGACCTTATCCCATGGGAACGTCTCATTCGGATTCAGCTCAAATTTCTGCTTCAGGCTCTTCGCGTACTGCGCAATCTTGAGCATGATTTCCAGCCTGCTCTCGCACTTGGCAGCGGCCTGCCCTGCGTTGCCCGCTTCTTGCACAAGGTCTGGAACGAAAGGAAACGCCTCGATAAACTGCCATTTGAAGATGTCCCATGTGATGCCGTTTACAGCCGCATCAGCATAAATTGGTTGGAATTGCTGGAGGCGTTGCAACGATATCTTCCCGTCCTGGCTTATGTCGCTGAACCGCTCTGGGTTGGTCTCGGGCACGTTCGTGCCATGTATGATGCATCGCAAACCTTGCGATGTATGACCGCATGTGTAACTCTGATACTTACCATCACCATCATCGTAGAACGGTAGCTGTCCTGCGCTATCGGCCATTATCTTGTCGTTAAACCCTTTGATCTTGAGGTACTCAGCAGTGCCCACTGGGGGCACCTCGGCACACGTAGGCATCAACAGCTGCTCGTGCCTGAACCCATTTCCCAATATTTTAATGATCAAGTCAGTGACGTCACACGGCACGACGCCGTCGCCATATCTGTTGCATGGGCTCACGTACATATACTTACTGTTGATTTTCTCTGTCAGTAGCATACCATGTTGGCGAGCTATCGCCTTGACCTGTTCGTACAAATCCACCACCTCTGCTTTCGGCGAGTCGAACTTCCTCTCAATAATGTCCATTGCGTCCTTGCATTTGAGAATCTTAGCATCCGCTCCATGCGGCTGCATGTCTCAGATGGATGCAAGACGCAACTTGCAAATCGCGAGCACAAAATGATGCGCGCGAAATGCCCTGGAGCCCAAATGACAACGGACTCAACATGGCATGCCCAAAAAAACAACATGCAACTCAATTGTTGCAGCACTACCTGCGGATTTGCATCGATTGCAATTGTGATCAGCGTAGATATGATATGCGAGAAGTCGCAATGATGAGTGCAACACTTGCAAAAATATTATCAAATTCTTTTTTTTGAAGAGTACACCCTGCAAAATATATGATTATGTCGATATGGTGAGAACCATGTTGAAAAGTTAGCGGAGTTACTAACTTTTACAACTCGGGCTAACTCAGGGCTCCGACTTAGCAAACTTATAAGTGCGCCAACACATTATAACATGTTATAACCTGTTATAACCTACTTACAACATACTTATAACCTACTTATAACTATTGATAACTCTTATAACAGGTCAATTCCTTCAGGTGGTCGTGCGGGAGGGTCGCTTCGGCGGGACAGCTCTCGCAGGCGACGAAGCCTTCGAGAGGCCCCCAAGAGGGCCTCAAGACGGCTCCGAGCGGCCCCCAATAAGCTCACCCGAGACATCCAGGACAGCCCACGAGGCCCCGGGACCGCCCAGATGCCCCCAAGACGGCCCAAGAGTCGTCCCAAAGATGCCCAAGCGACGTCCCAATGCACTCGGAGAGGCATCTATGAGGCTTCTCGCGCATCTGAGCCTCTTCATCCTCCTAATCATCCGCCTGTTCCTCTTGCTCCTCCTGTCTCCTCCCTCCTGCTCCATGTGTCCTCCTCCCTCCTCCGTCTACCTCCTCCTTCCTTCTCCCTCCTCCTCCCCACTCTTCCCCCTCCTGCCTTCACCCAGTCCTCCTCCCTCCCTCTCGCAGCTCCTCCCTCCTCTCCCCTCCTCCTCTTTCCCCTCCTCCTTCATCCTCAGCATCGGCAGCCCTGTCGTCGTACCGCATGCACCGCAATACATTGAAATTCAAGTTTGAACGTACATCTGCATCCCACCAGCCCTCTCGGCGTAGGTGTTTGATGGAGTTTCCTCTTCCCTCTTCCCTTCTTCCCCTTCGGGGAGAGGTTTACCCCTCCCCCTAACCCCCTCCCCTGGACCTGGACGGGGGGGCCGCTGGTCGGCAGAGCGTCCAAAATGGCCCAAGATTGGCCCCTGGGAAGCTAATTTGTTTGTCACCCCTCACGAGGATCGTGGCCCCCGAGGCGTTCTGGAGGGGCGGGGCTAAGTAAGGAACCCCCCTTCTTTGATTGATCTCTCCCAAGATGGCCCCAAGAGGCGCCCAGGAGGCCCCAAGAGGCGCCAAGATGGCCCCAAGATGGCCCGAAGAGGCCTCCAAGAGGCACCCAATGGGGCCCCAAGCAGCCCCAAGAGGCTCCCCCGAGGCACCCAATACGCTCCAAGGAGCCTCCGGGACCGACAAGGCGCCCCCAAGACGCTTTAAGAAGCCTTGAGGACGCTCCCAAGAGACATCCGAAGAGAATCCGAGAGGCATCCAAGAGGCCTCTGGCCATCCTGCTCGCCCTTCCCCTCCTCCTCCTCCTCCTCCTCCTCCTCCTCCTCCTCATTCTCCTCCTGCTCCTCCTTCTCCTGCTCCTCCTCCTCCTCCTGCTCCTCCTCCTCCCTGCTCCTCCTCCTCCTCCTCCTCCTCCTCCTCCTCCTCCTGTTCATCCACCTATTCCTCCTCCTCCCTCCTCCCTCCTCCCGCTCCCCCTCCTCCTTCTTCAGTTTCTCCACCTCCTCATCCTCCTCCGATTCCTCTTCCATCCTCGCCGTCTTGGGTAAGACGGGTTCCCCAGCCCTTGGTCACTCTGTGTGCTCCCTCACTTCCCTGATCACCTCAATCCGCCTGGGCATTCGCCGGTCGAGAACCAGCAACACCAGCAGCAACAGCAACAAAAGCAGTACCAGCAGGAGCAAGATCACCAGCAACAACACATGCAACCTTCGCCACAAAAAATCTTCCAATTCCCCGTTGTTGCCCGCTCGGTTTCACTATGTGCGTCACTTCTTCCCTTCTTCCGTCAGCTCCCCTAGACATCGTTTGTGGATGGGCTGATGGGGATACGCGTAGCGCCTAGAATTGAGATGTAAATCAAAGTTTAATCTAATATGAAATGTAACTGTACATTTAAATCTAAGTCTACACATGCACTTGAATCCACGTTCGAATTGGAATTGCAGTGTGACGTTCAAGCCTGAGCTGGAACTACATAATCGGCATGCACCGCAAAGCAAACTAAACAAGAACAAACTTGCCATCTGAATTGACACTTAGATTGAAATATAAATGTGCCGTTACATGTAAACGTAAATGTAAATACAAGTTTAACTTCGAATTTGAATGTAAATCTTATTTTCACTTGAAATTTAAATTGACATTTAAGTTTAAATTTACATGTTAATTTAAGTTTACACATACATTGAAATCCACGTTTGAATTCACATTGCAGTGCGAGCTTCAAGCCTGAGCCGGAGGTACAACCTCGGCATACACACCGCAATGAAAACTGATCAAAAGCTGAATTGCCCTCTCAACTTGCTGAAATCTAATTTGAAATTCACATGTAAACGTAAGTCTAACTTTAAGGTTAGATTTAAACTTAAAGTTAGATCTAAATTTCAAGAGCAAAATTGTCAGCTGAAGTGGCACTTGCATTGACATCTAACTTGACATTTACATGTAAACGTAAATCTATATTTGGATTTAGATTTAAATTTAAATGTAAATTGAAATTTGAATCAAAATTGAAATCTAGACTTACATCTAAATTTGCATGTCAAGTTTAATCTAAGTTTGCGCATACATTCAAAAACCACGGGACAACAAAAGGAAAGGACGCAAATCTATATATATATATATATACACACACAAAAAGCGACCAAAGGGATAAACTGATAACACAAATACGATAACCACATAAACTAAGCAAAAGGGGACTTGAAGGCACACAAAGAGAACAACGATCACAAAAAAAGACTAAATAAACAAACGAAAAGGACACACAAAAGGGACAAACGAGAACTGACAGAACAACTTTAGAAAAACGCACAGCATTTACCCCTTTAGAAGACTCAAAAAGCCCTCGCGGGGCGGCGGCATTCCTCCTTCTCCTCCTTCTCCTCCCCCTCGTCCTCCTTCTCATCCCTCCGCCTCCTCAGCCACACCATCACCATCACCATCGCCATCATCATTACCACCATCATCAAGCCGGGAGATACAACGCGTCACAGAAAGACAATAAGCACAGAAACTAAGCAAAATGGGACTTGAAGGCACACAAAGAGAACAACGATTACAAAACATGGCAAAATAAGCAAACGAAAAAGGACACACAAAAGGGACAAACGAGAACTGACACAAACAACTGGAGAAAAACGCGCAGCATTTACCCCTTTAGAGGACTCAAGAAGCCCTCGCGGGGCGGCGGCTCTCCTCCTCCTCCTTCTCCTCCCCCTCATCCTCCTTTTCTCATCCCTCCGCCTCCTCAGCCACACCATCACCACCACCATCGCCATCATCAGTACCACCACCATCAAGGGCCCAGGGAGGTACCAGCCCCAAAAAAGAAAGGGGGGAGAAAATAGGCCGGATCTACGTGGGAAGATTTCAATAGAATTCCGTGTGTGGTGGATTTCAATAAAGGATTCCTTTTGTAAAAAATTTCATTTGGATTCCTTTTGCAAAGGGTTTGAATGGGATTCCTTCTGCCGATTGTTTCAATACAAACTCCTTTTGTAAAGGTTTCAAGAGGATTCCTCTTGCAAGGGGTTTCAATAGGAACCGGATCCAGAGGCGCCATCATCACCGTCATCGTTATGGTCACCGTCATCGTCATCGTCATCGTCATCGTCATCGTCATCATCATCATCATCATCATCATCATCATCATCATCATCATCATCATCATCATCATCACAACCACCACCAGTAATCTCCCGGTGGTCCGGGTGGTCCGGATGCATGGTCCAGGTGCTCCAGGCCGGGAGGTCCGGGAGGTCCGGGTGGTCCGGAAGGTCCGGGTGGTCCGGGTGGTCTGGGTGGTGTGGTTGGTCCGGTTGGTCCAGCTGGTCTGGTTGGTCTGGTTGGTCCGGGTGGTCCGGTCCGGGTGGTCCGGGTGGTCAGGCTGGTCCGGTTGGTCCGGGTGGTCCGGGTGGTCGGTTGGTCCGGGTGGTCCGGGGGGTGGTCCAAGTGGCCCGGCGGGCGGCCCGGGTCGTCTGGGTGGCCCGGTTGGTCTAAATGGTCCGGGTGGTCTAAATGGTCCGGGTGGTCCGGGTGGTCCGGGTGGTCCGGATGGTCCGGGTGGTCCGGGTGGTCCAGATGGTCCGGTTGGTCCGGGGGGGGTCCGGGTGGTCCGGTTGGTGGTCCGGGGACGTGGGGGCGACTCTAATGGGCGGCGCGCAAGGCGACTCTGCGGAGGGCTCGCGAACTCGAGGAGCGGTCGAGGCCGTGGTTGAATATGCTGTGTCGTACGCGAATCAATTGGACGCGCCCAGTGAGGGGCCACGACGTGCCCTCGACAGCGTCGCTGTAATGAGCCCGGCCGAACGCCGGCGCTTTGCCACGAGGGCGCGCTTGGACGCGGCGTTTGGCAGCTGTCCTCGTTCGGTGCAGAGCTGGGCGTCCGCAGTGCGTTGGTGGTTGCGCTTCTCAAAGTGCGTCCTTGGGCGGGATTCGCCTTTTCCCATCAGCGCGGAGGACCTCCAGATCGCCAGTGCGCTTTTTCGTGTGAGCGGCACGTTCGCTAATTATTGCGGGCGTTGGCGCACGGCATCAGAGCTGTTATCGGTGTCGACGGCCGCCTTCGGTGATCGGAGCGTGAAGCGGGCGCGATTGGGCATCGCGAAGAGGTGCCCGACAACCCCGAGAGTTAAACGTGTCGTGCAGCATGCCCTCCTGTCCAGAATCGTTGAAACGAGCATCGCCGGCGAGGTGGCCGCGTCTGTCAGAAGAGACGTGGCGATGCTCATGTGCTTCGGCTACGCGTTCCTGTTGCGCTTACCAAGTGAGAGCTTGCCAACTGTCTTCGATGGTTCGGCATTCAACGTGCAGCACCGGGCATCGGTGTGCCTCTCAGCAGAGGCGTTAGGTTTGCGATTGCAGCGGCGCAAGAATTCGGAACGGCCTGTGACAATTTGGCGCAAGTGCTGGTGCCATACCGAGGGCGGCAAAGGCACGTGTGCAGTGCACGTCCTCGGTGCTTTCTTTGTGCAAGCGGGCGTAGGCACGCAGGCCTTCGCGTGCTTCTCTCCCGCGGAAACCGTGGCTGCCATCCGGATTGCTGTCAGAGCGGTGGGCGAAGCGCGCCCGGAGGAATTCGACACGAAGGCGTTCCGCCGCGGTCATGCGCTCGACTTAGTCGAGCGCGGGGCAGGTCGAACGCCGCACCCATCGTCGCGGTGCGACGCGCCGAGCCGTTTGGCGTCCGAACTAAGTTTTTGTGGTGGGCGATCATCGTGCAACGTTGAATCGCGGTCACGAAAGCGCGGGGCGGGCGCCCCCCACCCCAGCCCCCATGCCTGGGCGAACGGGAAGGGGCGCCGCGCGACGCGCAGCGGCGCGGGGCGACGCTTGCCCAGGCGATGGACGCGAGGCGTCGCGCAGGCCGCCCTGCTTGCATGGGCGAGCGCGCGAGGGGGCGCGTGCGCCGTCCAGGGTTGGGAGGGGCGTCACGCACGCACGGCTGGTGGGGGGTGTCCCGCCATGCTCGGCGAGAGGCACCAGCGGTGCGGTTTTTGCCCGCCCACCGCTCCCTTGTTGGCCACTCGGCTTGGGGTGTTCGCACTGGGCGCTCGGCTGGGCCGACGACGCAAGGAAGTGCCCGAGCCACCTTCAGCTCGGGGCACCGTTGCGCGCGGCCAGGGTCGAGCGCCGCACCCATCGTCGCGGTGCGACGCGCCGAGCCGTTTGGCGTCCGAACCAAGTTTTTGTGTCGCATTAGTGCCGAGCACAGTAGTGATTCATGTTCGTTGCCATTTCCCAGTTGGAAGGCGGAGAGCCGCAGCGATTTCAAATATTCGTACGGTTGAAGTCCCAGGGATGTTCGGCACGATTTAGGTTTGCCACAACGCAGCAATCATGTTGATCAGCTGTGCTGAAGTCCGGGGAATGGTGTTCTGGCGCGACTTCGGACACCCTCAAAGTCAATACATCAGGAATATGTGTTAGAGCCCCCGCGAAGGGATTCGAACCCCATCGCTTCCCCTCTCCCACTCTCCCCCTCCCCCTCCTCCTCCGTTCCTTTCTTCCAAAACTCCATCCCTCGTACTCCCCCGATGTATAACAACCACTTGAAAACCATAATCATCGGGACGGTTAGGGCACTCATGTTTGTATAGGCGTTTCCGGGCACATGCAAGAATACACGAAGGCGAGGCACATCAAAATGCCAGGGCGACGTCCCCGCGACCATCCTGGCGCTCCGCGTTCCGACACTGCAATGGGAATTCACCCAAAAAGAAACCCAACGCAAGACACCCAGACCTTACAACCGCCGAGGGCTTTGGGCCCACAACTGTGTTTCTTGCACTTCGGCTGGAAATGAGCAAAAACAGGTTACCGTGACCCGAATTGCATGTGTTATCACTTGCGAGTAACATGTGGCACAGAGTCACCCAACGCGATCGAACATGCCAGCAACAAGAGGTAGTGCCGATTTGACCGTGGCTGGGGTGGACGAAGAAATCCCAAGCCACCCACGATGCTGTTTTCTTGGATTGTCGGGCATGCGCCCCGAACGCCGCAACGCCCCCACGTCAGACTCACGAACCCACGCAAACAGATGCGCCGCAGTGCAGGAACAGCCAGGGTGGCGGGCGAAGAAACCCAAGGTATGCCTGCCAGCTTCTTAGCTTCACCAGCCTGATCCGCATCAATAACCAGCTTAGCTTCGAAAACTGAGTGGTGAAAACCAATTGTTTCACTCTCTAGTTCTAGGCCTCAGCATGATACGGTGTACTGTGACACAAAACGGTATTCCTATTGCGCGCGCGCGCGTGCACCATACGGTAATGACTGGAGAACGGCCTATGAACATCGAGCAACTGAATTATGACAGCCAGCTGTTCCACTCGCATCTTGGAATCAACATGATATGCTGCAACAATTCAAGAATTTCAGTGTTTTCCGGGTGTTCGACTTTTCTAGTTCCCCACATGCTTCGTGGGGTTCTGGTTTTCTTCCCTGCCGCGCCGCACCCGCGACACTCTCTCTCTCTCTCTCTCTCACACACACACACCTCACTCTTCGTACAGCACAGCACAGCACAGCACAGCTCAGCACATCTCAGCTCAGCACAGCACACAGCTCAGCTCAGCTCAGCACACAGCACAGCTCAGCACAGCTCAGCACAGCCCAGCACGGCTCAGCTCAGCACAGCACAGCTCGTGGCACTTTCTCGACACCACAGGGGGTGCACAGGGGTTGGTCCCTCAGCTCGGGCGCTATCCACGACACGGGCGCAAAGGCTAGCAGGCGTGGCACTCTCTCGACACCAACGGGGGTGCGCAGGGGGTGGTCTCTGAGCTCGGCCGCTATCCACGACATTGGCGCAGAGCCCAGCAGGCGTGGCACTTTCTCGACACCACAGGGGGTGCGCAGGGGGTGGTCTCTGACCGCGGTCCCTATCCACGACACTGGCGCAAAGGCTAGCAAGCGTGGCACTCTCTCGACACCAAGGGGGGTGGGCAGGGGGTGGTCTCTCAGCTCGGCCGCTATCCACGACACTGGCGCAAAGCCTAGCAGGCGTGGCACTTTCTCGACACCACAGGGGGTGCGCAAGCTCGGGGGGGCAGGCGTGGGCGCAGGGGGTGCGCAGGGGGTGGTCTCTCAGCTCCGCTATCCACCACGAGCACTGGCGCAAAGCCTAGCAGGCGTGGCAGGCGTTTCTCGACACCACAGGGGGTGCGCAGGGGGTGGTCTCTCAGCTCGGCCGCTATCCACGACACTGGCGCAAAGGCTAGCAGGCGTGGCACTTTCTCGACACCACAGGGGGTGCGCAGGGGGTGGTCTCTCAGCTCGGCCGCTATCCACGACACTGGCGCAAAGCCTAGCAGGCGTGGCACTTTCTCGACACCAAAGGGGGTGCGCAGGGGGTGGTCTCTCAGCTCGGCCGCTATCCACGACACTGGCGCAAAGGCTAGCAGGCGTGGCACTTTCTCGACACCACAGGGGGTGCGCAGGGGGTGGTCTCTCAGCTCGGCCGCTATCCACGACACTGGCGCAAAGCCTAGCAGGCGTGGCACTTTCTCGACACCACAGGGGGTGCGCAGGGGGTGGTCTCTCAGCTCGGCCGCTATCCACGACACTGGCGCAAAGGCCTAGCAGCGTGGCACTTTCTCGACACCACAGGGGGTGCGCAGGGGGTGGTCTCTCAGCTCGGCCGCTATCCACGACACTGGCGCAAAGCCTAGCAGGCGTGGCACTTTCTCGACACCACAGGGGGTGCGCAGGGGGTGGTCTCTCAGTTCGGCCGCTATCCACGACACTTTCTCGACACCACAGGGGGTGCGCAGGGGGTGGTCTCTCAGCCCGGCCGCCACCCACGACACTGGCGCAAAGCCTAGCAGGCGTGGCACTTTCTCGACACCACAGGGGGTGGGCAGGGGGTGGTCTCTCAGTTCGGCACCTGTCCACGACACTGGCGCAAAGTCTAGCAGGCGTGGCACTTTCTCGACACCAAAGGGGGTGGGCAGGGGGTGGTCTCTCAGCTCGGCCGCTATCCACGACACTGGCGCAAAGGCTAGCAGGCGTGGCACTTCTCGACACCACAGGGGGGGCAGGGTGGTCTCTCAGCTCGGCCGCTATCCACGACACTGGGCGCAAAGCCTAGCAGGCGTGGCACTTTCTCGACACCACAGGGGGTGCGCAGGGGGTGGTCTCTCAGCTCGGCCGCTATCCACGACACTGGCGCAAAGCCTAGCAGGCGTGGCACTTTCTCGACACCACAGGGGGTGCGCAGGGGGTGGTCTCTCAGCTCGGCCGCTATCCACGACACTGGCGCAAAGCCTAGCAGGCGTGGCACTTTCTCGACACCACAGGGGGTGGCGCAGGGGGTGGTCTCTCAGCTCGGTCGCTATCCACGACACTGGCGCAAAGCCTAGCAGGCGTGGCACTTTCTCGACACCACAGGGGGTGGCGCAGGGGGTGGTCTCTCAGCTCGGCCGCTATCCACGACACTGGCGCAAAGCCTAGCAGGCGTGGCACTTTCTCGACACCACAGGGGGTGCGCAGGGGGTGGTCTCTCAGCTCGGCCGCTATCCACGACACTGGCGCAAAGCCTAGCAGGCGTGGCACTTTCTCGACACCACAGGGGGTGCGCAGGGGGTGCTCTCTCACCGCGGTCCCTATCCACGACACTGGCGCAAAACCTAGCAGGCGTGGCACTTTCTCGACACCACAGGGGGTGCGCAGGGGGTGGTCTCTCAGCCCGGCCGCTATCCACGACACTGTCGCAAAGCCTAGCAGGCGTGGCACTTTCTCGACACCACAAGGGGGTGCGCAGGGGGTGGTCTCTCAGCTCGGCCGCTATCCACGACACTGTCGCAAAACCTAGCATGCGTGGCACGTTCGCGACACCACAGGGGGTGCGCAGGGGGTGGTCTCTCAGCCCGGCCGCCATCCACGACACTGGCGCAAAGCCTAGCAGGCGTGGCACTTTCTCGACACCAAAGGGGGTGGGCAGGCGGTGGTTCTCTCAGCTCGGCCGCTACCCACGACACTGGCGCAAAGCCTAGCAGGCGAGGCACTTTCTCGACACCAAAGCCTACGCAGGCGAGGCACTTTCTCGACACCAAATGGGGTTGGGCAGGGGGTGGTCTCTCAGCTCGGCCGCTATCCACGACACTGGCGCAAAGCCAAAGCAGGCGTGGCACGTTCTCGACGCTGGCGCAAAAGGCTAGCAGGCGTGGCACTTTCTCGACACCACAGGGGGTGCGCAGGGGGTAGTCTCTCAGCTCGGCCGCTATCCACGACACTGTCGCAAAGGCTGGCACGCGTGGCACTTTCTCTACACCGCAGGGGGTGCGCAGGGGGTGGTCTCTCAGCTCGGCCGCCATCCACGACACTGGTACAAAGCCTAGCAGGCGTGGCACGTTCTCGACACCGCAGGGGGTGGGCAGGGGGTGGTCTCTCAGCTCGGCCGCTACCCACGACACTGGCGCAAAGGCTAGCAAGCGCGGCACTCTCTCGACACCACAGGGGGTGCGCAGGGGGTGCTCTCTCAGCTCGGCAGCTATCCACGACACTGTCGCAAAGCCTAGCAGGCGTGGCACTTTCTCGACACCACAAGGGGTGCGCAGGGGGTCTGGCGCAAAGCCTAGCAGGCGTAGCACCCTCTCGACACCACAGGGGGTGGGCAGGGGGTGGTCTCTCAGCTCGGCCGCTACCCACGACACTGGCGCAAAGCCTAGCAAACGTGGCACTTTCTCGACACCACAGGGGGTGCGCAGGGGGTGGTCTCTCAGCTCGGTCGCTATCCACGACACTGTCGCAAGGCCTAGCAGGCGTAGCACTTTCGCGACACCACAGGGGGTGCGCAGGGGGTGGTCTCTCAGCTCGGCCGCTATCCACGACACTGGCACAAAGCCTAGCAGGCGTGGCACTTTCTCGACACCAAAGGGGGTGGGCAGGGGGTGGTCTCTCAGCTCGGCCGCCATCCACGACACTGGCAGACGTGGCACTTTCTCGACACCACAGGGGGTGGGCAGGGGGTGGTCTCTCAGCTCGGCCGCTATCCACGACACTGGCGCTAAGCCAAAGCAGGCGTGGCACTTTCTCGACACCACAGGGGGTGCGGAGGGGTGTTGGGCTCTAGCTTGGCCGCTATCCTTCGACATGGCGCAAAAGCTAAGCAAAGGTGTCACTCTTTTTCGACCACCAACGGGGGTGCGCAGCCAGCTTCGCGCGGATGGGTGCTCTCACGACGCTGTCCTCAAGGGGCCCAGTAGGCGTCGGCACTTTCTCGACACCACAGGGGGTGCGCAGGGGGTGGTCTTTAGTTCGGCGTATCCACGACACTGGCGCAAGTAGTGGCGTGCACTTTCTCGACACCAAGGGGGTGCGCAGGGGGTGGATCTCACGTATCCCGAACTGGCGCAAAGGCTAGCAGGCGTGGCACTTTCTCGACACCAAAGGGGGTGCGCAGGGGGTGGTCTCTCAGCTCGGCCGCTATCCACGACACTTGTGCAAAAAGGCTAGCAGGCGTGGCACTTTCTCGACACCACAGGGGGTGCGCAGGGGGTGGTCTCTCAGCTCGGCCGCTATCCACGACACTGGCGCAAAGCCCAGCAGGCGTGGCACTTTCTCGACACCACAGGGGGTGCGCAGGGGGTGGTCGCTCAGCTCGGCCGCTATCCACGACACTGGCGCAAAGCCTAGCAGGCGTGGCACTTTCTCGACACCACAGGGGGTGCGCAGGGGGTGGTCTCTCAGCTCGGCCGCTATCCACGACACTGTCCCAAAACCTAGCAGGCGTGGCACATTCGCGACACCAAAGGGGGTGGGCAGGGGGTGGTCTCTCAGCTCGGCCGCTATCCACGACACTGGCGCAAAGCCTAGCAGGCGTGGCACTTTCTCGACACCAAAGGGGGTGGGCAGGGGGTGGTCTCTCAGCTCTGGCGCTATCCATGACACTGGCGCTAAGCCAAAGAAGGCGTGGCACTTTCTCGACACCACAGGGGGTGCGCAGGGGGTGGTCTCTCAGCTCGGCCGCTATCCACGACACTGGCGCAAAGCCTAGCAGGGAACATTCGCGACGAGGGCTCAGAACGCAGGACTGTGCATATAAATTATATGCATAAGCAAACACATAAGATTTAAATTAAGTATGTGGGGTTCCTCGGTAGCGTAATTTTGAACGCTCCAGAGGCCCCCAAGAAGGCGCCAAGACGGCCAGGAGGGCCCACGAGGCGCCCAAGACGCCCCCCAGACGGCCCCAAAAGGTGCCCAAGAGGGGGAGCACCAACGGAAAATTCGAGCCTTCCGCCCCAAGAGGCGCCCACAAAGCTCAGGAACATCCCCCCTCGTTGGTCAAATCACCTCCAAGACGGCCTCCAAGATGCCTCCAAGACGGACGTTGTGATGACCCAAAGAGAAGCCAAGATAGCCCTACGATAGCCTCCAAGACGATCCCAAGATGGCCCAAGAGGCGTCCAAGAGGTCCTTAAGGAAGGCCCGAAGAGGCCCGAATCATACACTTTCCGTAATTATTTGAAGGATTTTGGCATCTGCTTCGAAACGGCCTTCCAACAGTCCCCAAGCCTCAAGATCGGCCAAATGCCCCCAAGGTGGCCCCAGGACGGCCCAAGAGGCTCCCAAGACGGCCCCCAAAGGGCCCCGAGAGGCCTTCAAGACGCCCAAGATGACCTTCAAGACGACCCAGAAGTGCCTTGAGAGGGCCACAGGACGGCCCAAAGAACTCCCAAGACGGCTTCCGACAGGCCGGGACGCCGCACAACGGCAAGAGAGGCCTCCAAGAAGGCTCCAGATGCGCCCAAGAGGACAAGGAGGCCCCCAAGAGGCACCCCTGAAGCCCCCCAGTGGCCGCAAGAATGACCTAAGAGGATCCCAAAAGGTCTCCTCATCCTTCTCCTCGTCCTCCTTTGTCCTCCCTTTCCTCATCCTCATCTTCCTCCCCTACGTGTACCCCGAACTGCTTCCTCAATGGCTGGGGGAACGCATGGTCCAATAGCGCAGCCAAAATTTGCCCAAACGTTTTGCCACGTAGGCATGTCCTGAAAGGCAGGAGGCGGCGGTGATTCGCCACAGGCGTCTTCGATATGAAGGACACCGTGCAATTATCCTCCCCACCTCTCTGTCGGCCCGAGGTCGCTGCAGGCGCGAGGAGGAGGGGGAAGGTCAGGGGAAGACCAGCCCGAGTGGGTAAACATCGAGCTGGAAGCATCGATCAGGATGGATCGGCGCTAGGCCCCCGATAGCGAACCCGCACGTCCCTCGGCGGGGTGGGCTGTCGGTGCCTTATCGGCGATGGGTGAACAATTGGAGGTCGATGCGTCCCCCCTGAACCAATCCCCCCCTGCTGTTGCCCCCCCGATTTTCGGGTCACAACGAGGCTCTCCGGCGGCCGCTCGGGACGGTCCGAGCACCCTGGAGCGCCCTCCTCGGCGAGGCGCAACCGCTGGAGAGTATCCCGAGGCTGAGAAACCGACCGAGAGTCGACGAAAACGTCAGAAGAATTCTAACGTTGACCCTGAAACGTTATCCCTGAAAGAGGCCTGAGCCACACACACACACACACACATCCCGAATCGAAGCAATCCCCCCCTGACGTTGCCCCCGAGAGGAGCACACGGCCCCTCCCCACGACGAGGCGAGGCCGCGGTCTCAGCGCATCAGCAGCTTGCAGAACTCCTGTGCGGGCTGTTCGGGGCAGCACATTGGCGCCAGGCCGCCCACCGCCGCCGCCGCCTGCTGCCACCGCTGTCGTCGTCGTCGGCACCCTCGGCCCTCGGCGTCGTCGTCGTCGTCCTCGGCATCGTCGACGGTCGTCCCCCTGTTGCTGCCGCCTCTGCCGATTCCTCCTCCCCCAGGGAGGCCCCGCGGGACTCCCGGGGGGAGGCGGTTCGATTCGCAATCCGATCTTCTCCAACCCAATGCATTGCCGATGCATCGGCGATGCGCCGCGATCCCCTGGCCCGATTCCAGGGTGTCCCCTGAGATCCTGGCTTCGCAACTTTTTCTTAACGAGCGAATTTGCCCTAATTTGGGCCGGGCTCACAGAATGCCGAAGAACGATGGGGGTCCAGGGCGCCGGTCGAGTTATTTTATGAGATGTCGTAATGTTCTGCGACGCCAGACATCACCTCAGGGGATCGAGAGCACCCCTCGTGAGCCCCAGAGGGACCCGAGGGCTCCGGAGTGGTGCGGAAAGCTGGGGACGCCAGGTTCTGGGCCTGGGGAATCGTGCACAAGCCCTCCAAGCCAAGCCGCTCCTGATCCTGCTTCCGCACCTGATGCTGCTCATCCTCGTCCTCCTCATCGTCGTCGTCCTCCTCCTTCTCCTCCTCGTCACCCTCCTCGCGATTGCGCTGCGGGAACCCACCTTGTAGGTGAGGCTGTCTAGGTCGCCGTCCTCGAACTTGGCCTGGAAGATCATGTCTTCGAGCTGCTGGGCAGGGGGAAAGGAGGAAGGAGGGCGGATAATGGGGTGGGAGGAGGCAACTCCTGACAGAATCTCGTGGGCGAGATCAAGAGCGATTCAGCAAGAGGAAGGGGGGCGGTGTCAAGGAAGGTGCTCTCTCGCAGCAGCTAATGGAATGCTCCGCTATCTTTCTCGTCCCATTGATGGCCCATATATTCCCTGCTAATGGGCCGCGAACGCCCCACTAATGGCCAACTAATGGCCCCACGAACGGTCCAGCTAATGGCCCACTAATAGATTTGGCCTACTACTGGCCCACTAGTGACTTGCTACTGGTTGTTCAGCGCCGCGGCAAAAATCACAACCGAGTCCCCTGGTCCTAGCCTTTTGCCAGATTTCTCGAGCCAACTCGACCTGTGAAGGTGCCAGCCGAAGCGGAGCACAATGCCTCGCCGTGATTTTTCCCATGACGCCCGCCCCACTTGAAGGTCCCTCGCCCGAGGCCCTGCCGAGTAGGCCCACCCCCGGCATGGCGGGCAACGAATGTCTTCGGGGGACGCATCGACCTGAAATCGGTGGTACATCGCCGATAGATCGTCGATGGGTCAGACTCCGCACGTAGCTGGACAGGCTGGGGCTATCGGGACCCTATCTGCGACCAATGGGCGGTTGGGGGTCGATGCCTCCCCGCCTATGCCTAACCCCCCCGCTATCGTTGCCCCTGATAGCAAGAATCTGCGCAGAAGGCACCGACACACCATCACCATGCCCGGCCAGGGGGCTCCTGTGCCTCGGCATGGCGCGTACTCCCTCCCTGCACGAGGCCAGGAGGGTCTGCACACGGTCCCAGGGACGAGCAACGACAAGCTGCACCACCACCACCACCACCACCAGCGGAGCCAGCGGGTCCCTCCTAGTGGTGTGGTCCCGCTCGAGACGTCTCCAATCTCTGGCTCGGGGAGGCACCGTAAACCTCCTCAAATACCCCCCCTGGTGAGTGGTGTCACCCCCCCTTCCTCCTACCTCCTAAGAGGCCATTTTGACGACCAAGAACTGCTGCGACGTGCGGCCACCCTCTGGCAGAGAATCGGCCTGCGCATGGGCATCGGCGGCATGCGCATGGGCATCAAACCATCAAAATGACCGATCCGCAAACAGGCACTATGCGGCTTGAACGTTAATAGTCTGTGCATCATGATCAAGTCGTAGACCTTCTTCGGTATAAGGCCAACCCGACACACACACACACACACATACGCACACGGGATGAGTGGGGCCACAGGGAGAGGGAGAGAGGAACAGATGAGGAAATGCAATGGTGCGGATACTCGGCACACACGTCCGATATCATCTCTGGGCATCATATGTAGCCTCCGAACCGGTATTCCTCCTCCTCTTGGAGCGGGAGGGGCGCCAACCCGCTTCCGAAGTGTCGTGCGATGTTCCCAGGGTTGCGGCGAGATGGCACTTATTCAGCGTACACAGCGGATACCTGAGCCGATAGTGACGACGTCATGCAATGCAATCCCGACACCATTCCGAAACTGCGGCCAGATTCAAACCCGATGTCGAGACGCCGCATCTGCCCTAGTCATAAGATAATGCAACACCAAACCTTGAGACTCCGTCAACACTTGCACGTTCAAACTACATGCTGGTTGCACAGAGGAACGATTGTGTGGTCGATATCTCTTGACGCAAAGGCGATCGCAAAAACAGACGCACCACTGAAAAAAACAACTCTTCATCACATGGCGAGGCTGACCATAACCGTGAAGTCTGGGCTGAAGGACTGCATCTTCTCGATGAATACGTCCTGAACATAGCAAAACAACACAATACGGCCTATAACAAAACATACACTGCGGGATCGAACACACGTGTGGGGTGTCAGGGGGCGCTGAACGCATACAACGAATGTTGACGCCAAGACCACAAACCCGCTGGGGCCTCCACGGATCGGCTCACCTAAAGAAATTAGGGTGACGTCTGTGCTTGAGGGCCCTGGTCGTGATTCAGACGAGGGCGTGACTGCTTGATGCTGAATGTCAGGGCACGTCCCGACGTCCCCAAACAATCACACATCAAATGCAAGACGTACAAGCGGACACAAACGCTGGTATGCGACCTAGATGAGATACGAGCACAGCGCTGCGCCAACGCGTGCGCAAGTCCTCCTCCTCCTCCTCCTCCTCTTCTTCCCCCTCCAACCTTTATCTTCCCCCTCCAACCTCCCCCCTCACCCACTCCAACCTCCCTCCTCTCTCATTACTCCTCCCCCCCTCCCCCTCCTTCGCCTCCTTCCCCTCCTTCTCCTCCTACTCCTCCTCTTCCTCCTCTCTCCTCCCCAACAAGACGCCGCAGGAGGCCCTTGGAGGCCTCCCGAAGCTTCAAAAAGACCTATAGCGTATGAATGTCTGGGGCGTCCTCCCCTCCCAAAACACCCTTTCCTCCTGAAGAACTCCTCGCAGTCGCGCCACCATCGACTACACACTAGAGTGACCCTCCGCTAGTGTGACCTCTGCTGCAGGTCCCAAAGGGGTTGGGCGACTTTTTTTTTCGAATGAGCTTGACCTCGCGTCGGCGCCCGTGTCGCGTGATTGCGCTCGCATCTGAGCGCACCAGGTTTGGCTCTCCCCACTTCAACCGACAGCAACGCATACGCTGCGAACCCTACAGCGTGCATGGGTTTCCCGGGGGGGGGGGGGGCGGTCGACCAAATTGCGCGTTTCCGCCCCAGGACCAGTCCCGAATCCCAGCCCAAATTCCAAATCGTCGTGTTATTTGCGGATGTCTTTGAATATATTTGAATATGTTTGAATATCTTTTTGGAACCACTGGGGATCTTTACTATTGCAGCTTTTCCAGAAAGATATTCAGACTTCTTCCAGGACCGTGGATGGGGACGGTTTGGGCCATGACGCCTGACCTCGCCAGACGTCATCGCGATGCGGCCCAGCAGTGCCAGACCTCATCGTGGTGGCCCCTGGCAGCGTCTGCTTTCGCAGCGCCTTCGAGGAACCACTCGGGCGTTCGAATCCCATTGGCGGAATTCCGCGATTGCCCGCTGGCGCAAAACTCTTTCCAGTGGCGTCCCGCCGATCGTTGATGCGGCGCGGCAATACTGGCTTGCGCAGTTGCGCTGGGCCTCCACGGACGCCCATGAAGCCGCGCACCAGAGGTCGCTCCAGCCCAAGGTCACTGCTAGGTGAAGCCGACACCAAGGGGTCGTTGAGGCGGTCCCGGCGTTTCGCCAAAAACTTCCTCACCGCTCACGATATTGAACCTTTACTTTTCCAGTAGACCCACAGATGCAGGGTGGCCCGTTTCCAAAATGGTCCACGGTGGTCCCCACACCAAAACCCTGGGGCGCTGCGGCGCCGCCGGAGGCGTTGCCAGGATGTTGAGACCGCCCAGGGCTACACGGGGACCTATTGAGGCCAGCCCGGACCACCTTGGGACGCACAGGGACATACTACTACTATATGTCCTCCTTGGAGGCGCACGTCCGACCCGAACATATAGTATACCCATCTTATAGTATACCGTTTCCCGAGCGGCGTGGCCAGAAACCGCCCGCCATGACGTATATACTAACTATAAGATTTCTCGGTGCGCGCGTCTCCCCTGCTGGGGCGACGCACATCTAATATTAGTATGTTGGGGTGGCGCCGACACCTGGGAGAGCATCTGCGCGCAACCCGAAGCCTCACCAACTCCAGAGGGAGGAAGAGCTGCCCGGGAGGTCTTGGAACGAAGGCCAAACTCTCCCCTCCCCCTCCGCCCGAGCGAACGAGCGAGCGGCGATGGTCCGCCCCGAGCCCCTGGGGGGGGGGGGGCGCCAGAGGGCAGCGGCCAGCGGCGCACATCCTTCTCGAGCCTCGCGCCGACGTCCTTGGCGGCCTTGGGCGCGGTCAGGGAGGCAGACGTGCTCCGACTGACTCACACTGAGGCGCGCTCATGCCCAGATGCTCACCACGAGATGCATTAGAACAACAAGTGCGCATATGAAAACCCTTTGTCGAATATGTCGGGCCCCAATGCGGAAATGCTCGGCATACATTGAACAATGAAAAGTTCGACATCAAATCCCACCAGCCCTTTGGGCGTGAGTGGTTTAGGGAGCTCTCTCTGTTCTGAACCCCCTTCTTCCCCTTCGGGGAGGGGTTTACCCCTCCCCCTACCCCCTCCCCCTGGACCTGGAGAGGGGGTTTCGCGGGTCGTCAGGGGGGTCACTGTCGACTCCTGGGAGGGCTAAAAAACGACACCCCTCACGAGGATTCTGGCCCTGACGGGGGGGAGCAGAAAAAATGCTCTCCTCTTCTTTGAAGCCAAATTCATTGATTTTACTACGGTTTTGGCCTCATTGTGGCCTCCTGAGGGGGCCGCGCTCATCTTCCTTCATAGAAAAATCATTCATGTTACGAAGGTTTTGGGCTCATTTTGTCCGTCTCAGGGGGCAGCGCTCATCTGCGCTTCTGAGGAGGTCGCAAGAAGCCCCAAGATGGCCCCACGAGGCCCCCAGGAGGCTCCCAAGAGGCCTCCAAGAGGCCCCCAAGAGGCCCCCAAGAGGCCCCCAAGAGGCCACCAAGAGGCCCCCAAGAGGCCCCCAAGAGGCCCCAAGAGGCTCCAAGAGGCCCCCAAGAGGCCCCACGAGGAGCCCGAACGACTCACACCAGGACGAGGGGCCCGAACGACTCACACCACGAAGAGCCCGAACGACTCACACCACAAGGAGGGGCCCGAACGACTCACACCAGGACGAGGCGCCCGAACGACTCACACCACGAGGAGCCCGAACGACTCACACCACGACGCGGGCCCCGAACGACTCACACCACGAGGAGCCCGAACGAGTCACACCAGGAGGAGGGGCCCGAACGACTCACACCAGGATGAGGGGCCCGAACAACTCACACCACGAGAAGCCCGAACGACTCACACCAGGACGAAGAGCCCGAACGACTCACACCACGAAGAGCCCGAACGACTCACACCAGGAAGAAGGGCCCGAACGACTCACACCAGGACGAGAAACCCCAAACGACTCAAATCACGAGGAACGCTTTCTCTCCCTCCTCCTCCGCCTCGTCCTTCTCCCGCTCCCCCCACAAGGAGGATGTACAAGGAGGCGGGAGGAAGGAGGAACAGGGGAGATATGCGGGGCCAAGCGGACACACGCCTGAAAAACACGACTGTCGGCATGCTTCGCAAGAGTTGCTGCTGTGAGATGGGCTGGTGGGGATACGCGAAGCGTAAAGAATTCCCACCGTTCGCTTCGGACGAGGGGAATGAATAATGAGGGGCGGACAGGGAGAGATAGTGAGAGGGAGAAAAGAGGATGGGGAAGACGAAGGGAGGTGAACGTCTCTACGAGATAGTGAATATTGGATGCGGAGGGACGGAAGAAGGAATGTGATGGAGGGCGAGACAGAGGGCGAAAGGACATGGCCAAGGATAGTTGGGCAGGGAGATGGTAGGAATGGGAAAAGCGCAGGAAGGGTGAGGGGGAGTGAAGAGGGGCGAGAGGAGGTGGACCCAGCTAACACGAAGAGAGGCCAAAGGAGCAAGCGCAGCGTCTCCAAGTGCGACGACAACGCAAAAGCGAAGGGACGAGTGTGTATGTGGAGGAGGGGGGAGGGGAAGGGGTAATGAGGGAGTGGGAGGAAGTGAGGTGGAGGGGAGGTCTCGAGGTAGGGGTGGGAAGGTGATTATGGCGAAGGGGTGGGCGTCGACACTGGCAAGACTGTGAGTACACGGTTGTAGTGGGCAAATCCGGCACCGTGCTTGCACGACAATTGGATGTTGGAATGTTAGCGGTGTGTCTGTGAGGGCTTCTGCAGTTCTCCCGGGACCACCACCCCCAATGTCGCCGCCCTCCCAAGATGTCGGGCGTCCGAGGCTTCTGTCGATGTGCCTTGCCGCCCTCCCATGAGCAGCCGCGAGAGAACGGGATGCATGATTTGACAATTGACTCGGCGCTGGAATACCCACGTGTCGAATCGGAGCGCTGCCCTCCAGATACATGCGTTGTGTCTTGAAGCACGCTCCCATGCAGATGATGGTGCCGACGTAATGCTTCAAGCTTGCCCAGAGCCACCACGCGATAACCAACGTGCATTATTGGGCGATCCTGCACGCGAGACATTCATGCAGCTTGTACAGTACTGCTGGCCAAGCGAGCCTAGCTGTCCTCCAGCTGCAGATTCGAACGCGTATGTTTTTTTTAATGCTGGCGAGACGCAGCAGCTCCGCCATCAAGATAGCCAGACGCCTTGAGCTGCGCCTTGTGCGCGCTCAGTCGGGGTCTCGAGGAGAAGACCACGGGGTGAAGGGAAACTTGTGTGCGGGGGGGGGGGTAAACGATTGCAGTGGAGGCCAGTCCACAAGAATCGTTCCACAAGAAACCCAACCCTGAGACCCCAGGACGTCCATAGATTTTTGGCGTGGAAGCGTCACGCTTCACATAGCAAAACCATCGAAACCCAAGAAACCCAGGGCACCCTAGAGGCGAGCAGGGTGTTTCTTGGCAGGTCTCCACTGTACCAGCCTCCCGGGCGCGCTGACACTCCACAGCCCCTAGCTCGGCGGCGATGAATGGGCAAGTTGGGTTCGGGGTGTTTCTCCTCCTGCTACGCCGAAGGCGCCCATAAAACCACCACCGTGCCAGGTCGGGGCCGTCCTGGGCTCGAATGCTGTACAGACGTTAAGCTTGGTGAACCTTGTCCTCCTCCCCCTCCTACATGGTAGAACCTCCCACTCCGCTTTCTTGGCGCTTCCTGACGTTTGCCTGACGTTTGCCAGGCAATCGTCAGGCAAACGTTGGAAGCGTCAGAAAGCGTCAGGAAAAAAACAGGAAACGCTTGGATACGTCAAGAAAATTACGCCAACGTGCTGAGTATGAACAGCCAGCACACACACATATATATGTGTGTAATTAACAAATTATCCCGGCAAAGCAACCTAACATCGATATGTCGAAGCATAGCTGGAGGCATGCAGCAGCAGTAACAGTCGCAGTAGTATTAGCAATAAGAGCAGGAAAGATGAAACAGTGGTAACAGTGAAGTAGTAGTTGTAGTTCGGAGTCCTGTAAAAAGGAGACACTGCTATCAACGCTGGAAATGTGTCAAAACGAGACACTGCTATCAATGGTGGCAGTCGTGTAAAAAGGAGATACTGCTATCAACGCTCGCAGTGTGTCAAAACGAAACTTTGCTGTGAATGTTGGGAGTCGTGTAAAAAGGAGACACTGCTATCAACGCTGGAAGTGTGTCAAAACGAGACATTGCTATCAACAGTGGGAGTCGTGTAAAAACGAGACACTGCTATCAACGCTGGCAATGAATGATGATGATGAGTGCGATGATGAGTGCGACGATGAGATGATGACTGTCCTTTTTTCAGAGGACCGCGCTGAGGAGCGGCGTGCGAAGCGGAGAAGCTGCAAAGCGTGCAGGCTGAAAAGCATTGCAGACACGCGCAGGCTGAAAAGCATTCCGCGACACGTGCAGGCTCACCGCGCACAGCTGCACACGAGCGCAGGCTGAGAAGCACCACGCGCATGCAGGCTGAGAAGCACCACGCGAATGCAGACGGACAGACTGAACAGCACCGCCACAACGCAACCTGCATCTCATGGCTCCTCAAGCTCGCGCAGGCCATCCCAGTTGCTGTCGGGCCTTCGCGCAAGCGATCTTCGTCGCGGCAATCTTGTCCGTGAAGAGCTCGGCGAAGGCCTTGGCGATCTGTTCCGGGGGGCCGGATTCGATGATGCTCCGGTCAGGCAAGCCGTGGCTCAAGAGTTGGTTGAAGCTTCTGGGGCGCGACAGGCTGACGTAGTAGGCAAGCCAAATGGACTCCTTCTTGAGTCCTGGCGGAAACGTCCAGTGCACGATGAAGCCTGGGTCCGTCGTCTTGCCCTGGACGCCATGCAGAGTCCCCTGCTTTTTGGGCAGCACGGTCAACTGCGTCCTGGACACCGCGATGGCCGGGCCACCTGTCTTCGCTTTGAACTTCCAGGGGCGCGCCTGCGGGGTGATCGCGAGCACTCCGCGCAGGTCGGGGCCGGCAGGCTGAGAAGCACTGCCAGCTGTCACCGGCGCGGCCTTCAAGAAAAGTTCATCGCTGTCATCGATCTTGACATAGACGGCCTTTGGCATGTAGTAGAGTACGACCACACCGTCCGAGACAATGGACGGGCGGCCCTCCACCGGAGGCTCCAGAGCGTGCAGCTCTATGCCTACCACTTTGCCTGGCGCGCCACGGACATACTTCGGCGGCAAGACGGATTCTGTCAGGATGACCTCCATGCCAACGAAGAGCGGCAGCAGCCCCGGCATTTTTGCGGTAGCGCCGATGTTGGGCTCCGCGCGCATCTCGTCGAAATCAGGCTTCGCGAGGCGCGCAGCTGGTCGCAGCTGGTCTGTCGATTGCTGGGACGTAAAAGAGCAGCTGGCCAGCATCGTGCGCATCAAGCTTGGCCTGTGCATGCATGGCGTAAGAGACGATGCGCCACTCATAGGCCGACTCGTACCAGCCTCGTGCTGCACGCAACCGAGGGCCCCACTGAGGTGGCTGAGCGGCTTCGCTGCTGCTGGCAGCAGGCTGAGCAGCGCCGCTAGGGCTAACGACCTCTGTTTTGACGATCGCCTGCCAGCTCTCGTCAGAGATCTTTTTTCCGCCTGGAGTTCTCATGGCGTGGAGAACCTCGAGTTGCAACGGGTCTGTGAAGCGCTGCATCTGCACGAAATCGATGACGTACTCGATGTCGGCGAGCAACTTCCTACCCTGTTGGTGTTCGTAGGACTGGCCCGCGTGAGGCGCCAGCAGGGAAGCGGTGGCGGGGACTGGCGGCAACTGGTAGAAGTCCCCGCACAAGATCTTCACAGGCATGCGTCCCCACGTCTCCTGCGGGCGCATGTACTTCGTGGGGTCCAGGTTGTAGCGCAACGCCCTGCCGTAGGTCGTGCGCAGTGCATCTGCATGCAGCAAAGGCCCCGGCACAGCACCCAGCTCATCGATCACGTCGACGCCGAGTGTGCCTGTGAGGCGATCCAGCTTTTTCTGCGTCTGTGGCGTCAAGCGCAGCCTGGCTGTCTGCATGGAATCCGACATGAGCAGGCCATTGGAGGAATGCATGGTCCTGCCGCGCGGGCCGAGGTTGTGTGCGGCGTGGTTGGACTGCGCTTTGCCGAGGTACCCCTGCTCGCCGAAGTAAGTGATGGCCATCGGCTCCACCACTTTGGAGAGGGTGCGCGTCTTGCCGACACCGCCTCCACCGAGCCAGATCGCTCTGTGGTTGCCTGTCGCGGACGCCACGGGGAGGAGATGCGTTGTCTTGTCTGGTCTGCCGTCAAAACGTTTCTGCAGAGACAAAGCAAACAACGCCACCGCGTCAATCTGCTCCTCCGTGCAGTGGGCATCAGTGACGAGCTTCCACGCAACAGCCGCCGGGCCCTGCATGGCCAAGAGCTGCGGAACGAGTTCTGGTTGGGCGTCCTCGGCAGCAGGCTGAGGAGCACCGCTGGGGAGCCAGTCGTCCGCAGCATCGGGCAAGATCTCTCCATCCGGGCTCGCTTGCTTCTTTTGGAGCGCAATGCTTTGCCGCTGTAGGGCGAGCATGTCAGAAAAGGTCTCGTCCAGCCGCGTGCCCTGATGTTCCCGCGCGCCGCTGCTGGCTGGCAGTGCAAAGCTGGGCTGCAGCATGCCGCTGTACGCTCGGTCGAGGTTCTTCAACTGCTTATCGGCGTAGCTGAGGCGGCCCTTCTGGTCCAAGCGCTGCAGTTGGTCTTGCTGTAGGGCCAGCTCGGTTGCTCTGACGTGGTCCCGCAGCGGAAACCGGGAGATCTCGGTAATCTCGGCGTCCTCCACGTCCTCCTCTACGTCGCTGCCGCCGCCTCCACCCACGTCAACGAGCTCCAGCGGGACTCGCCCCTTGAGCCCTTCGGCATC
Organism: Prorocentrum cordatum; assembly: GCA_963575745.1. Classification (NCBI taxonomy): domain Eukaryota; class Dinophyceae; order Prorocentrales; family Prorocentraceae; genus Prorocentrum; species Prorocentrum cordatum. The sequence continues at coordinate 869,227 of CAUYUJ010016838.1, read as the reverse complement.
GCTCGCGGAGTCTTCATCCGCCTCGAGGTGTGCAGTCGTTGCTGGCCGAGGCTTAACCCGCGCCTCCGCCGCGAGGTCCACGTGCGCCAGCACGTCTCGCGCCACGTGCGCGCAGAACTCCGCCAGGGTGCACTGTTCCTCGTGCCACCGGCAGTGGTGGTCACTGAAGGCGAGGATGCGCCGTGCCGCCTCCGCTGGCATGCGCCGCGCCAGCTGGGACCTTGCGAAGTGCGCTAGGCTGAGGAGCACCAGCTCGCCCTCCTCGAGGTTCGCCCGGGGCTCTTTCAGCTCGGAGAAGAGGGTCGTGTCCGCGAGCACGAGCCTCTTGCGGGCCAGGCGGCTCCTGGAGTCTGCGCGCGCTGCCAACACGTGGATCTCCGCGCACCGAAGCCGCCACGCCCGCTCGAACGAGTATGGGCGCACGGCGGGGCAGTCGCAGTTCCTCAGCATATGGCTGTACTGAGTAACGCAGCCACAAGAGAGGGGACACTCGCACGCCCAAGGCGTGAAGAGGAGGGCCTTGAAGAGCGAGTTCTGCTCGGGGTCCTGTGCCCAGGTCGGGCACTGGAAGCCATCGATGGTGGGGACGTGACTCCGCGTCAACTGGACCTCCTGCATGTACCGCGGAGCCAAGACGTAGTGGCTCTCGAAGGCGAAGAATCGCGGTCCCGCAGCTTTGACCCGGCTCGGCTTCAGGACTCGCCGGACGTACATCCTGTAGACGTAGTACGGCATGGTCTGCAGGCGAGGGCCTCTGTGGGCGTAGTCGTCGGCCGCGTTCGTGCTGGTGGTGCACACGTGCATGTCCTCGCACTCCGCACCGCCACCTTGCTCATCACCAGCAGGAGTGTCTCCAGGAGGCTGAGGAGCACCGCTGGTGTCACCTGCTGCGTCCTCCTCCTCGTTGTCGGCGTCAGGGATCTGGATGCGGACTGCTTGTATTGGCACCTGATCATTATGCGTCTCCTCGCCCGAACCTTCATGGTTTAGCAAGCGTTTGCACTGCTGGCAGGCCCACTGTAGTTGTCTCGTGAAGAGCCGCACATTGTGGTGCGACTGGAGGCAGTCGCCGCCTGTGAGGATATGCACGGCCACCTCCGTCGTGGAGAGCCAGAAGCACCGGTTCGCCATCGACGCCAGGCGGATACAGACCCGCCGAGCGCGGCGAGCGAGATCCTCGCGCGTCCGGCCCCGTTTGGCCAGCGTCTGGTCCTCGCCATCAGCGCCGCCCTCACTGAGCACCTTCCGGGCTTCCTCCTCCTTGTCGTCCCTCTCCTGCTGCTCCAGACGCTGCATGCCGGTGAGCATAGACTGGAAGAGCGGCGTCATGGACTCCATCATCTTGCCCTGGTACTTCGTGATGTAGAAGTCCATGGAGAAAGCCTTCTGGAAAGCAGCTTGGAAGCTCTTCACGACAGATGCATCTGTCGGATGCAAGGAGCCACAACCGTAGAGCCACTTTTTGCGGCCGCCGAGTTGTTTGGATGAGCGCAATGCGATTGCCGACTCTGGGTTCTTCATGCTGGCCGTCTTCTTGGTAAGCCTTCTGCGCTTGGCCAGCTGAGCTGGGGCGGCCGCAGGCAGCCCGTCCTGGGCAGGCTGAGGAGCACCACCAGGCTGAAGCACTTTTGCTGCCTCGGCAGACTCGTCAGGCGCGCACATCAAGAACTGGAAATCCACGTTGCACCGGCTGGTCACTTGAGAGACGTCGTTGCTGGAGCTCCTGAACGGCTGGTCGCGTTTGACCTGGCAGCGGCACCGCTGGTTGCGGTCATCAGAGAAGTCGATGAACGGAGTCCGGACCAAAGGCTTGCCGCGCCGACGCACTCGCTTGGTGCGGCCTGCTAGACATAGCTGCTGGATGCGAAAGAACCAGAAGCGGCACGACGGGGTTCTGTTCGAGCGCAGACTCTCTTTGGCCTCGAGCTTCTTCTTGACGTACTTGACGCACGTCTCGGTGCAGTCGTGCTCGTGGTTGGAGCAGATGTTGCAAAAGAAGTCATGGCTAAACGCTACCGCCCAAGCCTCCGCATCTGCGGTAATCTCCTCGACCGAAGCCGGCGAGCCATCGGGCTTGAGGACTTCCTGAATCGCTCCATCCTCGTTCGTCTGGAAGAGGCTAGCATGGCTGGCTGCCATGGCAGGCTGAGGAGCGCCACCTAGCTGCCCGAAGCTAGTTCGTTGGCGGTAGCTTGGAAACGTAGACTGAAAGGCTCCTGTGAGCGGGAGGCCCCGGTACGCTGCAGCGCCGATTGCAGGCATCCGGTTCTCTGCGGCTGCCCGCGCTCGCTCCTCCACCAGGTGCGGCTGCTCCACTGGCGGGCCGAGAGGCACCTCGTCGCGCAGGGTGCCGTCCTCCTCTTCCCCTCCGTCCATGCGGCTCTGTCGTTGCTGCCTGGCTGTGAAAGGCTCTGGCGCGACGTCAGGAAGCCCCAGCTGCCGTGCGGGCTCGTTGGCAGCTTCGTACTGCACGGTCTCCGCGGTGGAAAGAAGTGCAGTTCGCAGCTCCCGAGCGGCGGTGCGCAGGCCTCCGACCACTGCCGACCGCAGCCACGCCATCGTAGGCCCGATGACGCTGTGGCCTTTGCCGTGGCCGTGCGTGAAGCCCCGACCCTGTGCTTCGAAAGGCGCTTGCACATCAGTGGTGCCTGGGGCCACGCACGGCTGCAGAGTCGCTGCCACGTCGTCCTCCGTTGTCACCGCCTGTCGGGCTAGCGTTGTGCGGCCAACAAACAGGCGCTCTAAGCCGATGATGTAGCGGTAGTGAAGCTCCGTCATCAACAGGAAGAACTTGGCCTGCGCCCGCGGGTCTGCTGCCACTATCTGGTGCATCCGCTCCAGAGAAGGCATGGTCGGAGCTGGACTCCGCAGGTCAGGGCCAGCAGGCTGAGAAGCGCCGCCGGCTCTGGCCACCGCGCCAACCGCGCCCCCGCGAATGTCTAAGTGGCTCCGCTTTCCGGGCCCTTCGTGGAGTTGGAGGACCAACGGGCTGTACGTGTCTGCGAAGTTCGGTGTGACGAAGAAGCTGGCCGCGCCGAACTTGAGGTTGTTGCCGTGCCCGTTGAAGCGGAGTGCGGTTTTCCGCCCCTCCGTGCCAGGGACATCGGAAGTGCTAAGTAGCAACGTCCTGAGGGCAGTCTTGACCTTGGCAGGCATGCCCGGGCGTGAAATGGCGGAGCCGATGCAGTCGCCCGGCTTAGCGATGTTTAGCGCCTCCATGAAATCCTCCGCCGACGCCTCTGACAGGATCTGGAGGTCAGTGCCGAAGCCTTTCCTGCCAATCGCCGCCCGAGTGCCTTTCAAGAGCCGCAGCCGGCGGATCACGTCGCCGAAGACAGCAATGATCTCTGGCGAGCTGAAGCGGCTCTGGCAGGCTGCCTCGTAGGGCTCCTCGTCGGTCGCGAGAGAGTACTCAAGCTCCTCGTCAGGCGCCGTGCGACCTCGAAGGACGAAGAAACGAGACACTGCTATGAAGACATGTAGGTCCAAACGCAACCTTGCGTTCAACGGATGCATGTCCAAACGAGACACTGCTATCAACGCATGTAGGTACAAACGAGACACTGCGATCAACGCATGTAGGTCCAAACGGAACAGTGCTATCAATGGATGTAGGTCCCAACGAGACACTGCTATCAACACATGTAGGTCCAAACGAGACACTGCTATCAACGCGCGTAGGTACAAACAAGACACTGCTATCAATGGATGTAGGTCCAAACGAGACACTGCTATCAACACATGTACATGTAGGTCCAAACGCAACCTTGCTATCAATGGATGTATGTCCAAACGAGACACTGCTATCAACACATGTAGGTCCAAACGAGACACTGCCATCAACGCATGTAGGTCCAAACGGAACAGTGCCATCAATGGATGTAGGTTCAAACGAGACACTGCTATCCACACATGTAGGTCCAAACGAGACACTGCTATCAACGCATGTAGGTACAAACGAAACACTGCCATCAATGGATGTAGGTCCAAACGAGACACTGCTATCAACACATGTAGGTCAAAACGCAACACTGCGAACAACACATGTAGGTCCAAACGAGACAATGGGATCAGTGGGTGTAGATCCAAACGAGACACTGCTATCAACACATGTAGGTCCAAACGAGACACTGCCATCAACGCATGTAGGTCCAAACGGAACAGTGCTATCAATGGATGTAGGTTCAAACGAGACACTGCTATCAACACATGTAGGTCCAAACGAGACACTGCTATCAACGCATGTAGGTACAAACGAGACACTGCCATCAATGGATGTAGGTCCAAACGAGACACTGCTATCAACACGTGTAGGTCAAAACGCAACACTGCGAACAACACATGTAGGTCCAAACGAGACAATGGGATCAGTGGGTGTAGATCCAAACGAAACACTGCTATCAACACGTGTAGGTCCAAACGAGACACTGCTATCAACGCATGTAGGTACAAACAAGACACTGCTATCAATGGATGTAGGTCCCAAGGAGACTGCTATCAACACATGTAGGTCCAAACGAGACACTGCTAACAACACATGTAGGTCCAAAGGAGACGCTGCCCAAAGGCAACCTTGTTATCAATGGATGCATGTCCAAACGAGACACTGCTATCAACACATGTAAGTCCAAACGAGACACTGCTATCAACACATGTAGGTCCAAACGAAACAGTGCTTTCAATGGATGTAGGTCCACACGAGACACTGCTATCAACATGTGTAGGTCCAAACGAGACACTGCTATCGACACATGTAGGTCCAAACGAGACAGTGGTATCAGTGGGTGTAGATCCAAACGAGACACTGTTATCAACACATGTAGGTCCAAACGAGACACTGCTATCAACGCACGTAGGTACAAACAAGACACTGCGATCAATGGATGTAGGTCCAAACGAGACACTGCTATCAACACATGTAGGTCCAAACGACACACTGCTATCAATGGATCGACTCCTCTATCAACACTGGTAGCATAAGTAGTATTCCTGGGGAAGACCTGTTCGAACAGCATGGGCCGCTCCCGCTCGAGGTTCGGCGCGCCGTCCCCGAACCAGAACTCTGTGCAGCACGCCGGCCAAGACCTGCTGTCGAAAGAACTCAGGGGTTTCTGCGTAGGCACCGATAAGGAGTGCGGGCCCACAGCCCTGCACGCGTCTGCTCCTGCTTGCGCTTTCTCCAGCGCCACCTGCGCTCGCTCGTCGAACGAACGAGCAGCACTCTGTACATCGAGAACCATGCTGCGCATCGTATGCCTGCCGCCCTCGTCGGCAACAGGCTGAAGAGCACCGCTGCTGTCTGCCACTGTCGGTGTCACCTCGTTCTTGGCGATGCGTGCTGCCTGCTCCTGCAGCGCCACCAGCGTGCCTTGCAGCGCTTGCATCATTCGGACTGGAGCGATGTCATGCACTGGATCCACTGCAACTGTGACCTCTGCCACATTTTCATGCAGGTAGGCCATGTCAGGCTGTTCTGCTGCTTCTCCGTCTTTGTCTGTCTCTGTCTCCTCGTCAGACTCGTCTCCCGCCTCGTCGTCTCTGCCCACTTCCGGCGCCCTGGATGCTGGCCCCAACAGACGTACCGGGGCTTTGTCCACACCGTCCACTGGTTGCAGACAGGCTTGGATGTGGTCTGGCACGCCGTCCTCCGGCAGCCGTGTCGGGGCAACATCCTCCCGGACGGATACCTCGGAAAAGGTTGCGCACTGCTGCTTGCGCTCCCTCACGATCTGCATATACTCGCCGCGCTTGACTGTTGCCCAGTACGCCTTGTGGAGTTTGTGCGCGGCGCCCGAGAAAACGATGTTCAGAGAGTCCACGAGCGCGCCCTGCTCCGGGGGCAGCTCCATGGTCGGGATTTGCGCCGTGGGCTGGGCGAAGAGGATAGTGTTGCCCGAGATGCCTTTCTGCTGGACATCCGGAGCGCCCTTGCCGAGGCGGACTTGCTTCCAACAGCATCGGCCAAGGGACGCCAGCATCTTAGTAGCTTTCGAAGCGTTGCGGACGAGCATGAGCTCCCGGCCGATCCAGTTGTCGTTGACCAGGGCGTTTAACGGCATCTTCGGTTTCTTGGCGCACAGGTCATTGAGGCAATCCCAACAGACCCACACCAACGCGTTGGCATCTCCCACCCCTGCGCACGGAGGCCTCTCGTCCGCAGGCTGAGAAGCTCCGCCGGACCTGTCGGCAGCAGGCTGAGAAGCACCGCAGGTTCCGGCCGTTGCTTCTGGTGGTGCAACCACAGGGACTCGGCGGGAGCGCAGCAGCCACCGCCACTCTGGGTGCTCCGGATGCTGAACGCTGGACGCGCGCAGCTGTTCACACGGGATCAGTGGCCACCGCTGCCTGTACCTGTCCACGTCCAGGAGCTTCTGCACGAGCTCCGGGGACTGCAAGTAGTACACCCCGCGGCGCTTCACCAGAGCACGCTTGGGTGGAGCATCTGCCTCGCCATCGGATAGGTCATCACGATCGCTTGCTGAGTCGGCGCAGTGCTCAAAGACACGCTCCTCCGGCACTGCTCCAAACAGGCTGAGTTTGTGGCGATGCTCCAGGTAGTCTTTCTGCGCACAGACTACGCAGGCTGCCTCGCTTCGGGGCACCGCCTCGCCGCCCGAGAAGCGGTTGGCCTTGCTGCCAGGGTGACAGAACTGTTGGAAGTAAGCAAAATTCTGCACCATGATCCTCTTCTCTTGAGCGGTTATCGGCCTGCAGCCAGCGCGTGCCATCAGGTACAGCACCCGTTTGCGGTATTCTGCCTCGCCGGCGTGGTTGCACTGCTTATGCCGCGCAAAGTCCTCTTCTATTAAGAAATCGCAGTCGCAGAGCTGGCAGACGAGCGGTCCCGTCATGACTGCACGGTTAGAGAAAACGCGCAACTGGTTCCCCTCTACTTCGCCGCCGGGGACGTAGCAGCTCTTCCCCGCGGGAGCAGCCAACGCTCTCCGCACTCGCTCCGCGTACCTCTGCGCAAATTCCCTGTGCTGCGCAGGCTGAGGAGCACCGCGGCTGGACACAAGCTCTTTGTAGGTGGCCAGGCGCCGCAGGATTGCCTTGTTACGAATGCCACTCTCCAGCATCAGCAGATCCTGGTCGATCCTGTTCTGCGCCTCCTCAGCGAACCCTTCCATGGGGTTTGGCCTTTCCTCCGCCTCCGCGATGCGAAGCATTGTTTTGCCATCGCTTTCCGCCTGCTGGAGTGCCTGGAGCTCGGCCTCCTGCTCGGGAGAGAACTGCTTGGCCTTCAATCCTTTCCGAACTAGCCAGCCTAGTTGCCGCTCTGCAACACTACGCCCGGCGGACTCTTTCGGAAAGCGGCCGAGGTCTCGCACCTGCTGCATGACCTCCTCGATCTTCGTCTGCTGCATGAGCCCGTCGGACTTCGTATCCGCCTGCTGCAGAGTTTGAAGCTCGGCCTCCTGCTCCGGTGAGAAATGCTTGGCCTTCCGTGTTTTTCGGATGTGCCAAGCCAACTGCCGCTCTGCAAGCGGGCGTTGAGCGCTCTCCTTCGGCCAGCTGCCGAATTCGCGCACCTGCTGCAGGATCTCATCGGTCTTCTGCTTCCGCTTGAACTCCTCGGCGCTGACGGCGCGTGACTCCTCGAGGTCTTGCAATTCCAACATCACGTCATTAGGAATGCTCTCGCAGTGCCTTAAGAAACGTTTGGCCAAATTGTTTTCGGCTCGTGCTTCCTCAGACGTTCCGGTATTTCGGATCGGTATACGACCGAACTGCTTCACGTCCTCGACGAGCGTTTGCAGAGATCCGCTTAATGCAGAACGCTGAAGGGCAGCGCTGACAGCGGCTGACTCTGAAGGCGCGGCGCATTCGAGGGCTTGCAACTCGAACATAACGTCATTAGGAATGCTGTCGCGGTGGTCGGAGAAACGTTTGGCCAACTTGTTGTCAGCTCGTACTTCCTCGGACGTTCCTTTCTGTCGCTTCGGTATACGACCGAACTGCTTCACCAGGTCAACAATCCTTTGCACAGTACCGCTCAACACAGCACGCTGAGGAGGGGCACTGCTCACTGCAGCAGGCTGAGGAGCACCGCTGTTGGGTGCAGAAACGTCAGGAGCATGGCGCCCAGACCGAGAGCTACCAGCATGCCGCGGCATTACTGTGTGCAGTGGGTGCTGGAAAGTTCCTTTGTAAGGATAGCTCTAGGCAAGATGGCTACGGAGACATTGATGATGATGATGGTGATGAGGGAAATTCGTTGTGGAGGATGTTGGTGATGGTGATGATGTGAATCAGTGATGTTGATGGTGATGATGATCAATGGCGATGATGAGGTCGCAAAAGATCTGCAGGCTGAGAAGCACCGCAGGCCAACGTGAACCAGTCGTGATGATAGTGAAGATGGAGGCGGTTCCAGTAAGTAAGATAAACTGCTATGCATTGACGTATGCTGAAAGGAAACTCGGTATCAATGAGTTGATATACAATGAGGTGTCCGAAAACGAGACACTGCTATCAACGCTTTCATAACTGGAGGAACCTCTGATACCGACACTGCTACGAACATGGGAGGTGTCTTGAAATGAGGCACAGCCAGAGTTGATATACAATGAGGCGTCCGAAAACGAGACACTGCTATCAACGCTTTTATACTGAACGAACGTCTGATATCGACACTGCTACGAACATGGGGGTTGTCTTGCAATGAAGCACGGCCATGACCTGATTTAGAGTCCAATGAAACACATGCAGAAATGTTTTTTTTTTTTTTTTTTTCAAACGCGGAAATTCTCTGTAAACGAGACACTTTGAACGACTGCAGAACAGGCGCTTGTAGCAAAGGAAGTGCAGGCTGAGAAGCACCGCAGGCGAACGTGAATCAATCCGTTGGGCAACCTGAGTACATACCGAAACTCTGTGCAGGCACTCTCAAGGGAGCCAGGGCAGGCTGAGGAGGAATGCAGGCCGCAAACACTACTCTTGCACCAGACGCCACAACAGTAAATAGTGCAGGCTGAAAAGCATCGCATAAACAACGAAACTACCAAACGATATGTTTGAGGCAAACCTAGCTGGCATCCCGCAAGGCGAAGGACAAAGACGCTTGCCATGTCCAGCAAGCTGAGAAGCATCGCTGACAAGACAGGAGAAAGCTCACCTCAAGCTTTCTCCTGAGGGGTGGCTTTCAAGAATTCGGCACTTCTTGGCGGATTCCGGCGTCGTGCTCCACTCATTCATCCGCTTATGCTCGCCTGATTGCTGAAGCTCTGTGCGCATCCCCAGTGTTCTCAATTTTTTAATGAAGTACTGCGCCTCAGACACGACGGAGTCGTCAATGTGGGTCACGCTGTGCACCGTCATGCCATCTTTTGAACAGCCAGTAATGAGCAACAAGCAGACTCTGTGCTTCGCTCGGTTGGGCGGATCCATTGTGAACGAGAGCAAGTTGTCAACTGAGAAATGTCCGCGAATCGTCACTGAGTGGGAACACTCACCGTCAGAAGCGTCCGTGACACCTGGCGTGGACACGACGAAGCCAGCCGCAGTGGATACGCACCGAGACTTCTGCGTGGTACGAACGAGAACGACTGCCAAGTGGCAGTTCCGGGGAAGCTGAGAAGCGTCACCCCCGCCACCCGCTGGTGAGTACTGCACGCGCATGCCGTTGAAGGGACAAGACCGTATCTCAGAGAGCTGTGCCGCGAGCATTGCATCCTGGCTCTCGCGGCACTGCTTCAGGATCTCCAAGACGACATTGTAAGACGTATTCGGGGCGTGCGATATCTGAAGCGGTGAAACGGCCACCACAGTCGTGTTGACGAAAGTCCGTTGAGGTGTGTCATCCTGTGCATTCGCAGCCACATTGCGCACGCGTCGTATGATGCGACAATTGCTCAGTGGAGGGAAGGAGATAGCTTTCTCGTCGTGAACTTTTTTGAATTCTTGCATGCTGTCAATGCCAGTCAAGGCGAAGGCTGCCGCTTGGGATACGCCGACTTTGCACGAGCCACTGAAATCACGAGCAGTAGTCGTAAAGAAGACGCGCTCGCCTGTGTTCTCCACCACAGAGTCGGCTGGCTCCGGTTCCTCAAGCCTCATCCCATTGACCTGCAACAAGAGTGGCAAGTTTGCATTCGGATCATCCGACGCCATAGCCAGAAAGGCACAGCAGGAGAGGAGTGCTTCTCCGGTGAGAATCTGCGAAGCCTGGTCTGGATCCCATGTACCCGCATGAGCGGTGGTCAGCTGCTCCCGGTCCTTCGCGAAGTCTTGAGTGGCTGCTAAGTCGTGTAGTTGAGTCATTCTGGGACAAGAGCATGCGGAATCCACCACGCGATCTTGCGACAAGTTCAGCTCCAGTTTGCCGTCGAATTTGCCCGCCACGTTGAGAAACAGCAGCGGTTGTCCTTTGTGAGAGCGACAAAGCTCTATGTTGGTGGATCCCCAGACTGCAATCACAGCCTCCGCTGTCTTGGAGTTACTCGTCTGTGTGCCGTCGACCAGATGTACACTTGCCACTGGAGGGTGGCCAGCGGGAGTGCGGGTTTCTGAAACAGAATGAACCACAGCCATGACATCGAAGCAACGCTGCGATTTGATGTTCATCATGTCTGCCACTGTAGTCGCTGGAGCCGGCGCCGATGCCAAGGAGGTCTCCTCCGGAGAGCTTTTGAGCACTGGAGTGCAGGTTGTGCGCTTGAGGTCGACCACGACACGAACAGACGTATGCACAAAAGCGTCCTGCTGCCGACTGTCCAGGCCGACGCTGGAGAGTTTCCACGCCGTCATCGGAGGGAACTTCTTCAGAGCAGCTTCGACTTCTGCTGGAGTTCCTTTGAGGATGGCCTCACAATAGTGCTCTGAGTCTGTGCCAAGCAGAATGCATGTGAATCGGTTTGCATGGACTAGCTGGCCATTGTTCCTGCTCTTGTACGAGTACTTGATCTCCCTGGGCTTGTATACTCGGACAAGGAAGTCTTGGGTTTTGGCGCTGCTCTTCGTGAGAAAACCCAGTGGAGACGTCGGCTGATCTGCAGCAGCAGCCATGGTAGCTCACCCGGAGGATCACCGTGGAGCGCACAGTGACACAGGCTGAGAAGCACCGTGCACGGCACGGTGAGACTGGGTGAGCGGATGCGGACAAGGCTCGCTTTTGCCTCGAACTCCTGCAATCCAAGTTCTTTGAACCAGAACGGCAATGATTACAGAATTTCAAAGTTACAAGTGATGCCTCCACGAAGCACCCCCCTGTGGAGTCGAGAAAGCGTGTTGCTGTATGTGTGCGTGACTGGATGGATGTGATGTGTGTGCTGTGTGGTGTACTGTATTGTTTTGTGATGTGCTTCATACTTGTCTGTGAGTATACAATTTGCTGCGGCACTGTATGTGGTCTATGTATTTTCTTGCGTATGCTGTATGCGGTGCTTGCTCTGTGCTGCGGTGTTCATGCTCGTGCGATGACTCGATTCTAGTCACCAAGAGAAACAGATATGCTTTCGCTTATGCGAAAAGGCATGGCCATTGCCATGAACGGATTCGGGATTCAATGAACCACATTCAGAACATATGGGGCGCAAGGATATCAATATGGGAAGTCTCCGCATACATCAATATGGGGCGACCGCACAACAAGCGCATGTAGCAAAGGATCTGCAGGCTGAGAAGCACCGCATGCCAACGTGAATCAATGCGTTTGGCAACTTAAGCTCAGACAGACAGTCTGTGCTTAGGTTGCCAAACGCACTGATGTGTCCTCACTCTTTCCAATCTTTTTTGTCCTTTTCCAAGTCAATACGGATCGGCGCTGCCCCATCAGCACCTGCATGTTTAAGGAAGATCGAGATGTGGCCACAGGAGAGAATGCTGTTCATGAGCATACACGCGGGCTGAGCAGCATGGCAGGCTGAGCAGCACCGCAGGCAAACGAACAAGGCTTCAGGAACTCGCTGCCTAGTGCGGCCGCATCTTGGGCACCCACTCCTGCACCCACTGCAGGACGTTATTCTTATGCACGTTCCAAAAGCACAACATTGCAGATATAGTGCAAACAGGTACCGACTTGCCATTACCGCCGGAGCCGAGTGTCAAAGAGATCGCTTTCAAAGCCTGTTGCTCCCGAATCTTCGAAGTCATGCCGGGCATGATTTTTCTCAAGCCAAGGCGCGATCCGCTTGGATCCGGCCACGAACCAGACAAGGCGCAAAGGTCACCAGGCAGCAAGTGTGGCAATGTCAGTTTGGAACTGAGCCCAGCCAGCAAGGTGATTTCCAGAATTCGCTTGCATTTGTATGCTCCACAGCCATCGACCTCGAATCCGCGCTTGTTCGCTAGTTGGAAGACTAGTTTGGCAAGACTGAGAAGCACCTGTCGCCGCCGAACAGTCTGCAGGGAAGCCGTGCACGACGAAAGCAAACGCGCCATCTTGTTCCCCGCGACGCGCATGAACTGAACAAGCTGCACTGCCAGGTTGCCGCGACAAATCTTCCCAGGATGTTGGCCGCCACGGTGCACTACCTCCGCAGTATCAAGGTAGCGCCTGAGGCCTCTCAAATCGTTCTGAGCAAGGTATGGCGCTGCAGCATCCACGGTCGCTGCCAAGCCCGTCATGGCAGCAATGTAAATCATGCGCACAAGGTGGCGGGAACGTACCAGAACACTCATGCTGCGCGAACCTCGCAGGCTGAGAAGCACCGCGGCACCATGCTCCAGAGTTTCCTGTAATTTGCGTTGATCGTCAGGGTCATATGGTTGATATACAGGGTTGTCTGGCGATCGAACACCTGAAACGAATTCGGACAAGAGCTTGTCATTCACACACCCGTGCATTGATGCTATGCCCGAGCATATGCAATCACGCGTTTGCTTAACTGCACATGCCCCACATGCGAATGGAACTTCTGAGTTCGAAGGCGGAGGAAAACTCCGCATGCGGGAGCGAGCGACGGCATCTCTGAGCAAGCACCGCTCATACCTGTTCCTTGCTGTCTTTAGGCCCAGTAACAATGAAGATATGACATTGAACTGCAGCGACACTTTCACAGAACGATTGTACTTGGAGCGCCTAGTCGTTCTCCTCGCAGCACGGCGGCGACCTGAAATCCGCAATCCGAAATAGATAATGAGCAGTTGTCCAAAATGATTTCGGTCAACCCCTTTGTCGAAAGCTGCCCCGGGAGTTTCCAAGTAATTAACGATGTTTCCGAAAAATGAACACACAACAAAAAACCTGTAATGAACCAGAATCCCGCAGAACAACATTCCCGAAACAATTAAATAAGTATGGAGATGTCTCAAAGCAGAACCCAACGAAAACGAAATACAACATGGGCGGACGGAATGAGCAATGCCAAACCATAGTAGCACTCCTCGGGGTGGCCAAGTCTTTCTTCTCCATGGTGGGAACGACCGCGGGTAAAAACCTCCTGGTCACACCTTTTTTCGTTTTCAAAAGGAATTTCTTCACCATGGCTACTACACCGAGGAGCACCAGGAAGAACCACGCAGGCTGAGAAGCACCGCGCCACGTGGTCACACGGCGCAAGGCATGTACAGAACAGGACAGCTCTAAGCAAAATGGCTACGAGGAGGTTAAGGATGATGATGATGGTGATGATAGGAAACCCGGTATCAGCGAGTTGATGTACAATGAGGTGTCCGCAAACGAGACACTGCTATCAACGCTGTTATAACTAACCACAAACGAGACACTGCTATCAACGCTTGCACAATTAAAAAGAAACGCTGGCATTGACACTACTAGCAATACCAAAGTGGAGTTTAAACGAGGCACTGCCATCAACCGATTCAACTTCCAATAAAAGAAGATCACAAATGATTTCACTCTGAAGTGACCCATGGCTATCAATACGAGAAGTCTCTGCAAACTATACACGTCTGGCGACCGCCGCGCACACGCGTGTAGGAAATCGTTGATGATGATAGTGATAATGGAGTGGGGGCCAGTAATGCAGATGCACTGCTGTGCATTCACTTGCTGCGAAAAGGAAACTCTGTATGAATGAGTTGATATATAATGAGTTGTCCACAAACGAGACACTGCTATCAACGCTTGTATAATTAAAAAGAAACGCTGCTATCGACACTTCCACCAATACTAAAGTTGTCTTTAAACGAGTCACTGCCATGAACGGCTTCAACTACAGTGTAACGAAAGGAACTGCAGGCTGAGAAGCACCGCAGGCCAACGTGAACCAGTCGTGGTGATGAGGATGAGTGAAATCTGCGATGATGATAGCGATCATGAAGTCGGTTGTAGGAACCCACTTTTGTAGTAACCAACATACACTGGTATGCATTCACTTATGGTGAAAGGAAACTCGGTATCAGTGAGTTGATATAGAATGAGTTGTCCGCAAACGAGACACTGCTATCAACGCTTTTAGAACGAAGCGAACCCATCAGAACACTGTTATCAACGGAAAGAATGCTGTAGAAGGACAAAGCGCTGAATGTACACCGATGTGTTCGACGACTGCGTATGTAATGATGTGACGATATACAGACTGAGCCCTTCGTGAATGTCTACATGTTTTTCTGACGCCTACAAACGGCGCTGACGTGTGTGAGAAAATTGTCCGCGCAGCAAAAGCCGGCGAAGCGTGCGGGAGCTCGCATGCTGAGACAGACTACGTCTGCAGACCGCCAGCTGCAAAAGGTTGCGAGCGGCTCTTGGAAGATGTTTACGGAACGGAGCTACGGTGTCTGAAAACATTGGCATCGAAGCGAAGAGCCTCGGAGCCCTGCAGCCTGAGAAACACCGCAGGAACTCGCATACTGAAAAGGAATGCATTGCAAACCGCACGCTGCGAACCCTGCAGGCTGAGAAGCACCGCAGGATGTCGCATGCTGAAAAGCACTTGTACTGCAGAGCGCAAGCTGCGAAACCTGCAGGCTGAGAAGCACCGCAGGAACTCGCATGCTTTCGAACACTACTGCTCGAGACCGCAGCTGGAGAGCGGCAGACCGCAGGCTGAGAAGCACCGCGGGCAGGGAGACTTGCAAAACTCAGATGTCCTGATCGTCTTGGAGGAAGTCACGCCAGTCCGGCGGCTGCCAAGAATCGATGATGCGCCTGGAGCCACCGCCCGTGCTGCCGCCGATGTCAAGGTAGTCGCCTCCGGCCCTGCGCAGACGGCCGTGTCCCAACGCCAGAATCGCTTGGTTGCGGATTTGAAGCAGCTCTCCGCTGTCAAACATCTGCAACACGTCCAGCTGCCTGCGCGTGAAGTTCGGCTTTGGCTGGCCAGCCTGGGCAGACGGAAGGGGGCCGACACGACGGACCTCTTCGCGATGGCGGGAAAGCCGCTCCCCCTCGTTGTAGCGCGCGATGGCTTCGGCCTTCTGGTGGTGCAGACGGCGCCGCTGTTCCCGCGGAGCTTCCTCGGGAACTGCTGTATCACGGCCCTCGCTGTGATCAGCTTGCCACGCTTGCGTTAGCCAATCAACGTCGAAGCGCCCTGAGAAGGCCAGCACCTCCCAGATCTGTTTGGTGCCGGCCACACGTTGCAAATGGCGATGCCACCGCTTACGCTTCTGGTCTTTCACAAACTTGGCGACGCTACCCAGACCTGCACCCTTGGCCTGGCCACCTTTTCCCGCAGGCTGAGAAGCACCGTGAGAACCTTTCTTACCGCCTGGCCCTTTGTTGGGACCCTGCGGAACCGCATGGCCCCCTTGTGGCGCAGACTTGCCTCTCGCTTTTCCCTTTTCGACATCCCGTTCCTGAAGCGCACGCTGCTGCCGCGACTGCTCGTACTGGTCGCGAGCTACTCTGACCAATTCCTGGCGCTCAGGCTCCGTGAGAACGTAGCGCATGTCGTCGATGTTCTTGCTCCGCAGAAAGTCATGTCGAAGCTTAAGGACAGAGAGAATGGCTCGGCCAGTCTCCTCCTGAGACGCAAAGGCCGCGTCATATTCCGAGCCAGGCTGAGGAGCGCCAGCTGGATCAGTGTCCGCTAGCTCCGTGGACTTCCTCTTTTTGAAAAGCAAGAGACTGAGATGAAAGAGGACTTTCGGATCGTACTCCTCGTCGTACCTTTCGTCCCAAAGCTGCCTCAGCTCCCTGTGCAAGTCGTTCGCGCGATTTTGAACGACATCCTCGACGTAGTCGGGATCAGCCGGTGAAGTCGGTGAAAGCGGAGGAGTAGGACTCGGCGACCGATCCCAATGCACAGAAGACTCGGCGTCCGCCTGTACGCTGACGTCGGCGTCGGAGACGTTTTCGACGACAATCTTCCGCCTCTTGCTCTCCCCAGGCTGAGAAGCACCAGGGAGAGTGAGCACAACCGCCACCGCATCGTGTGCGTCGTTGCGCATGCCACGATCCGTAAAAGACGCGCCAACGGCAATGGAGCAGAAACGGGCGACTGCTCCGCAGACCGCGACGTGGTCGCCTTTGAGGTCGGCCGGAGTGGCATGGACCTCCCAGAGCTTCTCGTCGTTCTGCTGGCGCTGGTAAGCCTCCCGCGCCTCCTGGAAAGTCAGGTTGTCGTCGCCGACTACAAGCAGAACGACTGGCACGTGCGGCTCCGAAGCATTGAGAATCTGAGCCATGCCGTCCAGGTGCAAGCGGAGATGGCGAACTGTCCGCTTTCGAGTCTGGATGGTCGGCGGTTTCTTGCCGCACACGATGTGCATGTTGGCGATCACCACGTGGAACTTGTCATGGCCTGGTTTGTTCACCTCAAAATGTGAAATAACAGCATCAATCTCTCGGCCGCTAGGAGGCCTGTAAACTTTGCTGTCTTCGCACAGAGTCAGTTCCGCAGGCTGAGAAGCACCGCGGAAGCCCCAGAGAGTCAAGTAGTTGTCGACCTCCGAGAAGCCAATGCCATCACCGAAAGGCTTACTGAGGATCTCTGTCACGTTGATCCCTGCTCGGCGAAAGCCTTCACGGAACGCACCGACCTCGCAGCCACAGACAATATCAGCATCAGCGGTCTCCACTATCGTGGCGCACACCCTTCCGAAGTTAGCGCAGTGAGTGGCCGCCTGCTTACCAGTCATCATGCCCTGCTCGAACCCGAAATTGAACGAGGCGACCGTGAAAGACGCAGGCTGCGCAGCGCCAGAACCAGGCGTCTGTCCACCTTCCTCCGCAGGCTGAGAAGCACCGCGAGGCGGCGACACTTCGGACGAGCCTCGCGGAGCAGAGGCTGCGGATGAACGTTCGATATGGGGGTACGGCCAGGGGAACGCCATTGCAATCGAAACTCTAGTGACGAGGCACGATTGAATGCAATGGACTGCAGTGTCACTAGCAAGTCCTGAACCAAACACGGCTGTGGCGGAAGGAATATGAAGCGTCTGGCTATTCAAAATGTGGCCCGGGAATGGAGTTCTGGGAACTCGAAGACCAGGAAGTGGACGACAGTTGGCTCCGGGCATCCAAAATGTGGCCCGGGAATGGAATTCTGGGAACTCGAAGAGCACGAAGTGTTTGACTGTTGCATCCTGCCCTCCAGAATGTGGCCCGGGAATGGAGTTCTGGGAACTCGAAGAGCACGAAGTGTGTGACTGTTGCATCCGGCCCTCCAGAATGTGGCCCGGGAATGGCGTTCTGGGATCTCGAAGAGCACGAAGTGGCCTACAGTTGCATCCGGCCCTCCAGAATGTGGCCTGGGAATGGCGTTCTGGGAAGTCGAAGAGCACGAAGTGTGTGACTGTTGGTGAAAAACGAGGTGGGCACAGCCCGCCCGGCAACTCCCAACACCTGCCCGGACCCCCCTGTGGAGTGATCTGTGACCTCTTTTGACACTACTAGAAACCTACCAGTCTTCGATGTTAGGTAATAAAACATGATAACATGTGTTCGCGACTGCCACTGGTAACATTTCACGAGTATGCAAATATCATTATGTATTATGACACTATGCATTCTGAAATACTGCGACACTAATTATGGCGCTCGTGATGACCATGGCTCCAGCGGCATGCTGCACATGTTGCTGGTTGGGTTGGAGATGATGATGGTGACGGTGATGGCGATGATGACGGTGATGATAATGCTGCTGCTGATAATATTCGCGTTCTCGCTTATCGTTGTCCCGCTAGCAAATGTCCGTTCCCGCTACCGAATGTCGCTTTCCCGTTCCAATTTTCGCATCGGATGCGATGCCGAAATTCGCGCCCCCGCTGCCGAGTTCCACCCTCCGAATCCCAAATTGGGACCGATTCGAAACTGTCCGACGCGACCGAAAAATCCAGCATCCGGCCGCGACCGAAATCCGACGAGCGTCTACAGCGCTACCACAGATAATTAGCCAATATCGGATGATCTTGGCGGGCAAGAGGAACGCGGCGCAACGGTGGCATGTCCGGGCAACATCGCAGGTGGCAGGTGCTGAGCAGTGGCAAGGGGCGCGCGGTCTGCGGGGGCGGAAGCGAGCCAGCTCTGGATGGTGAGCTGGCCCCGTGCCTCCAGCACTGCCACCTCCCTATCCCTGGGCGCGCGCGTGACGAGGCGGGCGACCGCTCTGAGGAGGGACCTCGATCTCGGCGCGCACGTCGGCGACGCGGTCGGAGGAGACGGCAGAGCGAGCCAGAGTCCGCTCGCGGAAGGCCGGGCCCCTGGCGCGGTGGGGCGCGGCGAGGAAAGCCTCGACGCAGTCCCCGCAGTTGCTGAAGTCGCTGGCGGGGAGCGCGGAGTCGTCGAGCTCAAGCAGGGCAGCCAGCCCTGGCAGGCACAGCGCAAGGCGGCCGTGGCGGAGCGCGTCCGAAAGGGCGCCGCGCGCCCCGGCGGGGAGCGACGGGTAGAGGAGAAGCTGTGCGAGATCGGCAGGGGGACCCCCTAGATGCAGCGGGCAGTTGCACGTGGCCTCGCCTCGGCGAGGAACTTCGCGATGCGCCGCCCGTCGCGGAGCCCTGCCTTGCAGCCCCTCTGGTCGCAGCTGCCGACGCGAACGGGGGTGGTGAGAGCCTTGGCGAGGTCGCAAGAGACCTGCCGCCTGCCGCTCGGGGCCTGGGCCCAGGCCGGAGAAAAGCAGGAAGCCATGCCACTCAGAGGTGAGCGTCGCACTGCCAGCGTCGCACCCGAGCGACCGGCGTGGATTCTGCGCGAGCCTGGAGCACATTTTCCGATCAACGTCGGCGGGGCCGCGCGGAAGATTGCTGGAGTTGGAGCTTTCCAGATGCGCGCGAAGGGCGAAGACCAGGATAGGTAGAAAAGCGGGACTTGCCACAAGCTTCGCCCACCATTGGCCCAGCTCCTCGCAAACGCGGGCAGGGCAAAAGCTGGTAGACGGGGGCCTGCGCAAGGAGACCAGCAAAATCCTCTCCTGCTGCGCGGCGGCGGCCTCGTCGCGGGCTTCCGCGCGATGCGCCCTCTTGGCGGGCGCGGGGGCGCTGCCAACCGCCTCCTCGAGGCTGGCGCGCTCAAAGCGACGCCCAGGGCTGCGTTGGTGTCACTTGTGCTGTCGCGGCGCAATAGCAACCCGACACCAGAGGTGAACTTACAAAAGTCGTGGAGCTTGGCGTCCTCGCTCGCCTGAGCCATGCCAGCGTTCATGATGAAGATGCAGGCGCTCTTACCGCGCGTGAGTGCGACGTTGATGCGGCGGGCGTAGTTCGGCGTGGCCCAGGACGCATCCGTCGCTGGAACGCACGCGCGATCTGATGACGAGGCCGGTCCCGTCGCCCTGCACCTGATCGATGGAATAAATATTGGCGTTGTGGCGCTGTCACAGCGATTGAGAAAAGCCGGGACGGAGGCAGGCGGCTCCGAACCGCCGATGGAGCGCCCGAAAGGCTGACGCCGGCCGGTCCCGCACAAGCCCGTGGTGGCCCCGCTGATAGGCCACCCCACGTTGAGCACAGTGGCTTGGAGGCTGTAAGGAGTGAAGACCGCAACTGTGGGATCGCGGCCAATAAGCGGCACGGCTGTGTCGATAAGCCGCTCCACAACCGCCGCTTCGGTGGGGTTGCAGTAGCCGGAATTGGCGGTGTACTCGTCGCCGGACAGCACGTGGAGGTGGAAGAAGCGGTCAAAGTTGCCCACGGGGGCCGTCGAAACAGTGCTGCACCGCTGGTGAGGGTCGGCCCCAGAGGCCAAGAGAGGAAACGGGGGTCTTTCACACACGCACGCAAGCGCATCTGTTGTTTCAGTCGCGGCCTCGCGGGGCGCAGCGGGGCAGGGTAAGTCGAAAAAAACAGACCGGAACACACGCACACACATTCGTTTTCTTTGCGTTCGCGGCCTCGCGGGCATCGACGAGGCGGAGAAAGTCCCTAAGCAAAAAGTGCGCGCGCGACTGGCAGGGCAGGGACCCCACAAGATCGACCATGCCATACGCGTACCCACGCGTTGGCAACGAGGGCAAGTGGGCGCAGGGGTGCCCCAGGGCAACCACACACACAACTTCACAAGCACACGCACACAACACACAACACCCAACACACACACACACACACACCCACACATCACACGCACACGCACACAACATGTACACAACACACAATACACACATCATGTACACACAGCATACACAGACCACACACACACACACCACACTCCCTCTCTCATACACACAAATTCTGTTGGCGTCGCAGCCACGCGCAAGTCGGCGCGGACATGTAAAGGTCGGGCACACAATTACACACATACACACACGCGCACATGTGTACTGTCCCTCCAACGCGCGGCTGAATCCCAAGCGTGGTAGGCAAGGCAACGGGCCGCAGATACCTCGGATTGGCTTGCTTGTGAAGACGTGCGAGAATCGGAGGTAGCCACGCGAATAATTAGGCAGATCCAAACACGAGAACCCGGGCGATGCAAGAACTGAACAAACGAAATTGGAATCACCAAAAACACACACACACACACACACTCACACACACACACACACTCCCATCGAGCACTTTTTGATGGGGGTGTGGCGGGCAGCAGAGAGGGGGAGAGAGAGAGAGAGAAAGAGAAAACAAAAAACAAGAACAAAGAGAGAGAGAGAGAGAGAGAAACATAGAAAGAGAGAGAGAGAGGGAAAGAGAGAGAGAGAGAGACAGACAGACAGACAGACATAGACATCCACTTTGCCGCGCGCACACGAATGCTTCGATGTACGCTCTCGAGGGGCAGCTGCTGGACTGGTCATCTCGTCTTCGGCGCACGGGGCACGGGCACGGGCTGCAGGCTCGGAATCTCAACTCCCCAGAACTCTGGAACCAGATCTCTGGACCCCCTCCCTGGGACGGGCTTTTCGCCCCGAGTCCGTAGTTTTCCGACGGTCCCAGGGCCCCGTGAGGGCCACCCTAAGCGGAAAATGGCGAAAGAACTTCCGCCGCGATTCGCCATGCTTTCCCCAGCGAGAGGATGTCAGGTGAAGAGCAGGGGAGGTGCGGACGGACCTCGGAGCCGATGAAGAACTCCCACGCCAGGCGCTGAGAATCTTCAGGGCTCACCGACTGGGGCCGGGCAGGGCGCACTGGACGGGAGGGGGCGAACGAGGGGCACGCAAACCAAAGGAAAAAGAGCCGTCGAGAATGGGCACGGCAAGGGGGACGAGCTTGGAAGGGGGAAGCAACTCCTGGAATAATGACTAAGGCATGTCAAGCCATATTAACTGGCCTAGAAGCCAGAGCAGCCCAGATTCAGTCAATGGGCAAGCCCGATTAGGCCAGACTAAGCGGGACTGAGCGGGATTATCCTGACGCCAGCAGAACTGAAAACATGGATATGTCAGCGCCGATGCTCACTTCATCTCCCCAGGAGATGCATCCTACGGGGGAGCACGAAGGAAACCATGGCAGCATGGCAGGCAAACGGCGTTTCGAAGTTGACGTTGGTTCCTGACACCGCGTGGATCGTTCAAGCTTGAATGATCGCGGCTTTCCGCCAGCGCGGATCGCTCGATGCCAACCGATTCTAGGCCACTGGCCGCGTTCAACCTCCAACGCCCGCGCTGGAGTCGCCGCCGCGTCCACACGGTGCAGACCTACCGTGCCATCGCCTCGGGGCTCTGCGCGAGTAAGACAGAGAGAACCCCCGCGGAGAACGGAACGAAGAGGCACGGGCATGTTTCTACCACGCGCTGGCGCCAGCCCGGAGGCGCGTCTTCCTTACCGTCGGACATACACATTCCTCCCAATCGAGGCGTGCGCAGCCTTGGTGGACAAAAACGTACTGATGCCACTGCTCCCTTGCGTTCTGACCAGGATTCCGAGGCGAATCCAGGCGTGGCGACGAATGTACACAAGAAGGCTCAAAGACGAAATGGCATTAGAACAACTACTTAAGGCAGGCTCTTGTCTTCGGCACGACCCCGCCGCTGGTTTCTGAAACCGAATGGATCGTTCGGAATTCAGCGATCGGCGGCTTTCCGCTAGCCAGATCGTTCAAGATCGGCCGACTCTGGGCCACTGGCGGCGTTCAACCTTGATCGCCCTCGGCGGGGTCACGCCAGCACGAGCCGAACCGAGCGAATGGGGAAACCAACAGGCACGGATATCACTACTCCCTAGACCGCTCCCAAGGTGCGTCCAAACGTGGCGACCAAGGCCTCCCAGGAAACCCAACAAAAAACGAAAACGGGGCAACAATTAGCGGTACCGCTACCTCTTCCTCCGTGCGGAAACCGCCACGGAGACACTGACACCCCGACCGCTGCGGAGACCTCCACGGGCGCGCGCCCCCACGGGGACCCCTCGGGGGCCTGAGGGAAAACGTCAGGAGGAGGACCGGCTCAAGGGGCCTCGACATCATGGCGTCGCAATATTTCGCAACGGGTGGTTTCGCTTTGTCCCGGGCCCCGGATGCCGCAGAAAAAATGGGATCCAAGACTCCGGTCGATTTTTGATGTAAGAGCTGCAGATTTTTGTGACGTGGGATCTCGGGGAATGTCACTGGATGACGAACCTCATGCGCGAGGGCGCCGCACCACGTGGATATTTAGCGCAGATCGTTCGATGTCGGCCGATTCAAGGCCACTGGCGGCCTTGAACCTTGAACGCCCGCGCTGGGATTGCCGCCGCGTCCACACGACACGAAAATTACGCAACCGAGGAATTCCACATACTTATATTATGGCTGGAGTGGTGATAGCTAACATGAAGCATGTGGAGAATGATGTTGGTGGCCGTTGCCCCGCCGATACCGTTGGTGTCGCCACTCATGACGAGGGGTGGAGAGGAGAAACGCCGCGCCAGCCACACTTTGCGAGCCCGAAGAAGATAGCGACCGCACCCCCAAGGCACCTCCTTGTGGCGTCGAGAAAGTGCCACGCCTGCCACGCTTTGCGAAGCCGAAACGGATAGCGACCGCACCCCTGGCGCACCCCCTGTGGCATCGAGAAAGTACCGCGCCTGCCACGCCTGGGGAACCCGATCCGGATAGCGACCGTGCCCCCAGCGCCCCCCCTTTGTGGCGTCGACGAGGGATCAGGTCCAGTGCCGCTGTCTTGCTTGAGGCTGCTGAGAAAAGCACGAGCGGACCTGGTACGAATTATGCTGGGCACCTGCCTGGCAATATTATAGCAATAGACACGTCGGTAAACTCGTTCTGAACAATGGTGGGCAAACGCCATTTGCTGCCAAAAACCCGTGCAAAGACATCCGCTTTAGCAGACACAGAAAGTGCTCACGAGCCATCCGGACGCTTCAGTGGGAAGACGAAGGCTTATGAACACGCGACAGCAACACATTAGACATGTTCCACTTGTTATTGCCGCGCCCTGATGTTCGAAGCTTCCTAGGTACGCTCTATGCGCTTTAAAAAGCTCCACCACTGCAGAACTACAAACCGCTACGGCAGCAATAGAAAATCCGTACCAACGGCAAGTTGTTTCGTCTGGACAGCGTCGAAATAGTGCTGATTTATCCCCATTTGCGACACTACAAAAACTACGTGTGACAAACAAAATAAATCTACATAAAACATAACAACATTTGAATTACACAAGCCACAACAATATTGGGCGTCGAATTGTCTATCCAAACCCAATCCTGCTCTAGCAAGCTGCGCTAAACCTGCGCTCTTGAAGTGCCACAGAACAAGATCACTGTGCTGAAGCGACATCGGTGGCATACAAACTGAACACAACTTTGCGCTATGATCCGCTACTGGCGTTAAAATTTCTGAAATACGAATTGCCAGAACGTCACGTAAAAACACATCGAAAAAATGAGGGCCGCGAGTTGGTGCTCGTACACATTCTTAAAATCCTCGCTCTGAACACCCATTCTTCAAAACACGCTCCCTCTGGGGAAACATGGCTGCTGAAAGCAAGCAAATGTGAGTGGTGAACATTCAGATCGCCAATTATAAGAATTCCTACACATTGACCGGCAAGTCAAGTTCATTCGCCGGTGAGCGATTCAATCGAATTCAAGTCACCCTGACACGGACGACGATACCAACAAGAAAGTAATAGAGGTCCAGACACTCCGCACTAAAAAAACAAACGCGCTTAGCAACATATGGACGAATAACAAGAGAGCAACCGCAACAAAACTGCGATGAACAATGGATTCGTCTAGCCAACTCTGAAAATAATTAATAAGGAAAGGACGGGCGGCAAAGAAGATAAGCCTATAACTCATATATGTGCACTGCGAACCGCTGAATATTGAAAGAACGAAGAGAAAAATGGAAACGGGAACAATCGATGGAAAACATTCGATACGTGCGACAATTCAATGCATCGAGGCTGCGAGCCTCGCTTTCGCATCCCAGTAACGTAAAACAGACGGCGAAGATCGAAAAAAGGAAGGACGTTTCCCCTCTCTACTGTTTGGTCCTCTGTCCAGCTGCGGCCCAAACAATTGCAAGAAGATGCGCTCCACGACCTTAGAAAGCTGGGAAGTAAGCTGAATGCCTCTGAAATAATCAGATTACTGACAGCAAGCTTCTTAAACAAATCATGTACACAGTGCCCCCGCCATTGCAAAGGCCAGGAACGGCAGTATGAGGCGAGCGAGCTTCGTTACGGGAACTGCGAGGCTGCCGACGCACGTCAGGACACGGGCAGGGACGCCGGGACGCCTGCCACGCTTTGCGAGCCCGAAACGGATAGCGACCGCACCCCCAGCGCACTCCCTTCGGCGTCAAGGAGTTCCCACGCCTGCCACGCTTTGCGAGCCCTGAATGGATAGCGACCGTACCCCCAGCGCACCCCCTGTGGCGTCGAGAAAATGCCACGCCTGCCAACGCTCTGCAAGGCCGAAACGGATAGCGACCGCAACCCCGGCGCACCGCGGCCGCGGTGAGGGACCACCCCCTGCGCACCCCGTCTGGCGTCGAGAAAGCGCCACGCTTGCTATGCCCTGGACGTCCGTCGTGCATAGTGGCCGCGGTGAAGGACCAACCCCTGCGCACCCTCTATGGTGTCGAGAAAGTGCCACGCCTGCTATGCCCTGGACGTCCGTCGTGCATAGCGGCCGCGGTGAGGGACCATCCCCTGCGCACCCCCTATGGTGTCGAGATAGTGCCACGCCTGCTATGCCCTCCACAACCAGCGCGCATAGCGGCCGCGGTGAGGGACCACCTCCTGCGCATCCCCTACGGTGTCGAGAAAATGCCACGCCTGCTATGCACTGGAAGACCGTCGTGCATAGCGGCCGCGGTGAGGGACCACCCCCTGCGCACCCCCTATGGTGTCGAGAAAATGCCACGCCTGCTATGCCCTGGACGACTGGCGCGCATAGCGGCCGCTGTGAGGGACCACCCCCTGCGCACCCCCTATGGTGTCGAGAAGATGCCACGCCTGCTATGCCCTGGACGACCGTCGTGCATAGCGGCCGCGGTGAGGGACCACCTCCTGCGCACCCCCTATGGTGTCGAGAAAGTGCCACGCCTGCTATGCCCTGGACGACCGTCGTGCATAGCGGCCGCGGTGAGGGACCACCCCCTGCGCATCCCCAATGGTGTCGAGAAAGTGCCACGCCTGCTATGCCCTGGACGTCCGGCACGCATAGCGGCCACGGTGAGGGACCACCCCCTGCGCATCCCCCACGGTGTCGAGAAAATGCCACGCCTGCTATGCACTGGACGACCGTCGTGCTTAGCGGCCGCGCTGAGGGACCACCCCCTGCGCACCCCCAATGGTGTCGAGAAAATGCCACGCCTGCTATGCCCTGGACGACCGTCGTGCATAGCGGAGGGCCCACCCCCCTGCCACGCCTGCTGGAGTGAGGGACCACCCCCTCACCCCCTATGGTGTCGAGAAAATGCCACGCCTGCTATGCCCTGGACGACCGTCGTGCATAGCGGCCGCGGTGAGGGACCACCCCTTGCGCACCCCCTATGGTGTCGAGAAAATGCCACGCCTGCTATGACCTGGACGACCGTCGTGCATAGCGGCCGCGATGAGGGACCACCCCCTGCGCACCCCCAATGGTGTCGAGAAAGTACCACGCTTGCTATGCCCTGGACGACCAGCGCGCATAGCGGCCACGGTGAGGGACCACCCCCTGCGCATCCCCCACAGTGTCGAGAAAATGCCGTGACTGCTATGCCCTGGACGACCGTCGTGCATAGCGGCCGTGCTGAGGGACCAACCCGTTCGCACCCCCTATGGTGTCGAGAAGATGCCACGCCTGCTATGCCCTGGACGACCGTCGTGCATAGCGGCCGCGCTGAGGGACCACCCCCTGCGCACCCCCGATGGTGTCGAGAAAATGCCACGCCTGCTATGCCCTGGACGACCGTCGTGCATAGCGGCCGCGGTGAGGGACCACCCCTTGCGCACCCCCTATGGTGTCGAGAAAGTACAACGCCTGCCACGCTCTCCGTTCCTGGCACGCATAGCGGCCGCGTTGAGAGACCACCCCCTTGCGCACCCCCTCTGGTGTCGAGAAACTGCCGCGCCTGCTACGTGCCCCTCCATGTGGGGCCTGCCAAGCTCTCCGACGTGTGGTGTGTGTGTGTGTGTGGTGCGATGCGGTCACGCCCGCCGTGCCCTGCGCGCTAGCCCTGCGTGCTCTGCTGTGCTGAGCTGTGCTGTGCTGTGCCGAGCTGAGCTGAGCTGTGCTGTGCTGAGCTGAGCTGAGCTGTGCTGTGCTGTGCTGTGCTGAGCTGAGCTGAGCTTTGCTGAGCTGCGCTGAGCAGTGCTGTGCTGTGCTGTGCTGTGTGGGAAGGGGAGGAGGGAGGAGGAGGTGAAGGTGAACGCGGGTGCGGCGCGGCAGGGAAGAAAACCAGAACCCCACTAAGCATGTGGGAACAAAAACTACTGCTCTCACAGTTCCTATACAGGGACGCTATCGGATTTACTCGTGTGATTACTACGCTCGCTGCTAGGTCCGTTGGATGTTCGGGAGGAGATGCATTATATTCTCGGACCTGGATGGCAACGCCTGGCGGCCGCCCAAACGCCCTCAACCGCTTCCCAAGAAACCCCTCGCAGAGGGCCCCGAGAGGCCCAAAAGAACGTCACAAGAGGATCCGGTAAACCTCTGATGAACCTCCAGGACGCAATGCAACAACCATGCCATGCTGAGGTCGTTCCGCGCTGCTGCACCGAATGGCCGCCTCCTAGACGGCCCCACGGTGGTTCTACTGAGCCTGTTCGAAGGCATCCGTACAGTCAGCGCGCTACAGCGAGGAACGCCGAAGCAGGAACACAGGAGCTTCTCTGGCCACGGCGAGCCTCGGCCACGATAAGCTCCCCGACCTAGATCTCGGGAACGGCCCGAAAACCAGAGCGACTCCTGAACCCAACTTCGACATTGTTCCATAGTCTTGACTATGGAAAATATTAGCAGCCACCGTCCATGCATGTCGATGCTGCGCTGGCACGACAGAGGCGGTTTGCCGCGGGCAGACGGATATAGGCACACCCTCCACGACCGCTCCCAGGCTGTGACGCAGCAGGGTGGCCTTCTTAGACATCAAGAAGAGGAACTCCTGCCATCCGATGGAGCCTGAGTCGTCGGCGTCCACTTCCTCTATCATGGCCCGGATCTCCTTCTGTGAAGACCTGGCGGGCCAAGCTAGAGGGAGAGCGCTCCGATGTTCCCGTATTCGGACCCGAATCGGGTGGGGCAATTCAAAGGGGGTCATCGAGAGTTGCAGGAGAACCGGAGGACGTCTGAATACGGATGCTGCTACTCTCGGCTACACGCATGGGTGATCTTCACAAGAGTGACCTTCAGTGCAGAGCTCCAAAGGAGCGCGGTGGGGCTAAACCCAAGCGCGCAAGCCGCTGCGATCGCATCGCACTCAGCGATGGGGGGATCCCAGTGGGCCCGCACCTCTAAGGTCGTTCCTGCGAAGGGTCACTGCTGAGTGTCGATACTCCGCCGGCCTGTCCCAAAACATATTTTTTTGACCAGGAGTCCAAGGCGAATCCGGCCGTGGACGAGGGCCCCCGCAGGAAAGCCCAGAGAGGCGAAACAGATGGATGGGCAGCGACATCCCCAGACCCCCTACCCGAGATTTTGTTCACAACAATGTGGACCTGGTCCCTGGACCGGATTTTAATACCGAACACTTAATTGCTTGACGGGGGCGAGGCTAAAAATTGGCAAGCACCTCCCGTCGAGCTTCCACGACGGGAGGAGGTCTCGGGAGCAGCAGGAGCAGGAGCAGGAGCAGGAGCAGGAGCAGGAGCAGCAGCAGCAGCAGCAGCAGAAGCAGCGCGAAACTCTTCCTGGCCTCTGCCAGAGTCTGCGACCCCTGGCATTCCCCATCGTGTTTTTTTCACAACGTGGCTCCCCAAGTCTGGACCCCATTCCGTGGGACTGGCTTATCGTCCCAAGTTGCTTTTAAACGGCCCCAAGGCCAGGCGAGGGCCCACCCAGAGGCCGGGAATGGACAACAACCCTTCGTCGTGATTGTTTTTTCACAGCGAGAGGATGCCAGGGATCGACGCCCCCTCTGGGAGCGCGCCCCGCCAGGCGGCTCTCACGCGGAGAGGCCGCACGCGCGCGCCGCTCTGTCGAAGGTGCGCGCCTCGACGCTGCATCGCAGCAAGACCGAAAACCGACCGAGCCGACGACGAAACCGTGACCGGCCGGAACAGACAAGACGCAAGAATCCGGAGATCCTGGCGTCGCATTTTTTTCGCAGAAGAGCGATTTTGCCCCGCTTCGGGCCCTGGGACCCTCACGGATCGATCGGATTGGGAAAACGCAGCAAAACAATTCAGTCCAGGGATTCTGTTGAGTTTTTTAGGACGTTGCATTTTTCCGTGACGCTGGATCTCAAGGAAGGGCGCGGCGACGCGGCAAAGGCACAGCAACCGACAAGACCAAACCGACCGGAGCCAAAGGCTACGACGCATGGGAACCGACCGAAACGTGGACGCACTTGATTCTGTTGGACGGGGCTAAAAATCACGGGGGGGACGATGGAGTGAAAAACATGTTGCCGCCCCTGGGGAAGCTTCTGGAGAGGACGACCAGATACACTCAATGACGACGACGCCCACGAGCAAGCCCACGTTCCAATCTATGACTCATCGCCGCGGGCATTGCTGCGTGACGCCCCCCCCCCCAGGGCATTTCTCAACCGTCATCCTCTACATTGCCTCTGCCAACGCGACCAAAGCTCCGCGATGAGGGTGGGGTGAGGGCGTGGATGCCAATCCGACCTCTGGAGTCCGACGTTTCAGGAACGAGAAACTTGCCATCGCTCGATCGTCCATTCTCCGCGCATCGTTTGGTTCCGCGCGTGTTTTTTCTCAAGATGGGCAGAGATGCTTCAACACGCTAAGTACTTTCTGGCGCTGGCCTCGCCGAGAAAAATGCACAGGTCCGAGCGATGCCAAGGGAAAAGCGAAAACCCCGCCACCGCTCAAGGAGACGGGGGGGGGTCCCCCCTGGTGGTGTGGGCCCCCCCCCCTCTCGGTCGAGACACCCCCATCGTGAACCCCCTCGCTGGAGGTGCCCCCCCCTGGTGGTGGCGATGTCGCATCCCTCCTCCGGAACAAAAATATCTATGCAAAGTCCCCCTGGCGACCGGTGCGGGGAGCAGAGCAGCAGCAGCGGTATGGATCGAACTCCGATCGCCGAGAATCAAATTGAAGTATCGGGCGCTGAGGCCTGAGGGGCAACCCTAGGGGGGCCAGCTCAGAGGGGGAACATCGAACTTGAATCGGCAATACATCGACGATAGATCGGCGACAGGCACCCTGAGCCTAGCACCCCTAACGTTGCCTCGCCGTTTCTCCTGCCGTCTGAGCTATAGCGGCGGGGGGATCTTGGTGCCTACTTTCCGATGGCTGCCTCGGTAAACTTCGGAATCTCTCTGAGCAAGCCTGGGCCTATCCTGGGGTCGTCGCCCGCCATTGCGAAAAAAGAAGTCAGGAAGTGGTCGCGAACTGCAATATAGAAAATTGAACAATCTCTGCTCCATTCATTCACTGGGAAGGGGCAAAACACCGAGCGGATAGAGGACGACTGAGATATGAAGGCGGTGTTCTGCCCAATTTGGTAGCGGGCAACGCCAAGCAATATTCGAGACAACACATCCCGGGTGTACAAGATACGGAGACAGAGAGAGAGAGAGACAGAGAGAGGGAGAGAGAGAGAGAGAGGCGAGAGAGACGAACGTCTACTGAGACGAGGGCCTCACCAGAGGCCAAAAATGCGGGCACGAGGGAACCTGGCGACATCGGTAGATCTTCCTCCTCCTCAAACAGAGAGAGAGAGAGAGAGAGACAAACACACACACAGACAGTGAGTGAGAACGAACAAGACAAACGAACAAACAACGTCAACGCGACGACCTAAGTCCCAGCGTGCGGAACACCGTGTCGAGCTCCTCGGCCGCGCGCGCAAATGCATGTGCAGGCAGGAAGCCGGCGCCCGCGTGCTGCTCTCTCGGCTCCTCAACTCCCGGTATTAAGGCCATCCTGGACGCTCAGAGGGCCGAGAGAGCGAGCGTGCAAAGCTCATACAGCAAACACCTGAGGAACATCAACGAGTTCCGCCTCTTCAAGGGGGGCACGAGGACACACGTAAATCGTCACGAATCCCAGGGTGTCCGATATTTGTGCATAGTTCATTGATTATCCACATCCCCTCCATGTCCAAGCTTTATCCCCATCCTCACCGAAATCAGCGATTATTTGTGCTTCTGCTGATTATTCCCTCCTGACTCTTGGGCGTCAATGGGGGTTGCCTTGGGACCGTGAGCCGTCTTGGTCTGGTGATTCGCCCCTTGGGTCGTCTTTAGATGGCACAACATTTGGCGTGTGCACAATTGCCACACGAATGAACTTCGCATATGCCACCCGTTCTAGATCAATATGTGGTGCAACACAGGCCGTGCACGATTGCCCGCAGACGCATCACATGATGCTGGAACGAAGGCCCCCAGACAGCTCACTCGTTCAACGAATATGGAAGCCTATGTGTGTGTGGAGCCGTGCTCCACCTCTTTCTGCTCCTCATCATCCCCGCCTCTGTCCTCGTCCCTGTCCTGGTCCCTGTCCTCCTCCTCCTCCTCCACCACCTCCTCCTCTTCTCTTCCCAACTCAACCCTCCTTTCTCATCCCTCCCTCCTGCCCCTGCTCCCCCTCCTCCTCCTCCTCCTCCTCCTCCGCCTCCTCCTCCTACTCCTCCGCCTCCTCCTCCCCTGAGATCCGGCGTTGCGACTGGAACCCTGCGCTGGAGTGGCGCCCAGCGGCCCCTCGTGCTGTCGGCGGAGGCGGGCCCGCCTACGAGGCACTGCCGAGCGAGGAAAAGGAACAGGAACAGGCTATACGACGTAGTCGTTCAAATAAAAACCTGTCCTCCCTCACCGCCACGGATTTCGTGAGCGAGATGTGCCCGACCGCGTAGAGCATGACGAAGTACACTAGTAGCACCACCCCCGCGACAGCTGTGGAAAAGAAATGGCAGGCGGACACTGGAGGCAATGATTCCATTCTCCATATTTCCAGCAATCGATACGCCAACGAACGTGACAGAACGAAACGTGAGACCACCTGAGAACAACGGACGATGATGGTGATTCCCGGGTTCGCCTCTCCACCGCCACCTGAAACCAACCCGGCTGTAGCGGCATGTGTTTGCTTCGTGGGCCACGAGGACGGCGGGGAATCCACATGAGTGCCACCACTTGCATGGAAGCCATGGGCGCCCAGTCCGCCTCGCAGACCGCCTGAACGCGCCAGCGGAGCTTGGCAACAGCTAAATCATGTCCCTCTGAAACGAAACTCAAGAACCCACCTTGAGATACGCCCAAGAGGGGGGGTCGGTCAGTGCCAGAGCGTTGCCCTTGTGGCTCCTCCCCTCCCCCTGGGACGGATGTCGAACATGATGTGGAGGAAGAGGGAGGGAGAGAAGGTGGGAGGGAGGGAGAGACGGACGGAGTGGAGGGGGGGAAGGGATGACTAGGAGGAGGGAGGGAGGGAGGAGCAGGAGGGAGGAGAAGGGAGGAGGAGGAGGAGGAAGATGAGCAGGAGGGAACGAGGATGAGGAGGATGAGGAGCGTGACGAGAATCCAGACACCCGACGTCGTGCTTGTTGTCCCAGCGTGGCTCCCCAAAGTCCAGAGGTCTGGACCCCTTCCCGGGGACCTGCCGTCCTTCCCGAGTCGTTCTTCGTCGGTCCTGGGGCCAGGTGAGGACCCCCGGAGGGCGGAAATGGACAAACCGATTTCTCGTAGCGAGAAGATGTCAGGGGAGGAGGAGGTGCTGGCAAGGTTTATCTCCATACCCAGTGCGTCTTGAACTTTTCTGGAAGGGGCGCCACACGGCCGAGGCGCCCTGGATACTGACAAAAGTCGAGCCTGTAGGGGGCAAATTCATTCATATCCAGTGCGCCTCGGGTTTCTGGGGAAGGGAGCCCAATACTCTGTACTGCAGTGGATATGGACAAAAGTATTGCCCGCAGGAGGAGCAGGACCACGACGACGAGGGTGGGGAGGACGGGCATGGGGGAAGGGGACAACCGGTCGGTGGTTCAAAGATGCAGCTCTGACGGACGGGGCCGTAATGATAGGACAGGGATCCCAAGCTGAGCCTCCACTGTCTGAGGCCGCTCGTCCTTAGGGCCCCATCCCTCAGGGTCCCATCCTTGAACCGCCGAACCGGCGGCCCTCTCTCCTCCGAATCCTCCGCGCAAGCTGGCGCGGGAGCGGGTCCTTGACGTCCAGGGTGCCATCCCCGTTCGCGTCGAACACGGAGAATATCTGTGCAGGGGGGAACTTCGATTTACCCTGACATCCTCGCTGTGAAAGAATATCGATGGACACATGTTTAGCCCACATTCGGTCCTGGGGGCCCTCGCTGGGCCCTGGGACCGTCAAACAAAGACCCACAATCAAGATGGAAAACGGGTCCCGGGGAATGTGTCGAAACCTCCGTGGGTCCGCGTTGTGGAAAGATCACAACGTCAGGGTCCAGGGGGGGGCTTCGATCTACTTCTAAGGGGTTCCAGAGAGTGTGGCAGATGGCTCTTCCTCCTCTCTCGGGCATATCTAACATGCCTTGGATCTGGCGCGTGGGCGTCAAATCCACGGATCGGGGCAAGTACTGCGCCCGAAACATGAAGCCGCGGAATGCGCAGATTTTTTGCACGGAAGCTGGACCCGTCACTAATCCCTGCGCCTGGATCCGTGCTTGCACTTCCTCGATCCTCCTGCTCCTTCGTCCCCTCCTCCTCTTCCCTTTCCTTGAGCTCTCCTCCGCCCTCCTCTCCGAGGACTCCGAGGACAAAGGGGGTGGGGATGGACCAGGAAAGGCAGGGTGAGGAGGGGCGCCAGGAAAGACACAGGGAGAAGGAATAAGGAAGGATTCGGAGGATAAGGACCAACGACTAAGGCGCATCGGAAATATGACTGCAAGAACGCGGGTAAAAAACATAAGCCCCTTCGCCGACAGCCCAATGCCCCAGAGGGATACCCCCAAACGAGGACAATTCCAGGGCGGATTGCCCAGACAACGGAGGACATGAGGACACTCTATCTAAATCGAAAGCTAGGGCGGTTCTTGAGTGTCGTGTCAACTGCACTGCAACGGCGACGGCGACGAGACCACAAGCGTACAAGGCCACAACAAAACCGAACACCGGCAGGGCCAGCAGCTTAACCGAGACCGACGGGCCGAACGCAACCTAGAGGGACGCAGCGGCGCAACAACCCACCGAACCAAACCGACCGAATGCGACCGACCACGAGGCAGCCGAACCGTCCGAATCGCGGACACCCCAGTTGACTCTCGTGCCAACTGTGCAACGGCGACGCGACGAGACGACGACGGCAGCGGCGCGGCAAAGACCAAAACATTATCCGTCGCGTTGTTGTTCCAAAGGTCGGGGCGCCTTCCCAAAGACGCGCTTCTCGCCTCGAATCGGCTTTCGCGGATCCCTGGCCCCGTCGAAAGCCCCCGGAGGCCGAAAGCGGGCAAGGACCCTCCGTCGTGCTCCGTTTCCCCGACGAGAGGATGTGAGGGAACGACGCCAACGAAGACAAGATCGCGACGGCAGCGAGGGCGGCAAGGACGACGACGAGGACGACAGCGGGTGGCGGCGGCGCCCGAAGGGCGGACGGCGGCGCGCCTGCTGCAGCTCCGCCAGGCGCTCCGCGGAGAAGCTCGCCTCAACGCCTTGGCCCTTGCCGTACCTGCTCCCCGGGAGGCGTGCCCATCCTCCGTCTCCTGCCCCAGCCTCGCTCCCTCCAGTGCTGTCCTCCCCTGTCATGCTCCCCTTCCTCCTCCTGCCCCCCTCCCCCCTCCTCTTCCCCCCTCCATACTTCCTCCTGCCCAGGACTCAGGACTGTGGACCGTTTTCCTCAAGAAAGACTGGGGCCCTCAACCCCCACGTCCGCCAGGGAAAATAAGAAAAACCAAAGAGGTAAGACAGAGCAATGGGGACGGACAGTCGATGATGATGACAAACGATGATGAAGAACGGTGATGACGATGATGATGATAAAGATGATCAATATGATTGTAACTGTGATGCTTATGCTGATAATGAAAATGATGATGATGACGATGATGATGATGGTGAGGGTGCTGATGCTGATGATGAAGATGACGATGATGGTGGCGATGCTGATGATGCTGATGATGATGGTGTTGATGTTTGATCGCCGCCGGAATTCAAACTTCGGAAATCCGGTGACAAGTTCCACCTGCATCCATCGCAGAGTTGGAAATGGGAGCGGACTGCGAAGCTGTACACGGAGCGCCTCTGTCCTGCGAGCGTGGCCGAAATTCCTGGGAGAGCCATGCCCCGCAAAAACGGCAGTGGGTCCCGACGTGGGCGTGTGCCAATCACATGGGGTGGAAACTTGGGCAACCAAAGCGACACGAATTCACCCCAAAACATATCGGCACTGCGACGGGAGCGTGGAGACGCGGAGAGGAGAGAAAGAGAGCAGGAGGAGGCGATTGAAACAAAGTGTTGCTAGATGAGCGCTGGCCGCACGCAGAAATATAATGGCAACGCACAACATGGCGGCAACAAACTGTGATTGTTTTTCTTGGCGTGCTGAATCGGAGACCAAGCTCCGTGACTGACCACGTACACTTAAAACCTAACGTCTCCTAAACGAGACGGGAACGCAGAGGAGGGCGAGGCAGAGGAAGGGGAAACACGGAATGCACAACGAAAATGTAAAATGGCTCTCCGTGGG
This sequence comes from Prorocentrum cordatum, assembly GCA_963575745.1. Lineage (NCBI taxonomy): Eukaryota > Dinophyceae > Prorocentrales > Prorocentraceae > Prorocentrum > Prorocentrum cordatum. The sequence continues at coordinate 833,730 of CAUYUJ010016838.1, read as the reverse complement.
TGGCCACCAACGGCCGGCAACATTCCGCGCTGATGGCGGGAAGGCGCAAAGCCATATCAGACCTGTATATTGCGGTTGACGGCACAATGGGGGAGGGAAGAAAGGAAGGGGAGGAAACAACACACCAGACTATTGCCCGCGCTGCCGGCAGCACGCGGCGAGGAGTAGCGCCTCCAAGGCATGGTGCCCACAGGCGCCCTCCCACAGCATGGCAAGGATAACGTCCGCGGCCTCGGCAGCCCGCAAAGTCCCTGCGCGGACCGCGGCTTGCACGCGGTACACCGCATACACGGCGCGAGCTCGCAGCAGCACGGCCCGCTCGAATGAGCTGTTGCCGCCGCTCCTGCTCAGGGTCGAATGCCCGAGGTTCAGGAAGCACGCCAGATTGTTCTCGGCTGCTGGGACGGCCAGGCAAGCATACTGAGTGCAGAAACGCTGATATACGTAGCACAGCGACAGTAAAACTCGATGCTGTCCTCGCCGCGCCCAAGAAGATATGCAGCGGGCCGCTGGCAGTGGCGTGCGGTGCACCAGAAAATTAAGGCCATCCGGAAGAAGGCCGCAACGACCCGCGGCGTGCCTCTAGCGGCGACGGCCTGGCCGACAGCGACAACCTTGCAGGGCACCGTCCAGGACGGAGAGCCAATGGCCAGCGATCAAGGCGTTTGCGGGCGAGTGGTAGTGCCGTGGATGTACGTGGGCGTGGAATGATGATGATGATGATGATGATGATGATGATGATGATGAAGAAGCTGATGATGCTGGTCATCGTGATGGTGATGCTGACGAAGATGCTGATGATGACGGTGATGCTGAACAGGTTGATACTGATGATGGTGGTGGTGATGGTGAGGATGAGGATGGTGGTGATGATGCTGGTGATGAGGATGGTAAAAGCTGATGACGACGACGGCGATGATGATGATGACGCTGATGATGACGATGATGCTGGCGGTGTTAATGGTGATGACGATGATGATGCTGACGATGATGATGGCTGCTGGTGGTGATGATGATGATGGCGACGACGATTATGATGATGCGACGGATGATGATGAATCTGATGATGGTGATAATGGCGAGTAGGATACTGACGATACTGTTAATGATGCTGGTGATGATGGTGGTGCTGCTGCTGATGATGGTGGCGGTAATGATGATGATGGTGATTGTGATGATAATGGTGGTGATGGTTCTGGCACTGATGATTAAGATGGTGATGATTATGCTGGGCATGATGTTGCGGGTGACGAGGATGCTGATGCTCATCCGGTTGGTGATGATCATGGTGGTGCTGATCCTGCTGGTGATGATCATGGTGATGATGCTACTGGCGATGACGATGAAGCTGATGATCATGATGATGTTGCTGATGCTAATGGTGGTGGCGGTCATACTGGCGATGATGATGATACTGATGCTGTTTATGAAGCTTGTGGTGGTGATGGCGATGATGATGCCGACGATGATGTTGATCACGATTGTCGACTATGACGGTGATGATGATGAGGATGCTGTGGACGATGATGGAACTGGAGATGACGGTGATGATAATGGTGATGATGATGAGGTTGATAAAGCTGATCACGCTGTTCGTCGTTTACCGATATGAAAGAGCAATGCTCCATCGGCCCCAACAGTCGAGACAGTCTAAAATACTGCCTTCCGCCCAATCGCGCCCAATGTATGATGCAGCCATAATGGTTCGTAAGTTTACCACAACTCACGATTCAAAGCGACAGCCTTCCAATCACATTGATACCGCTGAAAGAGAAACGATGTCATCTGCACTTCGTAATGCCATGGACACAATCGGCCATGACCCTGACTATCTGAGACTCTGTGCTAAATCCGACGGCCCTCTGAATGGCAGTTACATTTGAAGACTCGGCATAAAAAAAACAACTCAGGGGGGCCCCCCATAAACCGGCCGACGCGCCCGCAGCATCGGTGCGCGCGCCGAGAAGCGACCGCGTCCAAATCTGAAAAGCCGCTCTCATTTTTGATCTCCCTCACGACGCGCCTCTGTCGACGAGAGAAGTGCTCATCAATTTCGCCGCGGTGCCGTGGAAGACGGAGGTGCCTCGACTTTGCGCCGGTTTGGACTGCTTTCAGCTTTTGGGCATCGCGCTGGCTGCACGCCCGCGCTCCAGCTGACCAGGTAGCCGTCGAGGTGCAAATTCGGCTGAGGAGTCCGCATCTCAGTTTCCGCGCGGAAGCTCTGCTGGACAGGGCGCGCGCCGAGTGAGCAACGGAGCTCTGGGTGGAATTCGATATGACTCGGAAGTCCTCCCTGGCGCGGCCACTGGCATTGACGTAGATGCCAACGCAACGCGTGAATGCGCCACGCCCCTCGCATGTAGTTCCTGGCCACGAATGCTCGGAATCGCAAACATTCCGGCTGGCCCAACGCGCCGCATCGGCTGGAATATCGAAGCCGCAATCGCGCAAGGCGTCGCCAACTAGTCCGAAGATCCGGCGCGCGTCTCGAACGCAATGCGCAGCAGAGAGTATGTTGTCTGAGAACAAGATGACTGGCGCGACCGCGACATGGAATCCCGGCAATATTTGACACCGCGCAACGCGCGCGGGGCGATCGCGCGCAAAACCGCGCCCAGCAAGTGCTGGCACTTGTCCCAAACATACGATCAGCAATCCTCCAAAAGAATTGCCCAGAAAGTCGGCCCCACTTGCTGCCCTGAGGCAGCGACAACGCAATCGGAAATGTCAGAGCTCGGCGCCCATGCAACCGCGCTCGCTGAGATGCCAATCCTATATATGCCGGAGCATCCATGCGCACAACGCTGGGTCAACCTTGCGCTTCAGAAGGCGTCTCAACAATACTGGGTGTCTTACTCAATCAAACGCTTTCAGCGCATCCGAACTGACCAGTGCAAGGCCAAGCCCGCCCTGAGCACATCGCTGATCAAGAATCACGAGCACAGCGTTCAGGTCGACAATGACATGGCTGGGCGACATGCAAACTGCCACTCACAGATGAGCGAAAGTTGCTCCGATGTCGTATCTAAGACTGCACCGCCCAATGCCTAGGGCAAAATCGGTAGGGCGGTGAGGGGCCGCAGGTGGCGGAACCGCTCCACCGTCGCCTGCTTGGGCAGAAGCGCAAGGTCAGCAAGACAACGGCGCCCTGCCCGTGCGACATCATACGGAGGACAACTTCAGCAATTAGGAAGATCACCGACGGTGCGAGCACGCTTGGATCCAGCAGCCTAAGACGAAAACGACGGACAGACGTGAAAATGGTGAAGATCCCTGTCAATCCGGGCACGCTTGGGCCCTGAAGTAGAAAGCGAAAGCAGTGGCGCCATCTGGAAAGATCCCTGGATATCCTGGAGGAGCCATGCGCGCAGCGTTCCCATCGGGTGCGGGTGCGAATCTCCCTCGATAGCGACCGTGGTCGGGTGGCCGGTAACAAGCTCATTACCGCCCAGACAAAAAATGACGCGAGTGGCTGAACTGGAACACGCCACACGTGACACACGAACGAGAGTCAATGCCGAGATTTGCCAGATGATCCGCGCGTCGGTTGAAAGCCCGGCGAACGCGTCGGAATTCAGCTGATTCGAGGTTGGCCAAAGTGCCATTACACTGCAAATATATGCAGCAGAAACGTCATCCCAACAATGCCGGATACCCAAGCAATGGTTGATGACCGATTCGCTGTCTCCCTCAATCACATGACGTGCGATCACATCACGGCCCAATACGCACCAACAAGGCCCCCAAGGAGGCTGAAGACTGCCCACGGAAGCCTCAAAACGGCTCAATGAGGTCCCCAAGCGGCCCCGAAACACATCCCTAGACCCCAACGATGGCCCAGAGGGCCCATGAGGCTCCCAAGAGGGCCCCAACACAGACCCAAGAGACGCCCTGCTGCAACCCAAGACGACCTCCACGATAGCCTTAGAAGTGCCCACGACGAGCCCAAGACGGCCCAGATCCTCTCAGCAAGTCTGGACTCCCTTGTGCCGCTGCTCCATTTCCCCTAACCCATCCTCAGGACTCCTCCTCCGCTTCACTCGACCTCCCCTCCTCAAGGGCGCCTAACTTCGCGCTTCGCGCTGCGCGAAGCGGGAATCAATTGGCGCTCTCGCGCCGCCCCCCAGGGGAGAAAAGGAGGATAAGGAGGAATCGGAACCGAAGCGCGAAGCGCGAAGCGTGAATAACCTTGCGCCGAGGGCGCCTTTGCTAGGGCCGGGCGACAGGGGGCGATAGCAAAGGGGGGGGGGTGAGAATCAGCTCACGTAGCTGATTTTCCCAGCGCCTCCCGGCGCCAGAGGCGCCCATGTATCGAGGAATGGGCCCCTCGGTGGAGCAGCAGATTTCGCAACACCCCCTTTCCCTATCCCCCCCTTTCGTCTGGCCCGATTTGCGACCTCCCCTCCTCCTCTTCCTCCTGGCCCTCCTCGACCTCTTCAGCCAACTCCAAACATCCTGCTTCGGGTGTTGATTTGTTCGCGGCACGGCTCCCCGAAGGTCTGGACCCCTTCCCCAGGACGGGCTTCTCCATCCCGAGCCGCCTGTTGACGGTCCTGGGGCCTTGCGAGGGCCCCTGGAGGCCGTAAATGGGCAAACGCCCCCCGTCGCGAATGTTCGCGAAAAGAAAATGTCAGCGTCGACGTCCTATAATTTCTCGCACCTCTCCAACACTGCGAGGCGAATCCAACCGTGCCCACGACGGCCTCCCAGGAGGCCCCAACAGGCGAAAAACTGAGGAAAAACAAAATCCTCGACCTCCTCATCCACCTTTCCTCGTCCTTTTTCGTCCCCATCTCCTTCCCCCCCCCCCCCCGCATGCAAGACGAATGAGGGGCAACGACAGGTGGGGACCAGCTTCGAGGGGAAACCATCGACCCAGAATCGGCGATACATCGCCGAGAGATCGGACAAACCCCGATAACGAATCCGCACTGTCCTGGGCGGGGCTGGCTATCGGGCCCCTCTCGGAGATCAATGGACGATTCGGTGTCGATGCATCATTCCCTGTCGTTGTTCCTTGGTTTTCGGGTCATACCTCGGCTCCCACGCGGCCGTTCGGGACAATCCGGGTACTCCGGGAATGCCCTCGACGAGGCGCAGCTGCTGGAAGGCACCCCGAGGCTTGACAGCCGTCGAGACCACGCGAGAACGCTCGAAAACCCCGAAATTCAAAGCTCGAAGCTCGAGGTTTTCGACCCACCCTGTGGGCCTGTCCCCCTGAGCCTATTCCCCCCTACGTTGCCCCTGTGATGTCCCTCCCTGACCTCACACCCCCTGCGGGAGGCGCGCTTAGACATCAGAGACAGGAACTCCGGCCACTCAATCTGGCCGCTGCCATCGTTGTCCACCTGCACGGCAGGATCTGGAGAACTCGCAGGCCAATGCGCTCTCCCCTGACAGCTTCTCTGTGTGACAAAATATCACGGCGGAAGGTTTTTGCACATCTTCGGCCTCCAGGGGACCTCGCCAGGCCCCGGGACCGCGAAAAGACAACTCGGGACGAAAAGCCTGTCCTGGAAGGGGTCCAGGCCTCTGGGAAACAACAGTATGATCAAAAAACACGACTTCGGATGCCTGGGAAACCAATGCTTGCTCTGTGTGGCACACTCTTCCTGAACACAGACACATTCGGAAACCCTAGGGACCGTGCGCGGGGTTATCCACCGCACTGGCAATACCTGGCGGAACTCGTGTCTGCATGTGAAGCGCCCTTGCCCTGTATCGTCTTCCCTCTCTGAATGTCACCAACAAAAAAAACAGGAAATCTCGTTTCTGAGCAACAAGTCGGATCGACAAGCGGTCGACGCGGAGCAAAACACTGGGTTGTTGCTTCGCTTTGGCATTCTGAAGACGTAGCGCCCGATGGCTTCATGATGTCTGCAAGGGCAGCGATGTTCGCGCGTCGCGCTTCAAGAAGCACCAAGAGCGGATATGGTCGCGCTCTCGTGAACAACTTCGCGCCCCCGTGGCGGATGTGTTCACCCTTCTTGACTACCTACCAGACCACCCCAACCCGACCCGAAGACCCGAATTTCGGGTTGGGGGGGGTAAGGGTTCCACATGTGTTTTTCCTATGTTTCCCGAGCCCCCCCCACTGGAAATGGAGGGAACATTGAGGCCTTCGGGTTGGGTTGGGGTCGTTTGGAGGGTGGTGACTTCTTGCACACTCACTAACGAACTCCTGCGCGGCATATCGCGTCAGACCATATCCTCACTGCATTCCTCTCCCTTGCCCTCCTCTTCCCCTCCCTCCTCGATCCTGCTGCTGCCTCCCCCATGTTTCTTTGTCCACCTCCCTCGCCAAGAAGCAAGACTGCAAAGCGTGCTTGTTTCGGCACATTCCCAGCGACAGGCCTGTGCAAATCTGCATGCGTTGTGTATCATAGGCAGCCCATGCACGCGAAGCTACCTACAAGCATGCACCGACGATGAGAAACGGAGATACATCGCCAGGCGCGAAAACTGAGAAACGAAGAATCGAAAATGTACGCACAACCATACGCGTATATCGTTGGCCACGTAGCACGTTTCCTGCATGAAGGTGATCGTGCATCCTTGAGCTTACCGACAATGTGTGCCGAATTATCCGAGGGGAGGGGAGTAGAGGTTCGGGGTGGAGGGTGGGGGATGAACTTGCATTCCGAGTTACATGTCGTTGAACTTGGACGTGTCCTCCTGAATTGGTTCCGACTTGCATGTCCTTTCTGACATGCATTTCGAGCTGCGCATCCCTCGCAGTCCGACTGCATGTGGTCTGACAGACCAACATGCGTTCCGATGTGTATGTCGATGTGCAATGAAACTTGCATTTCGATGCGCATGTCGACTTGTCTTGTAACTTGAATTTCGATATACCTCCCGATGTGTAGTTCCATGTGTGTTTGGATGTGCGTTTCGATGTTCACGTCGGCTTAAGTTGCGAATTGACCATTGAGTTGCATCGTTCACCTCGACTTGGAATCACAGCCGCCTATCGATTTGTATTTCGAATTGAACATCGATTGCACTCTGACCTGCTCTCTCGATGTGCATTCCGATTTGCACATGGGTACTCATTTAAATTTGAATTTCGATTTGAATCTGAATTTTTGGATTGAAGCCGGCCTGACACATGACATGAGGTGCCCCAGGTATGATTTCGTTTCTCTTTGTGCGTGACGTGCTTGCAGGCGGGGCCAAGCGGCGCGAGTCCCAATGATTGTGCCGATGGTCGTACCAATGATTGTCCCGATGTTTGTGGCGTTTGGTGTCCCAACAATTGTCCTGATGGTTGTGACGATGGTTGTCCCGATGGTTGTGCCGATGGTTGTCCCGACGATTGTTCCGGTGGTTGTGCCGATGGTTGTCCCGATGGTTGTCCCGATGGTTGTCCCGATGGCTGTTCCGATGATTGACGCCGGCTAGTCTGGCTGGGGTTGGCCAGCTGTCTGCCATCTCTGCCTGTCTCGTCCTCGCTCCCCCCCGAATGGAGGAGTTGCTCGCGGAAGCCTGACTCTTCGCGCCCCTGCCCATGGCCAATCTCTCCTCTTCCCTCCTTCCTGCTCCTGGGTCTCGATTTGCTTTCGATGTTCCTGCTGAAAGCCGAGTTTGTTGTTACATGGCGTCCTGGCTCCAGCAAGCACGGCGCTCGCAGAATGTGCATCATTTCTCCGCGCTGCTCGCCTGTATGCGCCGAAGGGTGCTTTGGCGCTGTCTGGCACGGAGGCGCCGTCGGCAAGGGTTGGCCAGGCTCCTGATTCCTGTCTGCTTGACTTCCAGACGGGATAGGATCGCATATTCCTCCAGCAATGAGTGGGGCGCTGTGCCAAAAAATGATCCCGATGATATTCCCGACGGTTGTCCCGATGTTTGTGCGGATGGTTGTCCCAATGATGTCCTTATGGTTGCCCTCATAGATAAATATGGGGTTCGATAGGTACGATAACAAAAAAGACCAATACATAGACGGTAGGTGTAGATTTCCCAAACAGTGCTTACACTGAAGGTTTCTCACTTCTCTTCTGAAGACCTGGGCCTGACTGTCGGTCTGGCGGCTATGTTGCCCCCGTCGCCGCCCTGTCGCCGCCTCGCCGCCGCACCAAACATAGATGCCCTTTTCTTTTAATACATAAACAGACTAAACCGCCCCCCCAAACCTGGACATATCACTCCTCCGTGGGTATGTGCAGCTTACATACGAATCTGCCACATCCCCCATCGTAAAAATGAATTCATACCATCCCAACCCAACCCATATCCCCCACCCCCGCCATCCCGTGAGAAAAAACTATGAGCGCGCAGCCGCTTATCAATAATCACCAATGTCCAATAAGCTCTTGCAACAAACCGATGTGACGAAATGCACACGCGCGCGTTGTCTCCCGCGCGTGCCGGGATCCTTCAAAAACCTTCGCTGTCGCAGGGGATTTAAAATCGATTGTCCAAACAACATATAACAACATATGGTTTCGCAACACTGATTCTCACACAACAAACATGCGCGCACGCTCTTGCGAATCCTTAATAAAAACCTTTGGTTTTGTTCATCGGGTTTCGCGCGTGCGCGTCTCCGCGCGAGCATTCCGAAATCCGTCAAACGATGCCGTAACGAAATCAAACCCAACTGTCCAACAACAAACATACAGAAAAACACGTGTTCGCAACATCCGTTTGCATAAATGCGCGCGCTCGCGCTTTGCAGATCCTTGGGGGGACCATCGGTTTTTCAACATCCCATGGGATTCAGCCAAACGGGTTTGGCTCGCGCCGCGTTCCGAAATCATTCGCGCGCACTTGCGCGCATGCTGGGGGGGGTACACGATCATTGTCACATACAAACCATGTCGGCCACTCTTGCGAGTCGGCCGCGTGCGCATGTCGAACTCTTTCCAAAACCTTCATCAAATACGCGCGGGCGCCGTTATCGTCGTCGGCGTGATCAGCATCGGCGCCCGCGCTGGCCGCGCCTTCGTCGTTGTCGACATCGTCACCGACATCACAACCACCATCATCGCGTCTACCGTTGTCGACGTTGCCATGATACCGCGCCCGCCCACGTCACCGACTCGCAGTGAAGTGCCAGCTGGGATGCGCAGAGCGGTCAGCGCCGCCGTGGCCGCGTCGGTCGCGCCAAACTAGCTGGCCGTTGTGCGCGCGAGCATGCGCGGGCGCATGTCGAACTCTTTCCAAAACCTTCACCAAAAACGCGAGGGCGCCGTCATCGTCGTCGGCGTGATCAGCATCGGCGCCCGCGCTGGCCGCGCCGTCGTCGTTGTCGACATCGTCACCATCGCATTTATCATCATTGTGTCTACCGTTGCCGACGTGGCCGCGACACCGCGCCCGCCAACGCCACCGACTCGCAGTGAAGTGCCAGCTGGGACGCGCAGAGCGGTCAGAAACATCGCGGCCGCGTCGGTCGCGCCACTAGCTGAACGCTGCGCGCGCGATCATGCGCGGGCTGGCGCGGCCGAAGAGATGGACCAGCAAACGTCGACCACCCATGGCAGCACCGCGTGGGTTTTGCAAACAAAATTGCGGGTAGGCGGGCGCGATGAGCGCGCGAGAAATCGAGCCGGCGACGTCAAGTTCGGCAATGTGAACTGCATTGCGTAGATTCCCCCCAAAAGAACATGGACTCTAGCCCCCCCCCCACCCCCACGCCGGATGACCCCATCCCCTTTTGCATTGCAATTTGCATATGGTTCTGCTCCGTCGTCCATCCTAAAGAAGAACTCATGCCATCCCAACCCAAAACGGCATGGCCCCCCCCGCCACCCCGTGGAACAATACATGATGCTCGCGCACACGAACGTGCCGAAATCCTTCGAAAACCTTCAGTTTCGAAAGGCTGTCAAAATCGATTGTCAAAAAAAAAAAACACATGCAATAACGGTTTCGAAAACTGATGTCCCCCTCAAATTTCCGCGCGCGCTCTTGCGAATTCTTAAAATCATGGGTTACTCAACGTGTTCATACTATGCTACCAACGGCTTTCGCGCGCGCGCATGTCGAAATCGCTCGCCTTGCGCGCGTACCGTCGCGAGAATCCTTCGCTCAAGCATGTGACGAAGTGCGCGCGCGCGTGCCAAAATTCATTTGAAACCTTCGGTTTCGTTGCGGTTTCAATGCAGAAAATCCTAAACGCACATGAAACACACAACGTTCCGCAACATCAATTTTCAAAAAAGCGCGCGCTCGCGCTCTTGCGAATTATCGATCCCACAACATATTGGCGGAATGATGCAAAACGGGCCTGCGGCGCCGCGCGCCGACATCATTCGCGCGCATTTGCGCGCGCGCCGGGGGGGAGCGCAACTCGCGTCAAAGAACTCCACGCGGGCCACTCTCGCGCGTCGGCCGCGCGCGCATGTCGAACTCTTTCCAAAGCCTTCATCGCCAACGCGAAGACGCCGTCATCGTCGCCGGCGCGATCAGCATCGGCGCCCGCGCTGGCCGCGCCTTCGTCGTTGTCCATACCGTCACCGACATCGCAACCACCATCATCGCATCTACAGTTGGCGACGTTGCCATGATGCCACGCTGGCCCAAGTCACCGACTCGCACTGAAATGCCCGATGGGACGCGCCTGGCGGTCAGCGACATCGCGGCCGCGCCGGTCGCGCCAAACAAGCTGGCCGCTGCGCGCGCTCGGGTCGGCGCGGCCGCAGAGACGGAACAGCGAACGTCGAGCACTCATCGCGATCGCCACCACGTGGGTTTTGCAAACCAAGTTGCGGGTGAGTTCGTGGGATGGCTGCACGAGCAGTGGAGGTGTTCAAGCGCGTTGCGCGGTAGTCAATTGCACCGCATAAGTTGCCACATATATTTTGTGCCACATCTATTCTTCATTCTCAGCAGTAGTCTTCCCCCGCCCCCCAGCTTTATCGGTCCACCTTTTCGCATCGCAATGTGCTCATTACTCTGGCCCATCGCCCATCCCAAATATGAGTTCATACCATCCCAGCCAAGGCCGCATCGACTCCCCCCGTCATCCTCTGCAAAATAATACTATGCGCGAACACTCGTTCATCGAAAACTGCAAATGAAAAACCCCTTGCAAGAGGCGCAAACGCGAGCGTCGTTGCGCGCGCATGCCGGAATCCTTCGACAAAAACCTTAGGAATCGGAAAGATTGCGAGATCGAGTGTCCAGAAATACAACAATACAAGGTGTCGCAAAACGGAATCTCAAAACAAGGAAAAGAAGGCACGCGCCCTTGCGAATTCTTGAGCAACGCACGCAAGTGTTTCAACATTTGTTGTTTAAGAACTACCCAACGGGCTTCGCGCGCGCGCGTGTCGAAATCACTCGAACGCCTTTGCGCGCGTGCCGTCGCGGCAGCTCCCCCCCGGCGCGCGCCCTTGCGCGTGCCGGGGGGGGGGGGGGGCCGCGATCAGTGTCGCGTGAAAACCATGCCGGCCACTCTCGAGTCGGCAGCGCGCGCGCGTCGACCTCTTTCCAACATCGCCGACGCGAGGACGCCGTCATCGTCGTCGGCGCGATCAGCATCGGCGCCCGCGCTGGCCGCGCCATCGTCGATGCGAACATCACCAGCATCGCCGCCCCGTCTACCGTAGTCGGCGTTGCCATGATACCGCGCCCGCCCAAGTCGCCGACTCGCAGCAAAGTGCCCGCTGGGATGCGCCCGGCGGCCAGCGCCGCAGAGGCCGCGTCGGCGGCGCCAAACAAGCCGGCCGCAGCGCGCGAGCGCCTGGATTGGCGCGGACGCAGAGATGGACCAACCAGCGCCAGGCATGTATCGCAATCGCCACCGCATTGGTTTTGCATGCCAAGTTGCGCGTGGATGGGTGGGATGTTTGCAAGAGCATGGGATGTGTCAACTCATGGGTGAAAATGAACTGCGCCACACATGATGTTGTACGTTTGTATATATAGATACTACGAAGAATCAACTCGACCCCCCTTCCTCGGGAATATCGACAATCCTTTGCGTGTTGCGATCTTAATACAAGTCCGCCACGCCGCCCATCCAAAAAATAAACTCATACCATCCCGGCCAGGCCGGCATCGACCCCCCCCCGTCATCTTCTTTTTATTTAAAAAGATACCACGCGCGCGCTCGTGTGTAAAAGAAACACAAATTTTCAAACATACATGGCAAAACAATCAAATGACATGCACGCGCGCGCGTCGTCGCGCGCAAATGCCAGAATCCGTCAAAAACCTTAGGTTCCGGAAAGATTTAGGGATCGAGTGCCAAAGCCATATAGCAAACATGGTGTCGCAACGTGGACTTTAAAACAAAACGCGCGCGCGCTCTTGCGAATTCGAAGGAGCCCCCTTCGGCTTATCAACATTTTCATGGCATGCCACCAGAAAGGATTCGCGCGCACATATCGAAATCGTTCGAATGCCCTCGCGCGCGTGCCGTCGCGAGAATCCTTTGCAAACATTGTGACAAAGTGCGCGCGCGCGGCCGCGCGCGCGTGCCGAAGTCTGTCAGGCACCTAAGATTTCGCAACGATTTCAAGTGTTCAGAAACACACACACAGCACGGTTTCGCAACATCAGATGACAAAGAAAGGTGCGCTCGCGCTCTTGCGCAGTCTAATTAAAACCATCGGTTTCTCAACATTGTCATGGAATTCTTCCAAAAGGGCCTCTGGCGCCGCACGCCGACATCATTCGCGCGCCCTTGCGAAAGTGCTGGGGGGCACGATCAGTGTCAAACCAAGCCTTGCCGGCCACTCTCGCGCGTCGGCCGCGCGCGCATGTCGAACTCTTCCCGCAACCTTCATCGCCGACGCGAGGAAGCCGTCATCGTCGACGGCTCGATCAGCATCGGCGCCCGCGCTGGCCGCGCCGTCCTCGTTGCCGACATCGTCACCAACATCGCTATCATCATCATCGTATCTATCGTAGTCGGCGTTGTCATGATTCCGCGCCCGCCGAAGTCGTCGACTCGCAGTGAAGTGCCACCTGCGACGCGCCTAACTGTCAGCGCCACCGCGGACGCGTCGGTCGCGCCAAACTACCCGGCCACTGCGCGCGCTTGGGTTGGCTCGGCCGCAGAGATGCACCAGCCAACGCCGAGCGCGCATCGCAATCGCCACCGCGTGGGTTTTGTATACCACATTGCGCGTGGATGGGTGGAATGTTTGCAAGGGCATGGGGTGTGTCAGCTCGTTTACTTAAATGAATTGTCCGTTCTATTCTGCTTGAAAAAAGTCAAGCCCCCCCGGCAGTATCCATCCAACTTTTCGCATTGCTGGATATGAGCTCATACCACCACAGCCAGGCCAACATCGGCCCGCCCCCGCCATCCTCTGCGAAGCATGTAACACGGATTTTCTTGTTTTGGGGGGAAGCTCCATGCGCGCGCTGTCTTGCTCACTCGAATGAAAGCCATAGGTGCTTCAACATTTTCAGAACATGCTACCGAGCGGGCTTCGCGCGCGGGCATGTCGAAATCGATCGAACGCCCCTGCGCGCGCGCGCCGTCGCGGGACTCCTTGGCAGAAAAGAAATGCGCGCGCGCAATTTGTCGCGCGCGCATGCCGGAATCATTCAAACACCGCCAGTTTCGTAACGATTGCAAAAAACTGGATGTCCAAAACAAATTCAAAAAACAAAAAAACATGGTCTCGCAACATTGCTTTCAAAAGGAAAAACTTGCGCGCGCGCTCTTGCGAAGTCTTGAGACAACCGCTGGCATTCAAACTGCTCATTAAAATGCGATCACAAGAGCCTCTGGCGCCGCATGCCGACACGATTTGCACGCCCTTGCGCGCGCGCTGGGGGGGGGGGTGGGGGGGGGCGCGACCCGCGTCAAATCGGACGATGCGAGCCACTCTCGCGCGTCTGCCGCGGGCGCGTGTCGAACCCTTTCCAGAACCTTCATCACCGACGCGAGGACGCCGCCATCGTCGTTGGCGCGACCAGCATCGGCTCCCGCAGTGGCCGCGCCTTCGTCGGTGCGAACATCGTCACCAGCATCGCCGCCATCATCATCGCGTCTACCGTAGTCGGCGATGGCATGATACCGCGCCCGCCGAAGTCGCCGACTCGCAGCGCAAAGAGCCCGCTGGGATGCGCCCGGCGGTCAGCGCCGCCGCGGCCGCGTCGGTCGGCGGCGCCAAACTAGCCGGCCGCCGCGCGCGCTTGGGTTGGCGGCCGCAGAGATGCACCAGCCAACGCCAAGCATGCATCGCAATCGCCGCCACATGAGTCTTGCAAAACAAGTTGCGGGTGGGTGGGTGGGATGTTTGCTAGAGCATGGGGTGTGTCAACTCGCTCGTTGAAATAGAAAATATGACCCGCCGGCTTTATCTGCCCCCTTTTTTCCGCATTGCAATTTACATGCGATTCTGCCCCATCGCCCATCATAATAATAATTTCGCATCACCCTGCCCAGGCCTGCATCGACCCCCCCCCAAAAAAAAAACACCATGCGCGCGCATTCGTTTTTCAAAAATCGCATGTTCCCAAGAATCCCGCGCAACAAATGCACGCGTGCACATGCCGAAACCTTTCAAAAAAAAAAGAGAAAAAACGAGGCGTCGGTCGGATTTCATCAAAAGTCGAGAATGAGAACATATGATAAACATGGTTTCGCAGCGCGGGTCTTCAGAAAAAGGAAAAACGCGCGTGCTCGTGCAAATTCTTAAGAAAACCAATGGTGTTTCAACATGTTCAGACAATGCTGCTAAACGGGCTTCGCGCGCACGCGTCGAAATCGTTCGATCGCCCTTGGGCGCGTGCCGTCGCGAGAATCCTTTGAACAAAAACTTGCGCGAAGTGCGCGCGCGCGTCGTCGCGCGCGCATGCCGAAATCCTTCAAAAACCTCCCGTTTCGTAACGACTTCATAACCGAATGTCCAAAACATCCAAAAACACCCGGTCTCGCAACGTCAATTTTCAAAACAGACTTGCGCGCGCGCTGGCGAATCCATGAGAAAACCAAATTTTTTCAACATCTTCACGGAATGCTGCCTAACGGGCCTCGGGCGCCGAATGCCGACATCGCTCGCGCGCCCTTGCGCGCGCTGAGGGGGGGGGGGGGGCGCGATCCGTGTCAAACCCAGCCATGCGAGCCGCTCTGGAGCGTCGGCCGCGCGCGCATGTCGAGCTTTTTCCAAAACCTTCATCGCCGACGCGAGGGCGCCGTCATCGTCGCCGGCGCGATCAGCATCGGCGCCCACAGTGGCCGCGCCTTCGTCGGCGCGAACATCGTGACCGACGTCGCCGCTATCATCGTCGCGCCCGCCCAAGTCGCCGGCTCGCAGTGGAGCGCGCGCTTGGGCGCGCCCAGCGGTCAGCGCCGCCGCGGCCGCGTCGGCGGCGCCAGACTAGCTGGCCGCCGGGTGGCGGCCGCAGAGATGCACCGGCCAACGCCAAGCATGCATCGCAATCGCCGACGCATGGGTCTTGCAAACCAAGTTGCGGGTGGGCGGGACGTTTGCAATAGCATGGGATGTACCTACTCATGGGCAAACTTGAAATCGTCAACTCCACTGCTCGCGCAATCATCCCACCCACCCACCCGCAACTCGGTTCACGAAACCCATTGGCTGGCGCATCTCTGCGGCCGCGCCATCCCGCGCATGCTCGCGCGCGCGGCGGCCAGCCAGCATGGCGCCACCGACGCGAACGCGGCATCATGACAACGTCGACAATGGTAGGCACGACGATGATAATAGCAATGCTGGCCTCGGCGTCGGCAACAACAACTGCATGGCCAATGGCGACGCCGATGCTGATCGCGCCGGCGACGACGACGGCGCCCTCGCGTCGGCAATGAAGGTTTCGGAAGGAGTTCGACGCGCGCGCGCGGCCGACGCGCGAGAAGGGCCCGCGCGGTATATTTTGACATGGATCGCGCCCCCCCTCCCCCACCCGCGCGCGCGCAAGGGCGCTCGGATGACTTTGGCACGCGGCGCGGGGGGCCTGCGTAGCAGCATTCCATGGCAATGTTGGAATACATGCGGTTGCCTTGCGAATGCGCAAGAGCGCGAGCGCATGCTCTTTTTGAAAGCTGGCGCAGCGAAGCCGGGTGTTTTCTGGATTCGCGACGCTCGGCTTTGAAATCCCTACGCAACCTATGGTTTTTGGTTTAACGGATTTCGGCATGCGCGCGCGACGGCGCGGGCGCGCGTGCACTTCGCTTTTTTTCTCGGTATTCAAAAGATTGCGACAGCACGCGCGCAATGGAGTTCGTGCGACTTCGACATGCACGCGCGCCGAGCCCTGTTTCGTACTATTTAAAAAAATACGGAAACATGCGTTGTTTACAGCGTTTTACAAACAAAAGAAATCAATCGCGCAAACCCAAGCCTTTTGGGAAACATCCGCGCTGCGAAAGGATATTTTCTATATGTTGAATGTGCACCCGATTTGGAAATCTATACGACACGTCAAATTTCGAAAGATGTCGGCATGCCCGCGAGACGACGCGCGCGTGCGCTCCGTCTCATTTGTGGCAGGGGCTTTCATGAAGACTTGTGGTTTTTGAAAAAAGGGCGCGCGCATAATAGTTTTTGCGAGGGGTGGCGGAGGGGGGGAATGCCAACTCGGCTGGGATGGTATGGCAGAAACTCACGTAAATTGCAATGCCCTAAGGGGCGCCGATAATCCCAGGGGGGGAGGGGGCGGGGGGTAGAATATATTATCTTCCTGTATTTTTACGAGCCCGGGGGGAAACCCTCCCCCCCCAAAAAAACTGGACCCCAGGGATCTGGGGTTCTCGGGCTCCCTTGGACGTCCTTGGAAAAGGTCACGCGGCTTTCCGGGTCTCCGCAAACGCCTTGCCAGCAGACCCAGGGCGATCCGAGGGGTCATCAGAAAGGCTCAAGGGAGGCCCCAGACAGCACAAGAGCGCTCCACGAGGGACTCCAATTGCGTCAGGACGGCCCAAAAGACCCCAAGGCACCCCAAAAAGCTGTCCAAGGGGCCTTCAAAGCACAAAAATCGTCCCATTCCTTTTGTAAAAATTTACATGTTCAGCATATTCGCCTTTCGGATTTCATCAGCTTTCAAAACGGTTTCAAAGCCCCCGAGATCGCCTCCAGACGCCCCGAAAGGCCCCCAAGAAAGCTTCAAGACGGCCGAGCTGGGCCCCACGATCGCCCACGAGAGCCCCAAGACAGCCCATAATGGAACCAAGAGGCCCCCCAAGGGCTCCCAACACAAACTCAAAAGGGCCATGGGAGGTCCCCGGAAGTGCACAAGATGGGTCCAAAGGGGGCTGCAGCGGGCCCAAGCTCCCCAGGGCGGCCCAAGAAGGCCCCAGGACGGCCCATGAAGGCGCCAAAACGGCCCACGAGGTCCCCGAAAACACCCCCACGATGTTTCCGAATGCCAACATAAAGAACCCCAAGGCACCCCACAAAGCTTTCCAAGGGGCCTTCAAAGCACAAAAATCGTCGCACTCCCTTCCTAAAGCTTACATGTTTAGCATATTCGCCTTTCGTATTTCATCAGCTTTCAAAACGGTTTCAAAGCCCCCGAGATCGCCTCAAGACGCTCCGAAAGGCCCCCAAGAAAGCTTCAAGACGGCCAAGCCGGGCCCCACGATCGCCCACGAGAGCCCCAAGACAGCCCATAATGGAACCAAGAGGCCCCCCAAGGGCTCCCAACACACCCAAAAGGGCCATGAGAGGTCCCCGGAAGTGCACAAGATGGGTCCAAAGGGGGCTGCAGCGGGCCCAAGCTCCCCAAGACGGCCCAAGAAGGCCCCAGGACGGCCCATGAAGGCGCCAAAACGGCCCACGAGGTCCCCGAAAACACCCCCACGATGTTTCCGAATGCCAGCATTCATTGATTGTGCTCCCATGACATTTCACATTGTGACCCAGTCGTTGAGGGCCTCGTGGTCTGCAGCGAAGATGCCCGAGGATGCCCCCAACAACTTTCACAAGATGATCGAGAGGCCTCAAGGGGTCCCAGATGCCTCTGTGAGGCAATCGACTCCTACGCGCGCATTCCCTTGGATTGGCAACCTTTGGAATTATGATGCATGGCTTCACATAGCGTTGAGACTTCCTCGCAAGGCTGACTTCGGAGATGCCCCGCCCCGTAGTGCTCGGGCCAATTGCGCCTGAGACATCCTCGCAACTCTGACCTCGGAGGTGCCCTACCCCGAGGTGGTCCGGCCACTTCCGCATGCCACACCCTCGCAACTCTGCGTCCGGGGATGTCCTAAGCTGCGGTGTTCCGGTCACTCTCGCCAGAGCCATCCTCGCAACTTTCGGTTCCGAGGTGCCCTGAGCTGAGGGAATCAGACCACTGTGGCCTGAGACCTCCTCCGAACTCTGACCTCGAAGAAACCCTGCCCCAAGGTGGTCCAGCCTCTTCCGCTTTGAGACTTTCTCGCAACTCTACGTTCCAGGGCTCCTTCAGCTGAGGTGTTCGGGCCATTTTCGCTAGAAACGTTCTCGCAGCTCTGGGTTCCGAGATGCCCTGCCCCATGGTATTCCGCCACTTTCGCTTGAGACATCCTCGCGCCACTGAGTTCCAGTCTGTCCTGAGCTGAGGTGTTCATGCCATTTTCGCTTGAGACATCCTCGCAACTCTGAGTCCCGGTATGTCCTGAGCGGAAGTGTTCAAGCCATTTTCGCTTGAGACATCCCCACACACTGACCTCGGCGATGCATTGTCCCATAGTCATATGGCCATTTTCGCCTGAAACCCTCGCACCTTTCATTTGCGAGATGCCCTGAACAACTGGACAGGCCACTACCGCCTGAGATACGCATGTGTATGCGAACACATAGTTATATATATATATACCTTTGCATATATATATATACACATATATATATATATATACACATGGGCGTGCACCGACAGAGCACGTACGAAATGCATATGCATGTTCATACCCTCACACACATAAAACCATATGTACAAATGGACGCTGTATACATATACAACCAATTAAGTATATTGTATGCACCTATATATTTATACGGAACGTGCATGCACGCGCGCGTGTATACATGCATGCGCGCATGTACGCACGCACGCATTCCGCTTGTGTGCAGAACTCAAAGGACCAACGTGCATGGCGCGCAGCGCCAATGCAATCTTGTGTATATATATATATATATATACATGAAAAAACCCTTCGCGATGAATTGCCAAATCCACTGCTCGCGCATTCATCCCACCCACCAGCCGGCAACATGGTTTGCAAAACACACGCGGTGGCGATTGCGAGGGACGCTTGACGTCTGCTGATTCATCTCTGCGGCCGCGTCGACCCAAGCGCGCGCGGCGGCCGGCCAGTTTGGCACGACCGGCGCAGCCGCGGCGGCGCTGACCGCTGGGCGCATCACAGCGGGCACGTCAGTGCTAGCCGGCGACAGGAGCGGGCGCGGGATCATGGAAACGTCGATAACAGTAGACGCGATGATGATCGTAGCGATGCTGGTGGCGATGATGGCCGACGTTGACAACGACGGCAGCGCGGCCAGCGCGGGCGCAGATGCTGATCACGCCGACGACGATGCCTGCGTCCTCGCGTCGGAAATGAAACTTTTGTAAAGAGTTCGACATGCGCGCATGGCCGACGCGAAAGAGTGGCCCGCGTGGTCTTCTTTGACACGGGCCATGGCCCCGTCGACGCACGGCATGGACGATTATAGCGTTGCCGGCGGCGATTATGACAACGACGACGGCAAGGCCAGCGACGGCGCCGATGCCGATCGCGCCGACGATGGCGACTGCGTCCTCGAGTCAGTGATGAATGCTCTGGAAGGAGTTCGAACCGCGCGCGCGGCCGACGCGCGAGTGACCCGCATGGCGTTATTTGACGCGGATTGGGCCCCGCCCCCCCCCTGTAGCACGCGCAAAAAAGGCGACCGAATGATTCCGACATGCGGCGCGACAGGCACGCCTGGAAGAATGCATTGAACACGCCGAGAACGAAACCATGGTTTTTGGAAAATTCTACGGGCACGCAGGAGCAAGCGCATTCTTGGATAGAAAACTGACGTTGCAAAACCACGTTTGCATCTGATGCGGTCGGGGCACTTGATTTTGAAACCCTTGCAACGTCCAAAAGGTAGATGCATCCCATGCCCTTGCAAACGCCCCACCCGCCCGCCCGAAACGTGGTTTGCAAAACCCACGCGGTGGCGATTGCGATGAGTGCTCGGCGTTGGCTGGTGCATCTCTGCGGCCGCGCCAACCCTAGCGCGCGCGCAGCGGCCAGCTAGTTTGCCGCGGCCGTCGCAACCGCGGTGGCGCTGACCGCCAGGCGCATCCCAGCGGGTGTTTCGCTGCGAGTCGGCGACATGGGCGGGTGGACGCGACGATGATAGTAGCGACGCTGGCGACGATGTTCGCGCCGACGACGGCGCGGCCAGCGCGGGCGCCGATGCTGATCGCGCAGACGACGATGACGGCGCCTTCGCGTCGGCGATCACGGTTTTGGAAAGCGTTCGACATGCGCGCGCGGCCGACGCGCGAGAAAGGCCCGCGCGGTCTTATATGACGCGGATCGTGCGCCCCCGAGCGCGCGCGCAAGGGCACGCGAAGTAACTATGTCAGCGTGCGGCGCCAGAGGCCCGTTCGGCAAGAATTCAATGACAATGATGACAGGAATACCCACCCCCGTCCCCGATCGGTGCGCGGAGGGCCCCTGAGGCCCCAAATGCGGCCTCCGAATGGGGGGGGGGGGGGGGGGGGGGGCGACGGCGATACTCAGCGGGGGGCTTGCCAAGCGGGCGCGCGCCGCAACGCCGTCGAGCCCAGGGCCGATCCATCGGGGTGGCAGCGCGCGGAACGAAGCGCCCGTGAGGGGTCCGATTGTGAGGGGTCCGAATGCGAGGGGTCCGAGTGTGACGGACCCCGAGCGCGAGTGAAACCGCGCGTGAATGAAACTGAATGCGAGTAAGTCTGAGTGCGGGCGGATCTGAATGCGAGTGACCCTGCGTCGACCGCACCTCCTGCCTCCTCCTCCCCGCCACCGCCGACGACCCGAGGATGGCGACGGGGAAGAGGAGGGCGATGGGGGAAGGGCAAGGGGGGAAGGGAGCTAAGTCGGCATGGAAAGGATGATAAAGGGTAGGGGAAGGGAGCGGAAGAGGGGCAACGGGGACTGGATGAGGAGAGGGAGGGGAGAGCTGGAGAAGAGATAGGGGAGGAATGAGATAGGAACCAATGCAATTCCCAAGACATCGCGGCCGCCACATCTGTTCGCGTTTACACACGAGGACGGGCAACGGGCAGGCGCGCAGCGTGCATGCCGACCGCATCGGCTGGCCACATCCGCTGATGAGCGGAGTGCATCGGATCGCCTGGCGCCTTGGACGATGAGGAGGACGAGGGGGGGGGGGGGGATCCTCCCTCCTCCTCCTATCCCCCCTCCTCCTCCTCCTCCTCATCCCTCCTCCCCTCATCCTCCTCCTCCTCATCGCCTGCCCTCCCCCTCCTCCTCCTCCTCCCCCTTCATCCTCCCCGTCATCACCATGCCCCCCGCCCTCCGCCCCCTCTCCCACTATCCTCCTCAGCCCCCATCATCCACCGAAGCCTCTACCACCCTCCTGCCATTCTTCCTCCACCGCCTCCTCATCATCATCATCCTCCCCCATCCCCGTCGCCGCCATCATCATCATCAGGCGGGCGCGGGGCGACTCAACGAACTGCGCTCCGATAGACTCGAGCGCAGCCGCTGAATCAATGCTTGATCTTCTCCTTCTTGACCTTCTTCTCCTTCTTGGCGTCGCCGTCCTGGGATTGCGGGCGATGGGGAGGGGGGGAGGACCCCCCAGCATTCTTCGTATCATCCCCCTCCCCCACCAAGCCCCCCCATCCCCACGCCGCCTCATATTTCCATCCCCATCCCTCCAAATCCCTCCCCGTCCCTCCCCATAGCTCCCCCCCCCATCCCTCCCCCTGCCTCCCGCCCTCCCCATGCCCCAGCATCCCTTCATAACCCGAGGTCCGACGCGTTGCTGCCGCTGGCCTTCAGGACGCGCTTCACCTGGGCGGGGTTCGGCACGTCCTCGAACCTCGCGAGCTCCTCCTTAAGCGCCTTCTCGCACCAGTCGGTGAGCAGCAGCTTCAGGGCATCGACGGTGGCAAAGGCGATCTGCTGGTCCTCGCGCACCGCCGTGTACGCGTTCCCCTTCCACTGGTACGCCTCATCCAGGATCTGGAGGGCCATGAACTTCACCTCGCAGATGTCGTGCAGCCTCTCATGGGTCTGCTTGGTCGCCATCGGGCGCAAGCGCACCAGGTCGTAGGCGTTGTGGCGGCCCGCCCTCAGGTCAATCGCCCTATCGCCGCTCTCGCCATTGGGGAAGACTGCGCAGATCGAGCGATGGACGTAGTGGCCAGGATAGAAGCCGCTCGCATCAGTCTCCTCGCCATGCGCACCAAGCAAGATGTCCCTCGTCCACTTCGCGAGCCTCTCGCGCGTCGGCGGCACCGCCCAGCCGATGAAGCCCTCGCCGCCGTCCGTGTCGCTGTAGCACCAACTCGGGCCACGGAGCGCGCACCAGCCGTAATCCCAGGAGTTGCACAGCGACACCTTGCCCGTCTTCACCATGTCCTCCAGGGGGGGGGGCGCTGCCCATGGGCCCCCATCCCAAGCAACCGTAATCCCCATCCCCCTCCCCTCCTACATCCCTACCCGTGTGCCCTCATCCCTGCACTCCCTCCCCCTCCCCATCCCGTCCTATATCACTCGTCGGTCGTTTCCCCCACTGGTCTGAATGGGTCGCCCATCCCGAGCGAGAAGAACACGCTTTCTGTGCACAGCGCCAGGGGCGAAGGGGAAATGACCAACAAAGCTGGCCAACCGAACAACCAATGACATCAAGGTCGGGAAGGGCGGCGCGTCCACGCTCAAGCCCATCGAAGGCAACAGACGAAGAAACTAACTGACGATAGGGGGGCATCCAGATCAACAGTGCGACCACAACAAGTCCTCGATGTCGGCCTGCTCCATCCTCTCGCGAGGCCCCCAGAAACCGACGGGGAGTGCCACCACCGACATGGCCGATCCAGCCGCACGCCGCGTCGCGGGCAGGGAACCCCCAACTGACCACTCTCGCGACTAACTGGTGTGAAGTCCCAGCTCTAGAGCCACGCGCGGCGACGAAGTGACCATGCCCTGGCACAATGAATCCCACCAGCTCTCTGAAGCGACGGGGTTAAAGGTGTAAGCTGTTCCAACTCCCCTGCTTCACCTCCACGCGGGCGCGGGGTGGGGGGGGGAAACGTGCAACCCCATGTCTGATCACCCTGGGCAAGTGCCAACCCCATGCATCCACCTTCCTAACCCAGTTCGAACCGCCCTCCACTCCTCGCCCCCCTCTGCCTCAGATCACCTCCCCGCTAGTCCCTTTCCCCCCGCCTCGACCAGCTTTTGCCACGCCCCAAAACTATCGGCCACCTCTCTCACCCCCCCCAACCATCCCCGCCATGGCCCCCGAAGAGATCTCATGCCCTGCCACAAAAGGCGTCCAGGATTCCCCACACCCAGGAGGCGATGGGAAAACCCGAGAGGTCTGGTCCCCCCACGTCCTCGTCTCGTCAGCTGCATACTACTTGGCCCCCCCGCCACCAAGCCGCGCAGGCGGCACCGGTTCTGGATGAGCTGGATGAGGGCGCACGAAATGGGAGCAATGGCGCCGTGAACAGAAACGACGACGCAGGCAAAGCAGACGTTTCAGTGCTCTCCGAACAGCGGAGCGGGGCGGGCTTGACTGAGAGCTCTGGCGAGCGCCAGCGTTGACACCGAACCAACTTGGTGTAGGTCTGGCACCATGTGGGCATCAGTCTCCATAGGTACATACAACACCAGTACTATGCACATACACACATATGGCCATGCAGACACACATTGTTAGACACCAACTAATCACCTGTTTCCATATCACACAAGCCATCGTGCGTATGATTCGTTGCAAATGTATATATCACATACATGCGCACCATACTAATCCATAAGTGCATACCACACGTAACGCCCCACACGTTCTTAAATACATAATACATCGAACGCGGGCGTTTGCGCGGGCCGTCGGGAGCGGTCTCAGCGGATTTACAAAAAGGGCCCAAAGGCTTCTCGACTGGAAAAAGCACCAGGAGATGTGCGCGAAACTAAAGGCGCCCCCAGAGGGCACAGTGAGGACCGAAGACGCCCAGGATGGCTTCAAAACAACCCAAGACTGCCCTGCCCCAAGAAAACCAATGAACGCTCCCAGGAGGGCCCCGAAAAAGGGCCCGAGAGGCCAACATGAGAAATGCCCGTGTATGTGTCAACGTTTGTCGCGCGGGCGCGCCCTTGCGGGGCTCCCAAATTACCGCGTCCACCCCAAGGGTTCCGCATGGCCACCAAAAAACAGAAAACCGTGGGAAGCGTCAAAGACGACCCAAGGAAGCCTCGCGACGGCCCACAACACCACCTAAGGTCGCTCGAGAGGCACCCAATGAAGGAAGCCCCAAGGCCCTACAAGGGGAACGCGAACGAACATGCCGAGCCTCCCGCCTCAAGATATCCCGGGAGCCGCCCAGGCGCTTCCGAAGCGCACCCAGGGGGGCCCCCCAGAGCCCCACGGCCTCCGAAGCCCTCAATACCCCCCATGCCGCCATGGGAGGGCCCCCATAGAAGCCTCCAGGAGCCCTCCAAGAGCCGTCACTGTGGTATCCCAACAAACCCCCTAAAGGAACCCAGGAGGCCCCTGCAAGCACAACCCATGCACGGTGCAGGGTGAACCTACGGCAACCAGAGTGTAGAACATGGTGTGGCCCCGTGAACCCACCCCGCCGACGTGCCCCAAAACTAATGCTGCGCCCCAAGTGGCGCCTTACATAGAGGGTGGCCACGCGGCCTGCGAAACACGCAACGCCGCGCGGAGCGCTTTGCAATATGCGCGACGGACGCGGCTCACGCACGCGAGCGGTGCACTGTTGAACACGAGCGATTGGCTGGACTGCACCAGCCAGGATTCAGGCCGGGCGCGCACATGGGCCGCCGAAAACGTTACCGTTCGGTCGGACCCTTAATTGCATGGCGCGGCATCACAGCGGTCGCTGCCCGCGGTCGCGTGGCGCTCGCGCAGATGGAGCGGCCTCGCTCATCGGTGAGACATCATGAATGCGAAGGCGGACCTCGGCGGGCGATGCGAGGAGGGGGGTGCGGCGCCCAGGCTGGATCGAAACAGCATTGCACTGCCCTCCCCGCCACATTCCTCCTGCATTCACTTCGCCCCGCCGTTCTTCTGCCCACCCCTCGCTCCCCCCCCCCCTCCTCTCTCCCACCCCTTTTCCACTCCTTCGCCCGCCCCCCTTCCCCCGCCAGCCCTAATCCCCCTCTGGGGAGCAATGGGCGGCGCGGGTAGAAGCGAAGGGAGGCGAGCGACGGGCGCGGGGGGGAGCGGCGAATTCGGGCAACGGGCGAGGAGGCGCGGACGCGGGAATGGGGTGGCGGGGGCACGCGAAGAAAAACTGATATAAACACGCGCAGCCGTCGCGGCCCTGACGGCGCTCTCGGCGCACGGGCCCCCGTCGGCAACCTTCCGAACCTGCTCGGCATTCCAGCCGATGCCACGGCACCCCCGTCGCATCCGCTGGGGGGCGGGGGGGGTGCGCGAACATGATGGAGTAGCTCGGCGCCAGAGTATCGGGCGCTTGCGCCACCACCTGCGCCGCCTCGCCAACGGGCCTCGTCCTCCTTGGCACGCCCTCCGTAAGCGGTTTGAACTGCTGGGTCAACGCGTCGAGCCGCCATTGTGTGGCCGCGGCCGCGCGACGAACTTGCGTCCACGACCAACTCCCCACTGCGTCTGCGACCCCACCAGAGCGATGCGTGCCCCGCACTCGGGCGGGGCCACGAAGCCACGTCGCCCCGCGCGAAACGCCGCCGCGCCGCGCTGGGTCGCAATTCCCGATCAGGCGCCCCGTGAATGGCACTCCCCATGAAAAGTAACGGCCCGTTCTCGCTGTCGCGATCGGCCATCGTAGCAGGAAGAATATCAGCCTTGAAACTTCTTCGGCGGATTGGACATATATGAATCCCGCGCCACGCCGATCAACGCAGCGGCCGCCTCGTCGGCATTCGGCGGCACCCTGGAACGGAAGGTCTACGCTGACGGCCACTGGCTGCGCAGCCTCTTCCGTCTCCAACGTGGCCACGTCATTCTGGCCATCGTCCTTGGCGTAGTACAGCAGGTCGGCCCTCGCACAGCCACCCGCGGACACGCGCGTCGAGGCCATGCACGCGGCATTGCGTCACCTGTAGCGCGACCAGGGCCGCCGCACAGCGGCGGAACTGCCAGCCTGCTCCACCCCGAAATACATGGCAATCGCCCAATCTGCCCCCCCGCGAAGAACCCGAGGATCGCATGCAGGCGCGCCGCCCCACGGGGCGGCGCTCGCATCTAATCCGCCGAACGATGGCGCGCGCCGCGCCACTTTGCCGCTGCGCGTGGAATACCTGGCTGCCCGCGTTGTGCGCCTCGCCATTGAAAGCTTTGGGCGCGACTTTGTTGGCCGTGCACAAGTCGGTTGCATCGTCGACGCCAACGGTGCCGAACGCGTCTGCAAAGCGAGCGAACCAGCGAACTTGCGTGGCCGCGCGGGCGCGGCCACGGCGATCGAAACACCCCCCGCGGCGACGCAAGCAACGCAGGACCCCGTTGAACGATGGTCTCGCACCTGTCGTACGGCGGGATCGCGATGACCCAGTCCGCGCGGCTCGCTTGGACCACGTGGACATAGTCTTGCAGACAGGGCGGTGGCACGAGACCTCATCCTGCCGCGATGGACCGCCTGTCGGGGCAATTTGAGCCCAATCTCGCCGCGACTGGGCCGCCCCCGTCCGCTGCGTTGCACGTTCGAACGAAGCACGCGCGCCCGCGCTCGAATTCCCGCAGCGAAGCGTACACATCGAGACCGCAAAACAGAGCGCCAGTCCACCGCGCCCCCCCCCCCCCCCCCCCCCTCCCCCCACCCCCCCACCCCCCTCCCATCACCCCCGCGCCGACCAGCGCGCGCTCCCAGGGGCGGCGCGCGCGCGAACATCAAACTAAGGAAAGGGGCTACGCGGGGCGCTGGCGGAACGCAAGCGGGGGCACGAACGGGGCTGCGGGGCGCGACAGACAGCGCGCAAACCGCACGCGCGCCGCGAACGACAACGCAATATTAGCACAACCGCTCGCCAACGGGCACACACCGTGCGAGCAAAGGAACGCCGCGCGCGGAACGCGCAAACCGCAGTGGAAGCATTGGCGCCGAAGTCGGAGACGTCACAGAAGCCTCGGGCAAATAATGCGCGACGCACAAGGGGCTGCTCGGTGGCCAGCAGCCCCTGGGCGCGACCCCAAGCCCAGCCGCAGAGGCGGCGCGCGCGCGCCCCGTCGGTGAACCGCGCGGCGCGGCGCGAAAGGTTCGCAGCGCTGCCGCAAACCCCGAACCCCAAACACTGAATATCCTGCTCGCTCAGGCGGGACCTCCTTGGATGTGTGGGAGGAGCGCGAAACCTCATGCACCTTATGGTGTTTGGATGCCCTGCTCGCCCAGGCCGTGCCTCCATGGAAGGGTGGGGGGGGGGGGGCGCGAAACCTGATAAACCTTATGGGTCTCTGCATACACGCTCAGGCGGCGCATCTTTGGATGGGCGGGAGGTGCGCGAAACCTGATAGACACCATGGTCGCTGGATGCCCTGCTCGCTCAAGCGGGGCGCCCCTGGAATGGTGGGGGGGGCGCGCACCATGATACATAATATGGTACATGGGTACCCTGCTCGCTCAGGCGGGGCCCCCGCGGAGGGGTAGTGTATGCATGGTATGGAATGGTGGTGCATGGTGTGGTATGGCATCGTAGGTCTTGAAGCACCGTTTGGTATCTGGATGCCATGCTCGCTCAGGCGAGCCCGCCCCTCAAGGGTAGCCTATACGCGAGGGTCTGATGCTGAACGGACCCACGATATTAGCGTTGCTGCCGCCGCTGTCTTAACGTACCCGCTGGCATATGTAATTGGTTGCGTTGGCATGCGCGTATGTGCAACCTGTGCTTGGACCGCGTGTTTCCCTACACTACTTCCCACGCCAGATGGCAAGTGTCGGCGGCGAGCGGTGCATAAGTAGTGCATGCCACCCTGCACTACCAAACCGTAACATACGTACTATATCGCGCCAGACCTACCATACCACACATAGCATACTATCCCACGCCTGCGATACCAAACCATGCCATACGTACTATAACATACCACACCTACCATACCATAGCTACCATACTATACCACACTTGCAATACCATACCATGACATATGTATTAGCACATACCATACCCCCAATATCATACATACCATACAATGCCTACCGAACCATAACACATCATACATACCCCTCCATGCCATAGGTGATATTGTAGATATTGTATGCTATGGTATCGTATGGCATGATCGGGGTATGCGTGTTAGCTATGATGGTGTACTGTGGGTGCATCACTTGCCCACTGGGTGCCAACCTACACGCGCGGCAGCGAAACGGGGTTGCTGATCGAGGTCGGCGCCCTGATGGCGATAGCCGCACTTAAGAACTCAAATAGGCAAGCCTTCTGACCGCGAGCGGGGCGGCGGCGGGGAGGGGCAGGGGGGCGGGTGGAAGGGCAGCCAGGGTAAGTGCGAGGGAGGCGCGACTCAGGAGCAAAGGCGGGATGCGAGGGCGGGGAAGGACGAAGTGCCAGCATCTGATATAATTGCAACGGCGTCCGACGCTCCCGACACCCCCTCCGACCAGGAGAGGCAATCCCGCACATCCAGTGTTTTCCTCAGATCCTCCACGCGGTGGCTCTCGCGCGGCCACTCGCCAGTACAAACTGTCCGAGGCGGCAGACCGCCTCGCGCAACATCGAGCGCAACCCTACAACACGGTGGCGCGAGACAAGGGCTGCCGCCAGTGCGGTCGAAGGTGGGATGGGGCGAGAAGTCCAACTCTTGGCCCTTGAAATCCGCCCCTGTTCGAAGGGGCGGGGGGGGGAAGAAAGCCCTGCTCGCACCATCAAGCGTCGGCCATAAGGCCAGGGATGGGGCAGTGCGACGTCGGCAGGCACTTGTCATCGAGGTAGAGTGCCCACGCTGCTCGCATCGCTGCCAACATCGCCTTAAAAGGGCTACCACCGTGCCTGGCCCAGGGCTCTGAGCTGCGGCTGTGCGGGGGCAGGTGGCAATGCCACCCCCCCCCTGGTGTTCGACCGCCAGATCGAACAGCCAGGAGGGGTGTACAACCTCGCCTTCTTCTGGCTGAGGTCGTCAACGGAGGTCGGCGGCACCTTCGCGAACACTTTGCCGTGCAACGGGTGGTCCTTGTGCTTCACGTGCTTCGGCGGCGCGCCCTGGACGGCGATCTGAGGAGCCGATTTGCATGCGAGGGTTATCTGTCAGGCAGGATAGGCCATATATAGGGGCAAGGCGAGGGGCCGCCTGACAGGCCATAAACAACATAAGGCGGCCGAGAGGCGAAGGCGGACGCGAGCGGGGCAAACGGACAAGCGTGACAAAAGATGAGGGGCGATGGGAAGCCGCGGAGGGGGGCCGCCTACCCCCAGCCCCTCCCCCACATCAACCACCCCCTCTATCCGCACCATCCCCCTTCTCATCGCATCCTCATCTCACTCGCCCTCCTCATACCCAACATCCGCCACATCCCCCTTCCCCCCACCCACCAGCCACGCTCCTCTTCTCCGCCTCCCCCACTTGATGGCCATCCTCCTCAGGCCCCCTCATCTCCCTCAACCTCGCCCCCATCCGCATCCTCCTCCGACCCCTCATCAACCCTGCACCCCGCCCCCCCTCCCCTATGGCCCCCGCCGCCTCCTCATCAGACATTCATCCCCTCCTCCTCCCTATCGCCATCCCGCTCCATAGACGGACCCCGCACGCGACCTTCATCGATAATACCTACCTCGGCGTGCAAATCGCGCACTCCCTCAAGCCGCCTCCCCTCCCCTATGGCCCCCGCCGCCTCCTCATCAGACATTCATCCCCTCCTCCTCCCTATCACCATCCCGCTCCATAGACGGACCCCGCACGCGACCTTCATCGATAATACCTACCTCGGCGTGCAAATCGCGCACCCCTCTAGCCGATATGTTACCCACCCCAGTCGCCCGCACTGCTCCCATCACACTCCCCCGCGCCTCCCCCCTCCCCCCCACCCGCTGCTCTGACCCAGCAGCCCCGCGCAAAGCAATAAAACAATCCTTGAACTTCTTCACGTCCTTCTTGAAGTCGCGCATCTCGCCCTTGACGCCCTTCGCAACCTTGATGGCCTTGTGGAGCTCCTCGCTGGTGGACTTATCCAAGGTGTCCACCACCCACTCCAGCCCGATGACCTCGTCCAGTGACTCGTCGACCTCGAAGCTGCACTCCCTCCTGACGAGGATGTTGACCAGCTCCGCATTCGAAATACCTGGAATGAGCTTCTTCGCTAAGGCCGTCCAGCAGCGATGACAAGCTGATGTCGGTATAGTCGCACTCGATCATGTCTGCGAGCTCCTTGAGATAAGAGACGGGGAGGTCGAAGAACGCCTCCCTCGCAGCACACGCAAGCAAGGGTGCAGGAGGGCGACGCTGATGGGCGACGATGGTGAGGTCCCCGTAGTGCTCGCTAGCCTGAGCAGGCAGGGGTGGGGCAATCCTAGTCCTCATCCTCCTCCTCTCCACATCCGCATCCTCCTCTCTACATCCTCACCCTCATCCTAGCCTCAGGCTTTACACCATCCTCATCCTCCTCCACCCCCCTACCTCTCCGAATCATCCCTACCTCAGTGGTACCCGCCCGCCCCAATGATGGGGCCTTCAGCTTGATCTCGGTCATGATATCCGTGTTGGGGCCGAGCTTCTCCTTCTCCTCAAGCACTGCCCTGTGCAACGGGCTGAGAAAGGACACGGGGAACGCCTCCCACTCGGTGGGGTCCAGGATGACCAGGAGCTGTCTGGTGCCCTCCTTCTCTGGGATGAAGTCACTGGCAGAGTAGGCGACCAGGGGCCAGCCAACCCCGAAGGTATCGCAAACGCTGCCAACGCCCATGGGCCACACGTCCGTGCCGATCTTGCGCAGCACGATGCCCTTCTGAACCACTCGGCAGAAGATCCGCTTGTTCATGATCCCCATCCTGCCCTCCCTCTCGGCCACGCGGCAAAGCTCCAGGTCGGCGTAGGCCTGGGGAATCCCACCCGCGCCAGGCGAATACCAGCCAGCCTCCCCAGTGCCGACCACGCCAGACAGGTTCAGAGGCCTCAGAACTGGGTCCATCTTGGACTTCAGCACCTGCGGCTTGAACGCGCGCGGCTCGAAAGACTCCGAACGCTCGTTGGGCTCCTTGTGGCGGTCGACCTCCGTGTAATGATGACACTGCGTCAGCACGCCTGAATCTATGGCGGTGGCCATGACAATGTGCTCTGCCGAAACCTTGTTACGGTTTCTATCGCTCCTGGCTTTTATTTTGTTGAAGCTGTCCTCGACGATTTGTTGCCCGATGAATCTGCAGCACTTCCGCTCAGTCAAATCCTTCATCCTGGCGGGAGCGGTCAAATCACTGGAGAGCCTGAAGGGGGGGCGGCGGCGGGGGGGAAGAGGGGGGGGGGGCGCCCTGTGCGTAGACACCGCCTGGCCACCCATCGGAAATGTGCAGGGCGAGAGCGAATGCGGAAGAGGGCCTAAGGAGGAGGAGGAAATAAGGATGACAGAAGGCAGGGGGGGGGGGGGGGCGGGATGAAGGAGGAGGGCCGTGGCGCGCGAGGGGGGGCGATGGCAATCAGGGGGACGAGGAGGAGGAAGGAAGGGGAGAGGAGGAGGGACATCGGAGGAGGAGGTGGGGGGGTAAGATCGGGGTGCATTTCAATCCACCGCGTCCTCGCGGTGAATTTCCACCCGTCCTTCTCGAGGCACATCACGAGCTGCGTCACCGCTGGCAGCTGAAACACGGACCTCTCCAGAAACCTCTGCACTCCTGGGAACGCCTGCTCCTTGAGCACGTCGTACAGATCCAGATCCTTCCTCAACTGCTCGATGAAGCGCGGCCTCTCGCCCTCATGCAGGAGCAACACCTGGCGGCGCGGCAAGCCGTGCGTGAAGCTCATGTTGCGCTTCGCGTGTTGCAATATGGTGTTCAATATGAGGTCCACGGTGGGATTGGCCAGGTCATCGGAAAGCGCGATGCGAGCATGGGCAAGATGCAGCACCGTCGCACTCCACTGCACCTCGATCCCGCACTCCACGTACGACTGCCTGTGAGAGAACTGCGCCATCGCTAGGCGCTCGCATTTGTACATCTCGCCGCCTACGATCTGCTCCAGCTCAAACTTGATGGCAGCATCCGCCGACCGAAGGTTGATGTTCTGCCTGAAGCGGAGGGGGGGTGCACGGGGGAGCGCACCATTTTCTCTCGAGGCCACTGGAAACCTTTTGGACAAACTGGTGCAGGGGAGGCGAGGGGGCGGCGAGGGAGGCGAGGGCGAGGAGAGGCTAGGGACTGGGGTGCGACCTTGACGGAGGGATGGGCGGGGCACGGCAATGGGAAACGCGATGCGGCGAACGTAAGAAGGAGGTGGTGGGAGGGCGGTCTGCGGGGGGAGACGGCGGGGGCGAGCGGGATAAGAG
Source organism: Prorocentrum cordatum (assembly GCA_963575745.1). Lineage (NCBI taxonomy): Eukaryota > Dinophyceae > Prorocentrales > Prorocentraceae > Prorocentrum > Prorocentrum cordatum. Next base: position 801,168 of record CAUYUJ010016838.1, on the reverse strand, counting down.
TGGATGAGGGAAGATAGAAGGGAGCAACAGGGGAGAAGAAGCAACACGAATCAGAAGAGAGGTAGAGGAAAGGACTGATAATTTGAATAAGAGGGGGTTCATAAGATAAAATGAGATATGAGCGGTAAAGGGACCAGATGGGATAATAAGTGATAATATGGATAAGAATGTGTAGAAGTGGATACGACGAGGAGGGGATAATGGGGTTAAGAGTGCTAAGGGGAACTGGGGCGAGGGGAATATGTGGAATAAGGGAGGTAAGAACGGCCAAGACGAGGAGAGGGGCCGCACGCGCCTGGAATGGTACGTCGCGGTCGGCCCGAGGACCTGGACGATGAGCTTCTGGCGGTAGTAGTTCTCGACGTCGCCGAAGAGCACCGCTGCCTTGTCCAATTGGTTCTCGCAGCTCTGGCCCCATGGAGCCGCCGCCGCCGCATGCTGCTTGAGCGTCGGCCCCCCCTCCGCCAAGGCGAGGGCGTGCTCGGGCAGCACAGGCGCCTTGACCTTCCACTGGCCCTTGTACGCGAACGACATCGCGGCGATCCCGAAGAAGTAGGCCTTCTGAGCGTACAGGCACAATGTCCTGCGGGCATGGTGAATCGGCTGCTGGTACTTGCCCATGTTGACCTTCTCATTCTTGGCAGTGAGAAGCGGGCTGGCCTTCAGGGCAGCGTAGACCTGCGCGTCGCTCATGTAAGCCGCTGGGTCGGCCTGGAGCCGCGTGCGTTTGGCGCTGCCCTACACCCCCTCCAACTGCGAGCCACCCAAAACACCGCGCGCCCTCCCAGGCGCAACACGGCCAAAAAGGCACGCAGCAATGTTATCGAGCCCCCCTCTTCCATGAGCCACCCTCCCAACTCCACCCACCACCATTGCCCCGCGCGTTGCTCCTCAATTTCCTCCACACCCGCTCCGCCGATACGTTTCGTTGCTAGTGCCCCCCCTGCGCGTGCTGCGACGCGTTGCAAGCGCCCCCGACCCCATTTGCATTGCTGCCGAACCCTCCTCAGGCTCGTCATCGCCCCCCCTCCCCCCATCTGCCTCCACGTCACCCTCGTCGCCTCCCCCCCCCTCCCCCATTCCACCATCCCCCAGTCCGCTTCCTCCCCACTCCTCCCGCCCCCAACCCCCGCCACCGCTCCATCCTCCGCATCGCGTGCACTCGAAGCATCATCTAATCCCCATCGCGTTGGCCGCCCCCTCATCACAGCCACCATGCCCCCGAAAAAAAAAAACGCTGTCCCCTGATTGCAGCTTCATGTGGGGCAACCACAGCTGGAAGAACACGTCGGTCTCCATCGTGCAAGAATCCCAATGGTTCCAGCAAGCTTCTCGTATCTGGGCAAGCCGTGGAGGCGACAATGTCGACCCGTATGTGCAATTCTGGGCGCTGATCATCATCACCTGGAACCCGTAGAGCCTCGACTGCCTGCAGACGGAGACGGGGGGGGGGGCGCCGAGGGGAGGACGCCGAGAAGAGGGAGGGGTGAAGCCGATAAGTTAAGAACGCCAACAGGATCATAAAGCCCAGATGCAGGGGGGAGAACCATATGGCGCTGCGAGGTGGGAAAACGGCAGGGGCTGGCCACATGAATGGGAGAGGAGGGAAGTGACCATACATGGCCAATGGGGAAGCGAGCCGAGGGCGAGGGGAGATCAAACAATAGGAGAGAACATAAGGAGGATGAGCTGGAGGTGGAGGCGTGCGAAAAAAGGGCCTCCGCTCGCCCGCCAAACCCTTGCAGCCGTCCTCCTCCTCCCCCTCCTGATCCTTCTCAGTGCCCCTCCTCCACCTCATTCCAAGCCGTCGCCGTCGTCGTCGTCGCCGTCGCCGTCGTCGTCGTCTTCGTCGCCCTCGTCCTCGTCGTATTCGTCGTCGTCCTCCTCCTCCGCATCCTCATCCCCCCCCCCCCCCCTCTTGATCCTCATCCTCCTCCTCCTCATCCTCATCCTGATCGTCCTCATCCCGCTCGCCCATCCTCCTCCCTCTCCATCCTGCCCACCCCCCTCCCAGCCCATCCTTCTACAGAGAGGGGGGAGGGGCAGGCGCTGCCTTAGAGCGCCCTTCGTGGCGTTGTTGAGGGCGTGCGATATGTCCCACTCGAAGTGGATGTTGCAGCCCAGCTTGCACTGCAAGAAGTTCGACATCGCCACCATGTCGGGCCCCTGGTCGGTCGCCACCGACAAGGACGGCCACGTGAAAGGGCACGTGGCGTAGTGGCCGTCCGCTGTCACGGGCGGGATCCAGTGAGGTAGTTGTTTGCCCGTCGCGCCCTTGAGCATGTTGTTGAGGTGCATCACGGCCACGAACGTCTTCACGCGCCTCTTCTTCTTGGGCTTGGACTCCTTCTCGTCGGCGCCGTCCTCCGCGCCCTGGCCGAGCCTCCTCTTGACGACGGTCCTCGCGGCGGAGGGGCGGGGCGGGCCCCGCGCGACACGACGCGAGCAAACGAAAAGACCTAAACAAGCTGTTCCTCCTACCTTCATCCCACCTCCTCCAGCTCCATACCTTTTATCATACCTTTATCCTACCTACCTTGATCCAACCGTTACCCTTACCTACCTTTGTCCTACCTACCTTTGTCCCACCGTATGCCTACCTCACCCAGCTACCTACCCTTTATCTTCCTCGCCCCCTACCTGTCTACTACCTCCCCCCAATTGTATCATGGCGCATCCCCGCTCCCCCGACCTACCTCCTCCGCTTGTGGCATCCCTTAGTGGGTCTCTACAGCGGCGCTGCACCAACGCCAAGGCCCGCGCCCGCCACTCCATGGCGCGTGCCACGCGGGCCGCCTCCACGGCGGCGGCGGCCGCCTGCAAAGCTGCGGCCTCGTCCACCTCGGCCTGGGCGCGAGCCGCGCGGGCCGTCGCCTCGCTGAGCGCGGCAATTTTGGCCCGCGACTGCCAAGTCTAGCTAGCCTCCTCGGCCTCGTGGTGGGCCCGCTCGGCCGCCTCCCAGGCTAGGCGGGCCTTCTCGGCCGCGTCGGGCCACGGGGGGCCGTCGTCCTGCTCCTCGGCCGAGTCGGACTGGGCGGCGGCGCCGCCCTCTGCGGCGACGTCATTGCCGTCGTCCTCGGCACGTGGGCGCAGGAGCACCAAGACCTGTTCGCTGCGTGGCTCGGCAGCCTGAGGCGACGCGGCCGCGGCGGGCGTGAGGCGCCGCGCGGCCACCCCCGCTCGTGGCCAGCGCGTCTTGCGGCTCGCGCGACGCCCACCCACCTACTCATCATCATGATCGTCGCCGTCACCATCATCGTCTACGTCGGCATCCTCACCGCCCTCCCCTTCCGCCCACGTCACGAGTTGCTCCTCATCTTCCTTATCGCCACCGCCGCCTGGGCAGCATCCCCATCATCATCATGAGCCTCCTGCTCATCAGCATCATCATCATCACCATCCCCACCGTCGCAGCATCACCAAAAGCATCATGAGTCTCGCCTGAGCGTCATCCTCATCACCCTAAGCATCCTCAGCAGCCACAGCGTCCTCATCACCATCGTCGCCATCCTCATCAGCATCGTCATGATCCTCATCGTCGCCCCATCATCGCTATTGCCAACATCATCGGCAGCATCACCATTGGCCTCATCCTGATCCGCATGATCAGCCTCAGCACCATCATCGCCCCCATCATCCTCTAAGCCACTCCGAGAGCTCCCAGAGACCCCGCTCCCCGCAGCCCCCCGTAGCCCCTCAGAGACCCGAACTGGGCAAAACTCTTGACTGGAACCGTCGTCCGACCCCTCGCGGCGTCAACGTGCCACGACCCTCAGCCCGTCCCCGAGGGCCGTCGTGCTTCCGCTCCCCCTTCTCTGATGCTCGCAACCTATGGCGCAGCTGCACCCCTCCCTCCTTCGTTCCCCATCTTCCCACCCTACCTGCGGCCCTCCGCCAGCCCCGTGGCCGCGCTCGCCTTTCTGGGCACCGCGCGCACGAACCGTGGCACGCCAATCCTGATGGCAGCACGGTGCTCGGCCTGCAAGGCGCGCAACTCCTCGCCCTCCGCGAAGACCGCGGGCCCAAGGTGCTGGTGGGGGACCTCGCGGGGGGGCGGGCGGAGCTCCGAAATCGAAAGCCCGTGGGGGCGCCCCCGAAAACATCAAAAAGAGGGGGTCCGCAACGAGGGTGGTCTGGGGAGCGACGCCCCCGCTCGAGACATCCCCCCCGAATCGTTCCCGGGGCCGGCCCCGGCCCCGTTCCGGACCCCCCCCCCCTGGAGCGCCGCGGGGGGCGAAATTCAAAGGCTGCGGGGGCCTCCAGCGGCCCTGCGTGGAGGCCCTGGAAGCTCCTGGAGACACCTGGAGGCCCCTGGAGGCCTCTGGAGGCCCCTTGGAAAAACGGAGGCTGGGGAGACTTGGGGGCGGGAAAGGAGGCGAGGGCGAGGGGGGGCGAGGGAGCGACATGCGACGTCGACGGAAGGAGGAGCGAGCAGGGTAGCGGAAAACATGCGGAGGCGAACGCATGAGGGAGGTAGTGGGAAGAGAAGGAAGACGGGCGGGGTCTAGAGCATAAGAGGAGAAGGGGTGATAGGTGAAGGGGGTCAGAGGGAATAAGAAGGGAGAGAGAGGTAACATGAGCAAGACGAAGAGAGGATCAGAGGGGATAGAACAGAGAATGGTGATAACATGCGATATGAGGGAGAAGAGGGATAAGTGGGGATAAGAGGGGATACGAGGGATAAAGAGAGATACTAGGAGTTAGGATGAGGATGGGATAAGCGGGACGCAGAGGGAGCAGATGTAGTAAGACGAGGAGGGGGCACAGAGGGATCATGGCGATAGAAGGAGGTAAGGCGAGGAAGGAGATAAAGTGGATAAGAGGAAACAAAGGAATAAGAAGCGATACGAAGGAATGAAACGCGGAGGGGAAGAGAGGGATGAGAAGGGATAAGGGAAACAAACAGGGATAAGCGGGCAAGTTAAGAAAGGTTGGGCTGAGTAAGGAGCAAACTGCCCACCCCTGCTCCTGCCCCCTCAACCCCGAGGAGAACTGAGGCGCCCGATCCTGCGCCCTCCCTCCCCCCGCAATGCCCGCTCAAAAAAAAGAGACAGCCTGCGGCAGCATGATGGCACATTGCTTGGTCTCGGGCTCCATCATCACTGCGAAGCTCACGGCGAAGTCCGTCCCCACTTTGGTCGCGTCGGGCCCCGCCAACGACAGCACCTGTCGATCCTATCGGGGCGCGCGGCTGGAGGTCGAGAGGTAGGGGGCGGGGGGCGAACGAAACAGTGAAGGTGAGAAGGTGGGAGGGCGCGGAAGCGGTTGAGAGCTCCGACGGAAGAGGACAGGAGCAACGGGCGAGAGAGCAGAAGAGCGGCAGCGTAGAGGAGTAGAGGGGCGATGCCACAGGGGAGATCACGAGGAGGAGGCAGTGGGAGTCCGAGGAGTAGCCAGAAATACAAATGAGAATCCAGAGATGCGAAGGTCGGGGACGACGACGACGACGACGACGACCGAAGCGACGACCACGACGACGACCGCAGCGACGACCAAGACGACGACGACGACGACGACGACGACGACGACGACGGCGACGGCGACGACTGCGGCGGCGGCAGCGACGACGACGACGACCACGACCACGACGCCGATGACGACGACGACGACGATGACGACGACGACGACGACGACGGCGGCGGCCGCTGCGGCGGCGGCGGCGGCAGCGACGACGACGACGACGACCGCCGCGACAACGACGACGACGACGACGACGACCGCGACAACTACGACGACGAGGACGAGGACGACGACGGCGGCGGCGACGACGGCGGGGGGGGCGGCGGCGGCGGCCGAGGCGGCACAACTCCTCCTCCCTCCTCATGCGCTCCGCTCCTGCATCACGCGCTTCGTCGCCCTGGCGTAGCGGCAGAGCTCCTTCTCTGTGTGGCGCCACCGCACTGGGTCGTAGCACGGCGCGTGCTGCGGGGCCAGGGCGGCCGCGCCGCTCTGGACGATCGGCGCGCCGACGGAATCGCGCAGCTTGCACCCGAGCAAGAGCGACGCCTCGATCTTCGCGCCGAACTTCCAGACGACCTCGGGCGGCAGGACAAGGATGGAGGGGCGCAGCAGGAGGCGCAGAGCTCAGCTATGACAAACGAGAGGCAGCAGCAACGATGAGGTGGACTGAATAGGAACACATCAACTCTGGGAGAAGGGCGGAAAGGAAGTGGGGACTTGGGAGACGGGGCGGAATGCAGCAGACAGGCGGTAGGGGGAGAGAACGGAGAACAAGGAAGTATCATGAAAGCACTGTTGGGGCTGAAGGGGACTGAAGGATGGTGGAGGCACAGGAGGCGGGTGCAGGGGGGAGAAAGGGGCGCGGAGACGGATGGAGTGATCGGGGAGGGGGGGGGGGGGGATGCTTCGGGCGGGAGTGGGAAGGGGAAGAGAAGGGCACGGAAAGAAACAGAAGGAACGGGACGGATGAGGGGGGGACGGAAGAAGAAAGAATCCATAAGAGGAAGATGGGGGGACCAGGCGACGGAAGGGGAAGGAGCTACAGGGAGGTGGTGCGCAGGAGGGAGAGGACTTGGCATGGAGGCGCCAGGGCGCCAAATGGAGGCAAGGGGGACGATGGCGGGGGGGCAGAGGGAAGGGGGGGGGGGGGAGTGAGGATGCGACCGAGGGCGGGGGCGAGGCGAGTGGGCAGGGCGAGGAGGGAGGCAAGCTAGTGAGCAAACATTCCAGCCTGCAGGCGGAGGCGGATGTGCGCGACTCGGTGCTTCCCTCACGCGGCTCGCATCGGGCGCGCCCCTCGCGCGCGTCGGACCCCGCTGTCAGGAAAGGGGGGCCCGAAAACAAACGTTGACGCGGGGCGTGGTAACCCGTGGAGATTACGGGAACTACATTGCCGAGTGCACGCGCGATGGGCAAGCAATCGCATGGAAACGCGGGCAGAAAACGCGACCTCCCCCTCCCGCCTCCGAATGCCTCTGCCCCATGCCTGCCTGGCCCCCGCCCCCTGCCCCCATGGCCCCCATCGCCCCCCGCCCCTTCCACATGAGCCGTTGCCATCCGCCCTCATTCTCCTACTCGCATTAAGCCCCCATTCCCCTCCCACCCCCTGCCGCGGGGGACGCCGTGCGAGCGCGCCCGCTGGGGCCATAGGTAGAGCCCCCTGGATGGCACGAAACGCGTGAGGGGTGTACCGAAATGGGCGCGGGGACGCTATGCGAGCACGCCTGCTGGGGCCATAGGTGTACCCCACTGGAGGGCACGCAACGCGTGACGGGTGTGCCGAAATTGGCGCGGGGGCGCCATGCGATCACGCCTGCTGGGACCATAGGTAGAGCCCCCCTGGAGGACACGGCACGCATTGGGGGTGCACCGAAATGGGCGCGGGGACGCTATGCGAGCACGCCTGATGGGACCATAGGTGGGGCTCCCTGGAGAGCACGAAACGCGCGAGGGGCGTGCCGAAATGGGCGCGGGGGCGCTATGCGAGCACAAGAGGAGGGAAAGGGCAGCGGGAGGTACCTCCCCACCCACTAACGCGGAATACAGGGCGCGCTGGGGCGCATCGCCGCCCCCGCGCTGCACCCCTGCGAGGCCGCGAACCTTCCATGGTGGCGCCCTGCATGCTTGGCGGAAGGGGCCGCATGCGGCCCCTTCCGCCGAGCGATGCGCAGCATTCCCGCACTGGCACCGCACGCCGCCACGTCGAAGAGGCGCGTCGCGCGCGGAGCGCGTGCTGCTCTATTGGCACCGCTTGCGTCGCGCGCACAGCGGGCGCCTGTCCTGGGGGAACAACAAGAACCACCAGGACCCCGCGAACGCCGATGCCATTGCGCGCTGGCTGCCGCGGCACGCGCATGCGCGCATAATGTCGGGCAGATCTGCATGAGGCGGCGCGGTCGCCCCCCTCGGCGTCGGGGAAGCGCAATGCTAACGCGCCCGCAGCACTGCGCGGCCAGGCCCCCGGGGTCACACAAGCGCGTCGCCTCCATGTCCTCGGGCCACTGGGACGAAAGCTGGGCGCTCATCGCCTTGGGCAGCTGCGCGAACGCCAAGAGCTCCTTGCTCGCGGCTCGGCGATGGCAAAGTGAGGCCCGCAGGCAACGGAACGCCGCGGCTGCGCGTCGGGTGTGTGTGTGTGTGTGTGTGTGTGTGTGTGTGTGCGTGTGTGTGTGTGTGTGTGTGTGTGTGTGTGTGTGTGTGTGTGTGTGTGTGTGTGTGTGTGTGTGTGTGTGTGTGTGTGTGTGTGTGTGTGTGTTGTGTGTGTGTGTGTGTGTGTGTGTGTGTGTGTGTGTGTGTGTGTGTGTGTGTGTGTGTGTGTGTGTGTGTGTGTGGGGGGGGGGGGGGGGGGGGGGCGCGCTGTCGCGCCCGCAGCTCGTTGGGCTCCTTGTCGACCTCTGGCAAAACTGCCAACCTGCCACCCCTGTTCCTAACCCGTTGGTCATAGAAGACCCACGGTTGTTGAGATCCACGTGGGTACCTGCTGCGTAATGGCAGCGAATGCGCCGCGGCCCTTCTTGACCTGGCGGGGCGGCCTTGCGCGCGTCGCAACTGGATGCTTTGAATCGAACAGCCTCCGCGCGCGCGGGCCAAAACAAAGCAAAACGATCCGCGCTGGGCGAGCGGCGGCGCGGAAGCAGGGAGGCAGACGCAAAGGGAGGAACACAGGCGTGCGAGATGGGCGAGGTGGTGGGGGGGGGGATGGAGGGCGCGCGTTTCATGGGCGGCCAAGAACGGCAACTACCAAAACGACGACGACGACAACTGCTGCGGCTACGACAACGAAAGCGACGACGACGGCGGCGAAGTCGACTGATTGCGACGCGGCCCATGCCAGAATCGCAGCGCAAACTGCGCTCGAACAAAAAAACTGCGTCGGCCCCGCAGTTTCTGGGGGCAGGGGGCCGCGGCGGCCCTCGGGCCGCAGCGGGTCGGCCGCCGCCCGCGGCCGCGGGCGCCACGGGCCGCGGCGGCGCAGCCGCTGGGCAACGCGACGCGGGGGCTCAACACCAAAATGGCTCGGGCCGCCCCCGCCGCGCGCCTGCGCCATGCCATCGCCCATAGTGGAAGGGGGCGGAGGCGCGGGCGGCGGTGCGCCCCGCCGCCCGCGCCCAATGCTGTCTTGTGCTTCGCGGCAGCGCGCCCTCCTCGCCCGCGCGGGCCGCGCGCGCCACTGGCGCGGCGCCGCGGCGCCCTCCTCGCCCGCGCGGGCCGCGCACGCAAACTGGCGCGGCACCGCCAACTGGCACGGCGCCGCGGCAGCGGGCGCGGGCGGCCCGCGCGGGCCGCCCGCGCGGGCCGCGCGCGCCAGCTGGAATCATGCTTGTTCTGCTTGGCCTCCTCCTCGACAGCTTCTCGGCAGGCTCCGCGCCCCCCGTGCGCTTGTTGGGGGTCCTGCAACAGCTCGGGTTCGCGAGCAAGCGCTTCGCGCGTTGGACCGAAGTCTCAGTCGGGGGCCTGCAATGCGCCCCACCCGATGCATTCTGCCTTTGCCGCGCGACAGACTTCGGAAGGGTGAAGCCAATGCAGATGGGCGCGGGGGAGAAGAACCTCGCGGGCGTGAATATTCATGGGCGGGACAGGGATGGAACTGAAACTGGGGAGAGGAACGGAGGGGGATGATAAGGAGGAGTGGGGGGGGGAGAGGGGGGGGAGGAGGGGGGGGGCGGGGGAGGAGGCGGGGGAGGAGGAGGAGGAGGAGACAGGGACGAGGTCAGACGCGAGACGGCGGCAGGAGGACATGGTGCGGGGGATGGTGCGAAGGGCGCGGGAATCGGATTGGTTGGCGCGCTTGTCAGCAAATCCGCCCACCGCCGCGGGCGCATCGGCCGCCGCGACGGGGGAAAGGGGGGAGGGGGGGGGGGGGTGGGCGGAAGCGGCGCGCCTGAGGACGAACTTGCGGGCGCAACTGCCCCTGCCGCCGCGCGCGCACATCTGCCCCCCCCCCCCCCCCCCGCCCCACGCCGCCCCCCCGCGCATGCCCCGCGGAGGCGCGCAGTTGGCCCCCGCGGGAGCCGCTGCGCAAGCACTCCAGCAAGAGCCTTTGGCGCACGGCTTGTCCGCCATCCCTGCACCGCGAGGGCGTCGATGGCCGAGAGGTCGTCGTCCATCTCGGCGACCTCTTGGTCTCGGGCGTAAGGCTCACGAAAAGAAACACAGAGCTCATGCCCCCCCCCCACCCCACGCACACACACACACACACACACCGCCCTCCGCGCGCGCGCAGTGGGCGCGGCGGAAGGGAAGGCGCGACATCGGTTGTTGCCCCAGCTAGCTGGCATCGCGTTTCGGAGGTATCGGCGGTGAACGAAATTGCTGCCCCACCCCTAACAATCTGCGGGGAACGGCGACCGCGGGCGGCTCCTCACGAACTCCAAGTGCTCTGCGAGCTGGGCGCGGCCCCGCTCCAAGGCGCCTCTGGAGCACATGGCGCCCTCGCACCGCGCGCCCCGATCGACGCAAACAAGGCGCTTATTTTGCTGGCGACGGCCGAGCCCGCGCCCGCGCAGAGTGCGCGCCCACCTCCTGGCTGTCAATCGCGACACCGTCGGCGAGGACGCCCCCCCCACCTCGATGGGGACGCCGCGCCATGTCACCGCGATGTGCCATTGGCGCGGACCCTGCGCTACGGCGCCAAGGCGGCCGCCGCGCGCCCCCTTGCGCGGCCGTCGTGATGGGGTCGCGCGAATTGCAATGTGGCGCGCGGCGACAGGGGAGGGGTGCCGAAGGGGGGGCGGGGGGGGGGGCATGACCGCAGGGGGCGGGGCGCGGCGCGCAGCAGAAGAGGGGGGGGGGCGCGGCAAGATATGACCCAGCGGCGCGTCACGCAGACGCGCTCTCCCGACGCGGCGCCGAAGAAGAATGCGTCGTTGGAATGGGTGGAGGGAGGGGGGGCACGCGAAGCAAGGAGGAACGCGGGGAGGGCCAGGAGGGCCAATATGAAGAAGGGAAACGAGCCACGCGAAGATAACCACGAAGAAAAAAAGAGAGGGGAGGAAGAGTGGAGAGAGAGGGGGTGGGTAGGAAAACGGTGCATGGGAGAAAACGCGCGGGCGGGGAGCGCCCTCGGGCACGCGCAGGGGGGCTGTATAGTAAGCGCGCATGTGAGTTCGGTCGCGAAAGCGCACGCGCGGTGGCGCGGGGCCGATCGCCCGCGCAACTAGAAACAATGGTGCGCGACGTGCGCGCGAAAGCCTATTTTGATGCATAATCGCAAACGGGTTCATGCGCGCGCGGGGCGCTGACCCAGGGGCGCGCGCGGGCGACCATGGCAAGGGTCTGCCGCGCGGCCGCAGGGCGCGAAGTGACCCCCCCCCCCCATGTACTCATGACGGCCCTGCCCTGTGGAGCCAAGAAGATCATAACTCTCTTGGCAGCGGGCATGTAACTTAGCACACATCCAGGGCACTCCCGCGCGCTTGGGGGTGGGGGGACAGGTCGGTCACGTTGCTGGCCCAGAAGCCCCGAAGGGCCAAGAGGGCCCCGAAGGATGCTACACGGAATGCTGGACACACACAGGAAGGCCCGAGAGCGCCCCAAGAAGCCCAAAGTAACCGATGCCAAAACAAAACAGCCACAATCCACCACGGGAGACCACATGACCGCGCCAAGAGGGGGACCTTCGGGGGACACCAAGAGCCAGAACCAATAAGACCTAAACTGTTTGGCAACTGATCAAGCTACCCCCTGCCTACCTTCCGACTCTCCGAGGGTTCCCAAAGAGATCCCAACATCGCCCCACGGTGGTCCCCGCTGCCTCTTGAGGGCACCCCAAGGCAGCCCAGGAGACCCTGGGGCAGACCCACATGCGTCCAAGAGCGCGCCGTGGGCCCATGAGTGCACCGACAAGCGTCCAGGAACGCAAACTGATACGTAAAGCCTCTCACCTGAGGCCCCGAGAGCCGCCCCAAAGCCCCGTGGCGCGCCCCGCAATGCACGGAGGCCCGCCCGCCCGCCTCATATACAGTCGAGCTCGCAAGTCGCCCAGGCGCTCCCCGCCCCCTCGCAAGCCCTGCGACCCCGCCCCCACCCGCGAGGCACCCAGTGGACACCCAACGAAACCCATAAAATCCTACAAAAGACCCCTCATGAACCACACCTCAGGCACGGAAGCGCGATGCGCGGAAGGCCACGACGCCAGCGCAAGTTGATGCGCCTCCATGAAACGTGGCTGCGCGGCCAGAAAGTCGCGGAGGGGCGCCGAAGAGCGGCGGTGGTAAGGCGCACATCGTGCAAGGGAAGGGGAAGGGCCTTCCACGCGACGGGGCGCGAGGCGCAGAACAGCATCGGAAACGATTTGAAAAGCGAGATGTCCGAGGCGAGAGCCCCGCGGTCGACGATGTTACGATTGCGCCATCGAGCTCAATATGCACTCTGCGGGGCTGCTCCATGATGCGAAGCGGCCATCGACAGCGATAAGACGCCATGAACCAATCGTCGCAACATCCCGTTTGTCTCGCGACCTCCCAAGCGGGAGCGCTACTTTCGAACGCCCCAAGGTTGCACCATCGAGGCCAATGGAGCGCGATGACGATGTCCCGAGCGATAGCCTCAGTATGGCCATAAGACGTTTTAAGCGCCTCCTCCTCCTCCGATGTTGCAATGTGGCGGGGGTGCCTCAGGCGAAACGCATGCCGCCAAAATCATCAAGCATCTCATTAAGCAGGCGCCCCGCGTCCTTCCCATGCCCCCCCCCCCCCCAGCTGGTGGATCTAACGCACGCGGCCTCAGTCGCATGTTCGTTGCGGATAAGTGCATGCATTCCAGATGCACGAAGATGACAATATCATTACCCGCTGGGTGCGCGAGCAAGCATATCGCCATCCACATGCCCGCGTATGCGAATATCTGTAATGGTAGCGGGATGGGAAGTAGTTGGACAAAGGAAGGGGGGGGGGGGGCGGAGAGGAGTGATAACGGAGGGTTGGGGGGGAGGGCGAGGGAGGGAATTCAGGGATGCCCGTGGAGTAGGATTGACAAGCAAGAGGCGAACGATGAGTTGGGGAGCAGTGGAGGCAGGGGAAGGCGGCTGCGAGGGAGAGCGAAGCAATGGGGGCACGCTGGCGAAGTGGGAGAAGGGTGGAGGCAAGGGCGAGGACGAGAAAGTTGGATGGAGTAAGCGGTAGTGGATGACGGCGACGCGGGAGGGATGGCGGCGGCAGAAGGGCGCATGGCGGGGGTGCCGAGGAAGGCAACAATACAACGAATCCACTGCCGCCGCTGCCGTCGGCCGATGCCGCTGCCGCCGATGCCGCCGCCGACGGCCGACGCCGTTGCCGCGGGGCCCATCGGCAGCAACTACCGCCTGCGCCAACTGATATCAACGACCAGTGCCGACGCCAGCCTCCGACCAACAATGCAGAGATGGCAGCGCCGACGGCGACGGCGACGGCCGACGCCGACGGCCGACGCCGACGGCGACGGCGACGGCGGAGGCGACGGCGGCGGCGGCGGCGGCGACGACGACGACGACGAGGGGGCCGACGGCGACGGCGACGGCGACGGCGATGGCGACGCGACGGCGACGGCGACGACGACGGCGACGACCACGGCGCGGAAAGACAGGGCGAAGCAGAAAAGGCGAGCGAGGGCCTGTCGTGCCAGCCCGAGAAGCAGCGAGCAAGCGGCCTCCCTGTGGAAGGCCAAGTTCAAGAGCGAAGAGTAGAACTGCTGCGCCAACATGCCGTCTAACGTCAAGAAGTCGCTGACCTGCTTATGCATCTTGCGGCCTCGTGGCATATGGCCAGCGGCGGTCAGCGTCTTCACCTCCCCGAGGTCAACCTTGTTGTCCCTCACGTGCACTGTGAACGGCAGCAGCCCCGCGTAGTTGTTCCCGACCTCCGACCCCCCAATCGAAACCCTGGGGGTGCAGCAGGAAATGGAGCGGGTGGTCGAAGGATGATGCCCCCCCCCGCCATCGTGCGGGCGCTCTCCACCCAGCAAGCCGAGACCAAAGACGGCCCTCCCCCTGCCCACGGGCCCGATCACCCAGATCCTCCCGCAGACTGGCCACTCATCAAATCTGCCTGCACGTCCACCCCTCTCCATGGGCCCAGGCGCCTCAGCCCCGAACCTATATACTCGCTCCTCCACTCCACCCGCGTCATCCTGACATTGCCCTCCTTCACTCTCAATGCCGAAGAACCCTGGAGAGGCTGTCCTGCCCTGACCCCCCGCTCACATCGCCACCCGCCCCCCCTCCGACAATCCCCCGCTGACGCCGAAGAACTTTCGGAAGCACCGCCGTGGCAAGTGAAAGCACACCCACCCGCCGCCCCAGTGACCTTCACGGCGTCAGGGTCGAGCCTCATGGAGAAGCTGAACGTCGACGGCAACCTCGCGATCAAGCCGCCCAGCAACTTGGCCAAGGCCGCGCGCGCAGGCGCCGAGCTCACCTCGCCCATCCTGGACGTGCCGCCGAAAGCAGAGCGGCGGGCGAGGGCCATCCAACCAGCGAAGGGAGACGGTCGGGAAGGTCAACGCTCGGGCGGCGTCCTCTGCACCGTCACTATCTCCAAGAGGTAGACTGCGACGAAGCGGGACCGCTCCCAAGTTGAGCTTCGCGCAGGTCTCGGCCCACCGATTGGATCTCTTGTGAAACCACTGGCTGCCATTGTTGAGCGGCTTTGGCAGCCCGGGCTTCTGGCAAGCGCCCTGGATGTCCACCCACGCGTACCCGCCGTCATTCATCAGCTCAAAGACGGCGACCTGAACTTTGATAGGAACAGATCCTGGCTGTCCCTGTACCAACTCCAACTGGTGCAACTGGTGGGCGCCCTTCAGCCTGGCGTAGTCCACGCGTTCGCCTGAGGGCAGCATCATCTCGTCGACAGTAGTGCCCCCTGGCTGCGAATAGAATGCCGCAGTAAAGAAGTTCTGGGCGAACGTCACAGGGCCCGTCGAGTCAAGATCGGACGGAGCAACCAGCGCCTTCCCCTCGTGCTCGCCTTCCCCGACGTCGATGCACCACTCCTGTGCGAAGGTAAGGCGGGACATGGCAACACCACTGGGTCGGCGGGGAAATGACGACGGTGGGCCAACGGGCGGGGCGCAATCTATTACGACGACGGTGGAGGGCGATGGGGGCGGGGAGCGTGGGAACGGCCGAGCGTTCCAAGAATGCAAGTGGCGAGGAGAGAAGTGAACAGGGTGGGGTGAGGGCACGGGGGCGCCAATCCACCTCCTGCCCATGCAGCCTGGGGCGGTGGCGCTGAATAGCCGACAGGCCACCAGAATGCAGTGCGTACCATGGTACCATGATGCGCCCAATCGCCCTGCCACGCGCGCTCCCCCCCCCCCCCCCCCCTCTCGACCTGCAGCGCGCCTGAAATTCAACCCGTGCTTCTGAAATCCGCGTGGTGCAACTCCTTCGGTGCTGACGCCCTCCCATCCCCCAACAGCACCACCCTCTCCCCCTGTCTCGTCGTAGTCGAAACATCCAAGGTGCCCCTTTTCCACCTCCCCCCGAACCTCCACCACCGCCTTTAGCTGCAAAAACGCAGTCCTCGGACGCGTCCAATTGCACTGCAGCGATCCCGTCCAGCTGCAGGAGCCACTGGCGCATCTGGCCGAGGACAACCTCATCGCGGACGGGCTTGAAGTGGCCCTCCCCAGCTCTCAACTGGAGGGCCATCCGCCCCCGCCTGAGCCCAAAATGGGCTACCGAGATCAGCGTGTGAGCGGTTGCCGAAACCCGCTTCCGATAATCCGATAGCCTCGCCGATCGGGGGCCAGTGTAACGGGCCGAATGCGAGACGAGAAACAAGGGAACGCAGCGAAATGTAACCTGAAATCCACGGGGCGACATGGCCAGGCAAGCTCCGCCGATCTGGATAACGGGGGGCCCACCAATCTATATCACGTGCAGGTCAATGCAACTCACCTTCAGGAGCTGGTGTGTGCTGGGGGGCGCACCACGCGCTAAGCGGGGCGAAAGGCCACGCGCTGGGTGCAACAAGTCTGGTGTCACGAGACTCGACTATGCCCAAACGCCCCTGCCAAGTCTGATGCGGGATCGCCGCTCAACCGATGCAACGTCACTTGTGTTTTCAACGCGCTTTCCCCATGGGCCGAGCTGTCACAGCGCCGCATAGTCCAAGGCACAACGCTCGGCCCCACTGCGCATTGCAGAACGTAGCAGCCTCATGGGTGCGAGGGCAACCCTGTGGATGTTAAAGCTGATCGTGCACGACGGCCTGAAGCCGCGATCCCACCCCGAGCCCCCGTGCGACCCCTCCCAATACCAGACACCATTCCCAAACCTGCCTCAACTCCCCCCCCATTCCCACCCACGAGTCCCCTCCTAGTTGCTGGATCGGGCGGCCTTCGGCACGCTGCCCCGAAACAGAAACTGCAACGCTATGTAAATCAATGGCGTCTTAGTCATCATCATCATCGTTGGGGTTCTATCCAGCGGGCGCCCTCGCTCCCAATGGCCATGCACAAGATTATCCAAACCCGCTGCCTCGATACTCTGGGCAA
Source organism: Prorocentrum cordatum (assembly GCA_963575745.1). NCBI lineage: Eukaryota > Dinophyceae > Prorocentrales > Prorocentraceae > Prorocentrum > Prorocentrum cordatum. The sequence continues at coordinate 784,731 of CAUYUJ010016838.1, read as the reverse complement.
CGGGCGCCGCGCTTCGCAAACTGCCTGCCTCCACCGATCACCGTACGGTGGGAGGGCCATCGCATGGCATGCGCCCAAATACATGCCTCATACTGGCCCCCCCGATCGCAGGCACCCCAGGCGCGAGCGGAGATCGCGATCATCTACTCAAGCCGCAGCGGCGGGGGCGCCAGGGGGAGCCAGCACGGCGGGGGCGGTCAACTGGCCAACCTTGGAAGAGCGCTTCCTGCGCGCTGCAGAGGCGGTCGCGAGGTCGACCACGATCTCCAACTCGGCCTTCCGCTTGTTCTGCTTGTTCAGGAAGTCCACCTTGCCCGCCTCCGCCGCCGCGCTCACGGCCTTCTTGCTGGTGGCGTTCTCCCTGAAGAGCTTCGTGACCAGGATCTTGTTGCCGAGAATGAAGACGCTCGCCGCGGCCCTCGAGTAGTTGCGCTCGATGACTTTGTCTGCGCGCGGGGCGTCGCGCGCGGGGGGGGGGGGGGGGGGGGGGGGGGCGAACGACGGGGCAGCGCGTGGGAACGGGCAGTGCGTAAGGCGCCCCACATCCCCCTCTCCAGGCGCCGCACTGCGCTTCAAGATAATTCGAGATACCTCAGAACACCGATATCAACATAGCTCAACGCGCATCAACGAAGCCCATTCCTCAACGCACCCGAGCGGGACCCTACTACATCTTGAGGTACCCCATCCTGCCTCAAGATCCCACAACATTGCCCCAAGTAGCCCCATGTGCCCCCAAAATTCCAAACTCCGTCTCAATATAACCAAAGGTGGTGACAATAACTGCTCCTCAACCCCTCGCGGCGACGACGACGGCGACGGCGACAACAACGACGACGACGACGAGGGCGACGACGACGGCGACGGCGACGGCCCTCGCGGTGCTATCAGTCAAATCCCTGTCCGCTTTTGGAGGGTATGGCTGGGCCCGTCGCCGCCGCGGTCGTCGTCGCCGCCGCCGCCGTCGCCGTCGTCGCCATCGCAGTCGTCGTCGCCGTCGCCGCTACACTTGCACTCAACTGCGCTGCCCCATGACACGACCTCCGCTCCTCCCCCGCCCACCGCCCTCCGCATCCATGCCCCCCCCCCCCCCCCCCCCATTCGTTTCCCAACAACCCACTGAGGCCTAACTGACCATGCCCGACCCTGCCCCTTCCCCCACATTCACCTCCCCTCCAATCCTAAACATCCCACCCCCAAACCTCCCATGGAGGAGAGGGCGAAGAGGGCCTGCCGCGATCGGGTCCTCCGGCCTGTGGATCTTGTTGCTGAGCAGGTCCTTGATGGCGACGCCCTGCAAGGGCGGGGCGGGCGGGGGTGGGGAGGCGCGACATCGCCGACAGTCGCCGTCGTCGCCGTCGTCGGGCGTCGTCGTCGTCGTCGCCGCCGCCGCCGCCGCTGTCGTCGTCGGATTCGCCGTCGCCCCGATACCTCTGGTCCCCATCCACCCCCGTCCTCCTCCAGCCTCCACCTCCGACGCTACAGCTCGCTTACACCCGAGGCGGGGCGCCTTGTTATTGTCCTCGTCGTCGTCGTCCACGGCGTCCGAGCCGCCAGCCGCGCCACTCAGGATCTGGTAGACGCAGTGCGGCGGCTTGAACACCACGCCGTTCGCGGTGCTCACCGCGTCAGTGAAGAACCCGTTGCCAGTGTTCAGGGTGTTGCGGTTCTTGATGTTCTCCAAGAGCCACCGCGCGCAAGTGTCCTTCTCCAAGAGGTCGCCACTGATGGCGAGCGTCACGGGCAGCCCTGGCGGGCGTCGCGGGGGCGAGTGAGGGTTCGGGGAAAAGAGAGGAGGAGTATCTGAGGGTGGGATGGCGAAACTAGTGGAGGAGGTGAGGATGATGATGAGGAAGGGAGGCCATGGAAATGGAGACGGGGATAAGCGGAAGAGAGGAGGTTGAAATGCGGAAGAGGAGGGGACGGGGCGATGGGGGGAATGCGCAAGCGGGAAGAAGAGGTGACGAGACGAGGAGAAGGCGACGGCGGAAAGAGGGGAAGAACGAATTCGAGGATGGCGAGGGCCGAACGATGGGAAGGGACGGGTATATGGCCGCCCCCCCCCGTCACCGCCACATACCTCCTCCTCCCTCTGCTGCTGGCCCTCTCCATCACATGCATCATCACTCCTCCCCCCTCATCCGCACTCTGCCTACCCACTCCTCATCATCCCCCCTCCCTCGGCGGGGCCTGTGATCCAGTGCAGCACTGCGCGGTAGACCACCGTGCCGTTGTTCGTGCACACGTCGATCGCTGACTGAGGGATCTCCTTGCCCTCCGCAGCGGCCTTCTTGAAGACCGTGAAAACCCAGCACATCGGAATATCGTCGAGCCTCTTCACCTTAGCTGCGGCGAAGAACGGCTCGGAATTCAGCAAGGCCAACTCGTGGCCCTGCTTCTTGGCCTTGCTGCCCTTGTCGGGCGACTCGATGTCCTTCAGCGGGCGCTTGACGATCAGCGAGATGGGGTCCACCTTGCGAGTCTCCTCGCGCGGCGGAGGGAGGGCGGCGGTGAGGCTGCGGGGATTGGTGGAGGTTGATCGGGGGGGCGAGGGCGGGGAGGGCCAGGAATGCCAGCAGGGTGACGCGAGGATCGGGATCATGAAGCTGAGGAGGGGAACGAGGGGAATAGGGGGAAGGCTTAGCGAGAGGAGGAGAATGATGAGGATGATGGCAGTGACGATGCCGTCCAAAGCGGTGACGACGACGATGACGATGACGATGCGATGGCGATTATATCGGCGATGACGATAACGATGCTAACGATACTGATGACGATGACGACGACGACGATGGCGATGATGATGGCCACGACGATGGCAATGATGATAACCACCATGGCGACACCACGGCAACGATAATGAAGATGACGGCGAAGACGGCGACGTCCTCCAGATCCCACCCGTCAACGGTGCGCGCGGTGACGACGCCGCAGACGACGAGGATGATGGCGACGCTGCCGACGACGATGACGATGACGATGGCGGTGGCGACGACGTCGGCGAGGAGGATTAGGAGCCCTAGGAGGGCGGGGGCGGGTGTGGGGGAATCGCCGTCTGCATGACATCCCTCGCCGTCACCATCCTCTCCGTCTTCATGTCGTCCCTGGCCTCCTGGTCCGCTGTGCCCCCCTCCCTCCCCCTCCCCACGCCCTCCCATATCCCCTCTACCCCCGACTCCCCTGCCCCCCTGGCGGTCCTGCATCAAGGACTTCACGATGTCGGCAAGCTTCTCGGCCAGCTTCAGGCTCAACTCGGCGCTCATGCCGTCGGCCTTGACCTCCTCGGGCCGGTGGGCGCGGGGGGGGGGGGTGGCCGAGCCCCTCCTCGTCCTCACAGCAGAATCTCCCACCATCTCACCTTTCACCTCCCTACCTCCGTTCCCCCCACAGCCCCCCATCCTCCCCTCCACCTCTCTCCACCCCTCTCCCGCACCCCTACCCCTGCGAAAGGAAAGGGTCTCCTGATGCAGCAAGAGCTTGCACAGGAATCTGATCTCGACGGGCACCGCGGCGCGTTTGGGCGCCATGGCGCCGGCGGCGCTGGCCACACTGAGGACGGCGCGGCCGCCCGCGCAGATGATACAGCGCGGGCTCGGGCAAATAATTGCCCGAGGCACGAGGAAGCAGGGGGGGGGAGAAGGAGGGGGAGCAAGGTTCGGAGGGATGGACAAGGAGGAAAATAAGGGAGAGGGAAGGCCGCAGGACGAGGACGACGACCTTCAACCCCATTGCTTCGCTATTCCGCCCCTGTCGTCTCCTCCTCCCCCATCCCTCCCCCTTCCTTCTTTCCCGTCATCTTTGTTTTCGTGTGACACGCGGAATGGTCGCCATGCCCCCCCCCCCCCTTGTGCTCTGACGGCGCTGGGCGGCGGAAGAGCCCCAGGGGGGGTCCCGAACGGGGTCGGGGGTTGCATTTCCTGCGATGAGACAATGCGGAATCTCCAATGGTTTTCTGAAGGGCTCGCAAGCGCGGGCGCAAGCTTTTCCTGAAAGCTGATGTTGCGAAACCTTGTGTGTTGATTGTTGCTTGGACATTCGGTTTGGCAGTCGTTGCGCAATCGAAAATGTTTGAAAGATTTCGGCACCTGCGCGCGACCACACGCGCGCGTGCACTCCGCCCCCTTTTTTTGCCCAAGATTCTCGAGACGGCGCGCGCAAAGGCGCTTGGGCGATTTCGACATGCGCGCGCGAAGCCCGTTTGGCAATAGTTGTTCTATGAACATGTTGAGAAACCGATGGTGTTCTTAAGAATTCGCACGAACCTTTTCTTGTTTCGAAAAGCCGCCTTGCGAAACCACGTGTGTTCAAATGTTTCTTCTGCGGTCGATTTCGAGACGCTTCCGACACCGAGCGTTTTTTGAAGGATGTCGGCATGCGCGCGCGACGACGCGCGCGTGGTCGCTTCGTCTGACCTTTTTGCATGGGATTCATGACAACTCATAATTTGTAATATCCGAGTGCGCGCGCATCGTATTTTTTCCAATGGATGACGGGGGGGCGATACCGGCCCCCCTGGAAGGTGCACATTCAAATGTTAAGATGGACGATGGGGCAGAATCGCATGTACATTGCAACACGAAGAGGTGGACCGATAAAGCCGTAAGGAGGGGCGGATCGCAATCATGTTTTTGGTGGGCGTCCGCTGGGATTCGCCCAGCGGTCAGCGCCGCCGCGGCCGCGTCGGTCGCGCCAGACTAGCTGGCCGCTGCGCGCGCGTGCTTGGGTTGGCGCGGCTGCAGAGATGCACCAGCCAATGCCAAGCACTCATCGTAATCGCCGCCGCATTGGTTTTGCAAACCAAGTTGCGGGTGGGCGGGTGGAATGTTTGCAAGACCATGGAATGTGTAAATTCGTTTGTAGCAGCACAGAGATGGCACAACCTAAACTGCACCATAGACATTCCGCGACACACGTTGCCCTTTTTTTCAACAAGAAGTGAGGATCTACACAACAAAGACTTGGGCAATGCTATACGCATTGGGTTTCAGGCCTGCTCGCAAACGTCGTCGTTTTTGATATTGTTTCATCGTCATGTCCAATGTCTTTACTAAGTTCACATAATTGCTTTCGAACCTTGACCTCGTGGCTCTGCCATTCTCGTTGTCCTACGTTGGCTGTCAAGACGGTAAGGAGGCGGCGCTGGAGTCGCAAGCGAAGGCAGAGAGGGGAGAGACGCCCCCCCCCCGAAGCGCCGGCCCACTCGAGACATCCCTCAAAATCAGGCCGATGAAAACGATGCATCAACAAAGAGCGAAAGCAGCTGAAAAATCATCATCCGATGCTGGCGTCCTGCCCTGGATCCCCGGGGAACGGTGGATGTGGACACTTGCACGCCCTCGGGCGCGCGCAGATGTCCGTTTGCAACTCTCCTCGGGGGATGCTGGGGGGCCCGGGGGGCGACTCCGACGCGGGGTGCGTGGATGCATTCCGGCAGTAGAGAAAAAAGACGAGAGGACTGATGTTGAAGAAAAGAAACAGTGAACAACGGATAAAAGAGTGAGCCGCCCTAGCTGGATCAAGCCAGGAACATGTCTAGCGCGATGGGAGAGCAAGTGAGGGATGGCCACTCTGCACAGAAGAAGCTCAAGCTCACGAAATTCATGCGAAAAGCAAAAGAACGATCGCCTCCATGGCTGCCTCGTCCAGCTCCTTTTTGGACAACCTGGCAGACAAGACGAATCCGCCGAGCAGCCCCCGCTTTGTTTCATCTCGAGCACCATGCCCAACCAACTGCTGGGGCTCATGGGTGTTCAAACTCGACATGTGAGCGACGAATCTAAAGGGGTCTCAGGCGATATGGCCTAGCGACCGTACGCGGTAGTTCATGCGTGCCGCCAGCGCGGCATGCAACATTGGAGACGAGGGCGCCCACGCGCGACCGTACGCGGGTAGCCTACGCGTCAACGTCGGTGCAGGCGACCCCTGTTGTTGCGTCGCTCATGCGTGCCCAAAGCTCCCCACCACCAGTCCTTCTGCGCCCGTGCGCCAGAGCGGGGCTTCTCCCGGGTCACCCTGAGACGCGAGGGGCGCCCCCCCCCCCCCCCCGCGCCCTGGGAGGCCGACATTCCTACTCCTTCTTCCCCTCCTGACGCTCTCCACTCTCCACTTCCCTTTCCTCCACCTCCCCCTTCACCTCCTCTTCCTCGTCCCTTTCCTTATCTCCAGGGGGCTTGCAATAAACTCTTCCTCCTTCTCATCATCATCATCCTCCGCCTCCGCCTCCGCCTCCGCGCCCCGCCCTGTTCCTCCGCTCCTGCTGCTCCTGCTGCTCCTGCTGTTCCTGCTGGTCCTGCTGCTGTTCTTCCTTCATTTTCTCTTCCTCCTCCTCCTCCTCCTCCTCCTCTCCTCGTCCCCCTCCCCCATCCCAGCCGCACGTGAGAGGCCGGAACGAGGGGCGGCGGGGCACTTCATGCCCATGGTCCTAAAGGCGATCGCGAGCTCGTCCACGTCGATGCACCCGCTGCCGTCCTCTGAGGCCGCGTAGGATGGGAAGTGGGGCAAAAAGGAGGGGGCGGAGACAACGAGCGCGCTTGGTGTCGGTCCTGGTTGGCGGCATGAAAAAAATATCAGCAAGGGTAGGAGGTTAGTGATGATTATGCTGATGGTGGTGATGATGATGAGGAGGATGTTGCTGAAGCTTATGATGATGATTATGGTGACGATGACGATGCTGTTGCTGAGGAGGAAGACGAGGAGGAGGAGGAAGAGGGAAAGGATGAGGAGGATGAGGAGGATGATGATGAGGAGGAGAAGGAGGAGGAAGGGGAGGAGGAGGCATGAGACGGATGTGGGAGAGTAGGAGTAGGAAGAGGAGGATAGTGGGGGAGACACAAGTAATATTATGAGCTGGGCAAATGAGAAGGGGTGAGAAAAATGAGAACCACATTGCTGTTGTACGTGTTTCAGTGTTCCTCGTGCTCTCCGCGTGAGTCGAAGACAAACTGAAGCCAAACTGGGGCTTCACTCCCTCGCGCCAGCTCCTGACGGCAAGTATTCGACATTAGCAGTAAGGCAGAGCGGAAGAGACAAAGGAGAAAGGGAGGAGGAGCAGATATCCGGAGGACGAGTACAGAACAATGGGGGAGAGAGCAGCATGAGGAACCCCTGGATGTCAAACGTCGGCAACAGGACCTGTGCTTTCTGGCCACAGTGTTGGTCACGTTTAGCTGTGGCGAAGGGGGCGCACTGGAGACCCGACCAGGGGCGAACGTCCAAAACCTCCATCCTCGAACCTCGATCCTCGAGTCCGTGGCGGCGCGCGCAAGGTGGTGGCACGAGGTGGGCGGCTTTTGAGAAGGCAGGGGGCTTTTAAGAAGCCGTATTTGCTGCCTCCTACCCCTTCTAAAAAGACCTCCTTCTTTCTTTGAAGCCTCCTGCTTTCTGGGAGGGCCGCCCCCCCCCACGCGCCGCCCCCTTGTGCGCAGTGAGTCATGGGGGCCGATCCCACAGGACACCAGGGGGTGGCCACGGTGGACATGGTCATCTCTGGCTCAACCCGCCTGGCAGCTACTCCTGGAGGGTCTGGGTTAGAATGGCTAAGCCTCATGGCTAAGACTCATGAAGCGGGACTGTGCCAGACCCGGCCAGTCTTCGACCGCGGACATACCAGCGCCGATGCTGATAGGTATCCGGTCGTTGTGAACTCCTCTTGCTGGGGATGGTTCCCCACATTTTTGACGCGGTGGTTTTGTAGCGCAGGTTTCGCTCGGGCCTTCGAGGTCTGTCGTGTTGGACGTCGGCGACACAACGCATGCATTTCCCCCGCCCCCATCATGCAAGCATCCTATTGGAAATGAGATGCGTGCACACAACACGCATGCGATCGACACGGAGAAACCTGAGCATGCGATCGAATTAAGCATCCTACCGTCGCCAATGACACAGCCACGTCAACCCCAAGAGGTGCAATCGCTTCGCTACCGCGCGCACGCCGAGCCAGGAGGGGGGCGACAAAACTTCCACGCAGAAGCATGCGTGAAGCAACGCCTGTGAAACGCGAGGCGCGGAGGAGAAGAGGGGGTTCGGGGAAGGGGGGAGAGAGCGAGGAAGGGGAAGGAAGGGGAGGGGCAGGAGGGGAAGGGCGGGGGAGGAAAACGGGGACAGAGGCACAAAACTGACGTGAACACGCCTCGCGACCAAACCCCTCGCGGATGGAAACTGGCATTGGCAATCCAACAACTTTGGCCCCAAAGGCTCCGCAATTGTCGCGCGCGCGTTTGGCGGCACTCGGCAAGACGCCTCCCCCCTCCTCCATCCTGCCCCTCCCCCATCCAACCCCGTAGCGCCCCTCTCCTGGCGAGGTTCCATACACACACACACATATATATATATATATATACACACCTATATACATTTACACACATACATATATATATATATATATATATACATGCATCTACATATGTATAAATACATACATGTGTATATACAGATATATACACATATATATATATATGTGCTTGAACCACGCGCGCTTGGGTTCTAGCCACGGCGTCATGGCGACAAAGGATGCAACGGCAAGCAGCGACATCGACAGCGGATCTCGTTCCAGAGGGTCCTGGCGGCCGACCCTCCTGGAACATTGGGAATCTCGTACTGTGCTGCCTCCTTCCTGGCGAAATCCGTCGCATAATTTCATTGCAGGACGGTTCCAAACTTGCCTGGACTGATACAGGCTGAATCGAACGGCCGCGAACCAAGTCCCCCCCAAAACGAATCGAACCGAACCAAAATGGTCGCGGTAGAAACCCTAACCGAAACGAGCCGAGATCGCTTGTGGATCGAATGGGACGGAATCAGTCCGAACCAGAGCGGTAGATCCACACAAGGGAATGGGGAACGAAACCCGAGGCCCAACTGAGAACTGCCCAAACTCCCCCCTTCTGCTCGTTTTCGTTGTCAGCCTCCTCCTCGCCCCTTGTATTCGTGCTCGCCCTCGTCCTCGTTCGCCTTCGACTCCTCCTTGGCCTCTTCCTCCTCCTCCGTTTCCTCCTCCTCCTCCTCCTCCACCTCCTCCTCCTCGTCCTCTTCCTTCTCGTCCGCCCTTGATGGATTCTGGACCTTGGGCTTTGGACCCCTGGTTCCGGGGACCCGCGTTGACGCTTGTGGACCCATCCTCGGCCCCTGGAATCCTGCACGATCCCTGGCCCCCTCTTCGGCCCCGAGGGTGCGGCCCCAGGACCTCACGTCCAGGAGCAGGAAGAGCAGGGGGAGGAGGAGCTGGAGAGGGAGGAAGAGGAGCAGGGGAGGAGGCACAGCAGCAAAGGAGGAGGTGCAGGAGTAGGAGCAGGAGCAGGAGCAAGAGCAGGAGGGGGAGAAGGAGGAGCAGGAGGATGAGTAGCAGGAGGAGGAACAGGAGGAACAGCAGCAGCAGCAGCAGCAGCAGCAGCAGCAGCAGCAGGTGCAGGAGGATCAGGGGAAGAAGGGGGAGGGGCAGGAGGAGGAGGAGGATGAGGAGGAGGAGGACGACGACGACGACGACGACGCAAAGGAGGAGGCACCCCCACCCCCATCCCCCCCTCTCGTGCATATTCCTCCTCTTCCTCCTCATCCTCATCCTCCGCCTTTTCCTCCGCCCTCTCCTCCTCCCCCTCCTCCTCCTCCTCCTCCAGCAGCGGACCGCGTGTCCGCGCCACCTGCGCGCCCCAGCCGCCGCCGCCGCCCCCGGCGCGGCCCCACCGCCAGGCGCCTCCGGCGCGGTCCCGCCGCCAGGCGCCTCCGGTGCAGCCCCGCCGCACGGGGGGCCGCCGCCGCACGACGCCACCCCGACATCGGCGCCAGGCACGGGGGCTGCCCCCCCGTCGGGGGACCCGTGCCCTTTTCTTTCTCCAGGCCAGGGGGGACGAGCCCACGCCCCCGGCAAGCCAGGGGTCCGCCCGTCGACGGCCCTGGGGAGCAGCCGACCCCGAGATGGTTGTGGGCTGCGGCCTCCAGCGGCAGCCCGCGCGCCTGCTGCCAGCCGTCTGGTGAGCCCCCAGTTCAGCGCGTCGCGCCCCTCCGCCGCTCGCCCGCTGCCCTGCCGGTCCGCGAGCCTCCTCCAGCTCGCAGCGGCGCCCCTGGCCTTGCCCGCGCGCGCCCGCAGCCCAGCCGCCCCGCGGGCCCCCTGCAGCCCCCCAGCCCCCAGCCGCAGCCTGGCTCCCCGGCGCGCCGCCCTGCAGCGCCGGCGCCGCCGGCGCCGCCTCCAGCCGCCTTGGCGCCGCCTCTGCCCTCAGCCTCCCCCTCCTCCGCCTAGCGCCGCGGCGCCCTCTGGCCGCCCGCTGGGCGCCTGGCCCGGGTGGCGGCAAGCGCCGCGTCCGCAGCGTGCCGCTGCACCACGCAGCCAAGGGCCTGCTGGAGCTCGCGGATGGCCGCCGAACGCCCCGCGCCGTCAGCAGGCGCCAGCCTCTTGGCGAGGGCCGCCGCTTCCTCCCCCAGCCGCCCGCGGCCCTCCACTACGACGGGCAGCACGGGCACCAGAGGATAGCGAGCTCGCTTCCTTCTTTCCGCTGCTGCTGCGGCAGCCCCGTCCCTCCTCGCAGCCCCGAGCGCCAAGGCGTCCTGGGGACCGCGCTGGCGACCGCGAGGTCGACCAAAGGCGGTCCAGCGGCGCCGGGCGCGCGGATCACTAGGTCCATGCGCGCCTCGGGGCTCTGCGGAGAGGCGAGCAGGAGCAGCGCCTCGCGATGCGCCGAGCAGCCCTGCGCCTCGCACCACTCCGCGAGCGCTGCGCACCCCGCGTCGTGCCGGCGGACGAGCCAGCCGCCGACCGGGCAGGCCCGCGCGCGTCTGCCCTTCGGGTCGAGCGGCGCGCCGCAAGTCCCGCCACTGGGGTGGCGGCGCTGGCAGAGCCCAGGTGCAGCCCGGCAGGTCGAGGTTCAGGCGAACTCTCATTGCGATGCTGAACTGCGCGTTGCCCAGGCGGTGGCGCGCCCTCGTGGGGGCCTGCAGCCAGCCGCTCGCCCTTGGCCCTCCTGCCGAGCGCAAAGCAGCCGCCGCGGGAGGGCCCTCGCCTGCCGCGAGGTCGGCGACCAGGCGGGCAGCCGCAGCGAGAGGGGCCGTAGCCAGTGAGCGCTGCGTTGCTGCCAGTGCTTCGTCGCCCACCTGGGCCGTAATGTCCCCCAGCGCCTCCTGCAGCGCGGCCGTGGCCGCAGGGAGGCAGCGCCTCGCGCAGGGGCTGAGGGCGGCCAGGGCGCTGGCGTCCGTCAGTCCCAGCCTGCTCAGGCAGCGCGGCGCGCTGCGGTGCCAGGAAGCGGCGCGGGCGGCAGGCGCGGTCAGCTCCGCGCTCTGGAACCCAGCGCCGCCGCCCTTCCCAGCGAGGAAGAGCTGCTTGCCCGCCGTGCTGCTCAGCTGTTGTAGTCCGAGGGCGTGCTGCGCCTCCGCCGCTGGCGCTGCGTCCATGGCCCGGGCCTCAGCCTCCGGGATGCCGCAAGTGCGGGCCACGAGCGTGTAGTCAGAGCCCGTCTTGAGTCGGAGCAGCGCCGCAGCAGTCTGTCGGTCGAGTCCCGCCGCCTGCAGCTGGCGCAGCCGCGGGAAGAAGCGCGCGCGCTTCTCTGCCAGCGCGGACACCTCTGGGCCCCCCTCGGCCAGGATGCCCCCCGCGGCTGGGGCGACAGCAGGGGCCGCGGGCGCCGGCGGGAAGGCCCCGTGCCCAAGGACGAGCGCCCGCGGCTCCACCTCCCACCGGCCCGTCAACGCGGCCACTTGCACCTCCCTGCCAGGACTCAGCTTGGTCTTCGACGGGTTGGGCCGCAGTCGCACTTCGGCGCGAGCCCGCCCGAACGCCTCCTCAGCGGGCTGCGCGGCCGCCGTGGCACAGACGACGCCGAGGTCGTCCTGGTAGGCGCAGCTCCTCCCAGGGCCCGTTTCGAAGCCCGCCGCGCGCTCGACAGCGTCCAGCACCTTCTTGTAGCAGAGCGGGAAGACCATATTGGTCAGGCCGTCCCCCTGGTCTCCGCCGCGCTCCTTCGGGAGCTGCGCCCTCGTGCCGCCCCGCGCGACGTGAACGCGCTCGGTGGCGGTGCTCAGGGCCAGGCGGGTCCACGACGACGCAAAGGAGGAGGCGCCCCCACCCCCATCCCCCCCCTCTCGTGCATATTCCCCCCCTTCCTCCTCATCCTCATCCTCCGCCTTTTCCTCCGCCCTCTCCACCTCCTCCCCCTCCCCCCTCCTCCTCGCCCTCCTCCTCCTCCTCTTCCTCATCCCCCTCCTCGTCCTCATCGTGCCTTTCCTCCTTATCCTCGTCTCCCTTCTCCTCCCTGTCCGTTGAGCTCTGCGACAGGTCTGCGGCTCGATCGCGGGGCGTCGAGGCGCAACCGGCAGCGTCGAGACCGCCCCTGGCGACCGCAAGAATCCCCAAGCTTCGACTCTCGTGGCCCTAATCGGCAGTGATGGGGTGTTCGGGGCTCCTCGCTGGCGCCGCTTCAACCGTCAGAGTGCCCTCCGGCGCCGTCATGGGGCGCCGTTGGGAGACTCTGGGGCCGCAGCGGGGCAGTCTTGGGGGCCTCTAGGACGAGCTTGCACCGTCGAGAAACAAAACAGGCTGAGCGGCCAGAACCCCCAGAGAAACCATAAGCAAAAGCTAGGATTCGAGCCTCGGGGGGCCCTCGTGGGAAGCCTCTAAGAAGCATCTTTTGCTGGCGAGGTGGCCCGGCGAGCTATGGGGCGATCGTCGGCGTCGCGCAGGCCTGGAAGCGACTCTGGCGGCTCGCGGGGCCTACTGGGGGGAGCTGGCCCCCCCATGCGTGGCCGTCTTGGATCACTGTTGGGGGTCCCAGAGACCAGAGCCACATCGGTTTTGGCGCCCTCTCGGGCTACCGCGCAGCGTGGGGATTCAGGACAAGCTGGATGGGTGAAAACGCGGACAAAACATTGGAAACGTGCCGCGTCGACGAAGTCGCCCGGGGGGCTGTCTGCGATCGTCGGCGCCGCGCAATCCTGGAAGCGACTCGGGGCGGCTCGTGGGGCCTACTTGGGACTTGGGGGCGCTGGCCCTCCCGTGCGGAGCCGTTTTGGATCGCGGTTGGGAGCCCCAGGGGCCCGGGCCGCATCGGTCTGGACGTCCTCTTGGGCCGCCGCGCAGCGTGGGGATGCAGAACAAGCTGGGTGAGTGAAAGCGTGGGAAACAAATTGGGAAAATGAATGCGGGCTCAGCAGAGAGCCCTCCGGGTAGGCCTCTTGGAAGCACGACGCGTCGGTCAAGTCGCTTGGGGGGCTGTCCTGGGGTGATCGCCGGCGTCGCAGGGATCCCGGAGCGCCCCCGGCCGCTCTGCGACCCGTCTGGGGCGCGCCGATCCTCCCGTGCATGGTTGGGAGCCTGCGAGGCCGAATCAGGACGGCCCGGGCGTCCTCGCGCAGCGCGGGAACGCAGAGCAGGTCGCATGGAGAAAAACGTAAAAAAAAAAACTACCCCAGGGGAAAACGCGATGCTTGAGCTTTGGGGGGCTGTCCTGCAGGCCTCTGGGAAGCCCGTGGGAAGCCTCTGGCACCCGGCGGGGGCAGCCGCTGCAGCCCCCTGCAACCTCTCGGGGCTCCGTTGGCTCCGGGTCGCCGAAACCTTGCTAAAAACGAAAAAAGGAGCGCAGGACAGGCTGCGTTGAACAAACAAAAAATGCGGAACAACTGTCGGCAAACCATCTGTTCGAGCTCCGGGGAGCCATGCGCCGCCGAGGTCCCTGGGCGGCCCCCCCCCCCCGGCCACGCCCCCCGGGATTGTGTATATCTATAAGTATAGCCTCGGAAGGCGTGCCGATATTGCACTCCTGCCCCCAAGTCGGGCGAGTCGATTGGCCTGCTGCGGCCGCGCGAAGCGCCGCCCCTGACCCTGCGCCTAGCTACAGCGCCTCGCACCCACATGCATGGCGGCTTCGCGCAACGGCCCAATGGCGAGGACACCCACCCACCCCATGTTATACAATTTAACGCGCGCCCTCCAAATCGCCATCGCCCAAAGCGCCGCGGGCGAGCTCTCTCGTGCACCTGCGTGCGAACCTGATTTATCGAACAATCTTGTGAATGGGCAGGCCTCCTTCGCGCCGACGCCGTGCTTTTCGGCCCGCTGGAGCCACGCGGCCCTTACTACATAGGGATGCGCCGCTGCGCGCCCCCCCCCTCCCCCCCTCTAGACAACCCTCTAGACGCGCGCTGGCGCGGCCCGCAGCGGCTGCGACGGGCCCCGCGACCGGCGGCCTTCCACGCGCGGGTCTCTTTCGGGATGTACGCTGATGGCGCTCTGGATGAATTGGTCGCTCTCCTGCCTCTCCGCGGCCACCTGCGCCTTCCCGTTGTCGACGGCGTCGGCGTCGAACCTCCCGGGGCCCGGCGGCGAGGGGTGCAGGCGCAGCGCCGCGAGGCCCCCGAGCCACCCAAACAACCCCGCCGAGCCAGACTGAATCCCCCGGGGGGTTGTCGAAAACACCATGGCTGCCAGCGACGCCCAGGCCGACCTCGGGCCAGCCCGCCAGCGCGACGCGCCCCCCCCCCCCCCCGCGCCCGCGGGGGCGCGAGGGGCGGGGGGGCGGGGCAGGGGCAGGGGCGGGGATAGGCATGAGAGGGGGAAGGAAAGGGATGGAGGTGTGCGAGAGTATCCTGCGTAGGAAGGAGGGGCGGGAGGCAGGAGAGGTAAGGGAGAATTGGTGGCAGACGGAGGTAGGGCGGTGGGATGCAAGGGGCAGGGGCGTGGAGTTGCCCATCCACTATGGACCTCGATCGCCTCCTCAACCACGAAGATGGCGCCGCTGCGGGGCCGGCGGTTGCGCGCGGCCGCAACCCGACCGCGGGTCGCGGCGACGATCTCCGCGTCGCTCAAGCGCAGACCAGCCTTCACAAAGCACCAGCGGACATTGTCGAGCTGCTCGGGTCCGTCGATGGCCACGCCGAGGTACTTCGCAAACCTGGCCAGGTCGGCGACTCCGAAGTTCCGCCTGCAGCACCAGCAGCACATCTCGGCCACCGACATGGTGCCCTGGGCGCGGTGGAAAGCTCGCACCGCTGGCATCCAACCAGGGCGCCTTCCAGCTGGGATATTCTCGACCCGCCACGCCCGCGATTTCCACTCTGACCTGCGCGAGCAGACGTGCTTGAAGTCGCGGGTGCCCACGTTGATGAAGACAAGCTCTGCCGTGGCAATCGCGAGCTCGATGTGCGCGTGTCCGTTCACCTTCGAGATGGTCGCTGACACCGCGAGCGCCGCTGACTTGTCAAAGTGGCCCACGGCCATGTACCGCGCGATGTCCTTCGTTGCAGCCCCATTCTTCTTGCCAGTGCAGATCTGGCGCCTGGCCTGGCATGTCGCGCCGTGCCAGAGGTCGCCCGTCGAGCGCGCCCCGCCAGCGACGCGGTCATTCTGCCGAGTGTGCAGATCAGCCACATGTATTATCCAATCCTGAGCGCTCGGCGAGCACCAGTCTGCACCCTGGCCGGTGAACGACACCCCGTGGAGGGACAGCGAGTCGTCAGACGCCTGGGCTGTGAAAGCCGATGTGGTAAGCCTCTCGGACTTGGTGGGGTAGTCGCAGGGCGCGCTCACGGGTTTGAAATTGAACCTGTTGGTGAATGCATCCGCCCAACGTCGTAGCCATGCACTTCGCCGGCCTCCCAGACCTCTTGCCGAGCTTATTGGAATGGTTGTTCTGCTGGAGCCATTGATCTCCTCCACCGCGAGCACGGAGATATTGGCAAACGATCGCCCGCGTGGAATCTGCTCGGCTGCGTCAAAGAAATTGCTGCCTGTCTCTGGAAGGGCCAACTGCATCCGCTTGCGCGCTGTCAAGGGGATGAAGTTGCGCTTGTCCGCGAACTCCTCGTTCTTCGTCAAGTCAGCGCGCTGGTTTATCGTTGTCGCAAACTTCCAGCCAGACCAGAAGCTCTCGCACATCGCAGTAGCCTTTCCAGCGCCGGCGGGGCAGCCGATGAACCTGCGGGGCCAGCCGAAGAAGTCCGAGTTCCCACGCATGGAGCACCTGAAGGCGCACGGCGAGCACTGCCCAAGCAAATGGGCCATCGACGCCTCCGCGCACATGCGATCGCGCTCGGGCCTCCCTCCTGGCCCCTCCAGCGCGGCGGCAGCCCAGGAGCCGACGTTCTTAGTTGCGCTCGCGCTGGAGATCAGCTGAGAGGTCGCCCGTTCATCGTGCCACCCCTGCCCGCCGCGTCAACCAGCCGAGCGCGGAACGCCTCGCGCGATGTCGCCTTGCGACAGGGGGCGTCGTATTGGAGGGGTGGTCCGGCTACTTCGACGAAGAGTTTCCCTGCGTTCAAATCATGTTCCTCCGGCGACGCGCAGACCTTGATGACCGCGACGTTCTGGGCGCAGTCTCTGAGCGATCGGTCGTCGATCTGCAGCCCTTTCGCTGCGGTCGCGCCGTCGCGCCCAGCCCGTCGTTCGGGCCGGGCTTGCGCAGCAGCTTGCTCAAGAACTTCTCGCCCTTCAACAGGCCCATCTGAGCGAGGCGCGCTTCCCCGGCGAGACCTCTCCTCGAAGAAGTTCCACAGCTCTGTCTCAGCAATCTTTTCTAGCAGAAACGAAACCGACCAAAAGGCCCCCCCCCCGCCGTCGGCGCGGCGACCTCTCGCGGGATGGGCGGGCAGGTGTCTTTCAAAAGGGCGCCTTGCGAGCTGTGCCGCGCCTCTCCGTCCCTCGACCCCTGGGCGCCCGCTACCTGCCCCTATATCTCCCATCCCCCTTTATTTTTCTCTCCCCCTCCCCCCCGCGGCGCCCCCGCGCCCCCCCCCCCCCTTTCCCCCCTTCCCCGCGGAGGGGGGGCGGGGGGGGGTGGCGCGAGTTCGCGGAGGGGTAAATGATGACCCCTCAAGAGAAACTGTCATTCGCAAGTAGTGGGATGGGGAAGATACGGGGGCCCCGCGCCACCGCTCACGTTCCCCACGTCGGCTTCGCCCATGCTCACTCGGGAACGCGCGGCCCCCTGCCTCCTCGATGTCCGTGGCCTTCCTGTCGGCGCACTGCTGAAATAGTGGGGGTCGGACGGCGCGCGCTTCTCGAGCTCGTGCTCCGCGCGGCCCCTGGCCTGGCCGAACCCCCCCGGCCCTTGCCAAAGGTGGCGTTCCAGCCGATGATCACCGAGTATACGAAGTCCATCACAGCCCGCGCCCTTCAAGGCGTTCCCCCGCGCGCGCTTCGCCGCGCGGTGCCGGTCGCGCCAGCGCTGCGCGTTGACCTTGAACTTGCGGGCGATCGCCGACGCGCCCGACAAGCCCGCGGCGTCTCCATCTGCAGCCGGCCCGATCCTGGGCCAACGAGCCCAGCGGGCCTAGTCGGGCGGGCCATCGCACTGCTGACACCGAGGCCTCTCCGCGGCGTCGACCCTCGAATCTGGTGGTCGAGGTAGCGAGCGAACTTCTTCGAGCCAGTCCGATGGAACGCAACTCCTCGAAAGGGCGACCCGCCCTCAGCCTGCTTGCGCCGCGGGAAAGCCATGTGCCTCGAAGCTGCGCTTGGGCCTGCGATCATCACGCTGGCCTCGCGCTTGATCCCAGCCTTGGCCTGGGCCCCCCTGGTGGAGGTAGCCGGCGTTGACGGGCTCGAAGGAGCTCGGCGCCCGGGCGAGGGGCGAGGGCGGGGTCGCCGCGACGCCTCTCCCCCGATCGGCTTCCACGTCGCCGGCCCAAGGCCTTGACCCCAAGCCGGGCGCGAAGAGGGCCCCCCAGTGATCTCGGCGGGGCCCCGGCGCTTGCCCCATTCAGAAGCCCCGCTCCATGGGGCCGACTTCTCTATGGCGCAAGCGCCGGGGCCCAGCCAATCCAGGACCGAGCCCCAGGGGGCTGCTTGGCCGGGGCGGGGGGGGGGCCCGAGGCATGCCCCCCCCGCCCCGCGCGCCCCTCGACGCCCGCCCGGGGGCGCAGCGGCGACGCGACCCCGCTCGGGAAGCTGGCGATGGCTCTGGTCAAGCTTTTCACTGATGGCTTCGCCTTGTCCATGGCCACAGTGATGCACTTGTGGCGCGTGGCCTCGTCGGCCGCGCACCCGCTGTGCTGCGGCGCCTTGTGGCCCGCGGAGTCCCCGCCCAGCTCGTCGGCAAAATGCGAGACCGCGAAGTCGCCGTGGAGCTGCTCAGACACCCGCGGAGCGGTGGCTCTCTTGATCAGGGCGGCCTCCAGGACGACAAGGATGCGCCGCGTCACCTGGTCCGCGAGCGCGCGCGAGACCAGCCTTCTGCAAGGGGTCGGCCACGCGCAAGTCGGCTAATCAACCCGCGCCCCCTGCCTGGCCAGAACTTCCCATGTCTGGCGCGCGCTGCAGTTGGCGGAGAGACAGTCAATGACGGACAAGTCGATGCATGGACCATCTGACAGCTGGACGTCCAGGGGTCGAACGCACGCGCGCTGGGAAGTAGGTCGCGGCCATGTGCGCGCCTGCTCCAAGGCGGCCTACGCGCGAACAACGGTGGATGAGGGTGCGAGGGCGGGAGGGCGAGCGGGAACGTTCCATGTGAGGATAATGGGGGGGTGGGTGGGGGGGAGATGGGAGAGAAGGATTTTGGGGGGGTGATAGGGGATGGCAACGGGGGCCCGCCCTGTATACAGCAATGTCCTAGACGTCTCCATCCCCAACACATGCCCAATCGCTGCACGCGCGCAATGCAACCTATAGTCTGCCCGTGCCAACCCGAGTGGTGGGCTCGATCGGGCCGATGCTGGAGATGGTGCGCAGGGGGGCACTGGCAGCCTCCCTCCGGGCCGGCTCGTCGAAGCCACCCTCGTTCCCTGCCGGCGAGCGCCGCCGAACGAAGTAGAGGATCAGCCCCGCCGCGGCGATCGAGCGGCGGCTGAAGCACCTCGGGCGGGAGGAGCGACAAAGGGGCATCGGCGACTTCCCCCGGTCTCCCCACCCCTCCGCGCCCCTGCCGCCCGCCCCCCCCCCCCTCCCTCTGCATCTCGCTCTTGCCTTCCAAGCCCGCCACCTGCCCCCCCCGTCTCTCCGCCCGCTTTTAGTCCCAACATCTGCGCATCGCGTGCGCCGTCCATTTTTCACCTGCGAGTCAGGGCAACCACCGTGTCCATGCGCCGCGTGGGAGGTGCGCAATTAAACGCCCTCAGAGCCCCGCCCGCTCACGGAACGGACCCCGCGTTGATGCCCAACGGCCTCGCGTGCGCAGGAACGCCGGCCATCGTTTTTTCGCTCGCGTTGCCGCGGGCGGCGCGCGTGATCAACCCGCCGCAGACCCGCGCGGCCCGGCGGGGGGGGCCAACGCGCGTGGGAAGTCCAAAACCAAGGAAGCCCGCCCGCTGCGCCCGGGCACCTTCAGGGACTGGCACAGGCGCGCGGCGGAGTACTGCGCTCTGGCTTTGCGCGGCCGCGTCGCGCGCGTCGCGCAGCACGCCCCTGCGCCGCGCTCAGGGCGGCCTGTTCGGGATCATCAATTGGGCCCGCCCGCGCGGCGACTTGCAGAGTCGAGCCCCGATGCTGTTCCAACGCGCCCCCCCCCCCGCGAACGAGCGCCAGTCCCGCGGCCCCCCTCCGCGCCCCGCGGGCGCCGCATCCCCGCGGACAAGCGTGGCGCCCACGGGCCTCGCCCGAAAGCGACGATCGCCGTTGGGCTCGCTGGCGGCCCCGACGATCCCCTCACGTAGACCTCCCTCTTCATGATCGCGCCCTTTCTCGCCCGGTCAGGCCCGCCGTCGGCGGTCGCGCAAAAGTGCGGGCTATCCTTGAGCCGTCCTCGCTGATCTCGGCCCCAACGCCCGCGCTTCAAAGCGACGCCAGCCATGGTCGCGACGTCGGTCAGGCGGCGCACCTCGGGCGCCGGCTCGCCCAGGAAGAGACGCCCACGCAAGGACATCATCGCGCCTCTCGCCCGCCCCTTCTCGACGGGCCCATCGGGCATGCCGCGGGCGGGGTTCTCGGCCGGAGTGGGCGCCCATGCTTGCTAAGAGACAACTCGGTGACCGAACGGCTGCGAGGAAGATGGGGGGGGGGGGGGGGGGGGGGGGGGAAGGGCGGGGGGTCGCTGCGGAGGAGACTCGGTGGCATGTTGCGCATTGCCCACGCGTGGGGCGGCGGCTATCCTCATGGGCGCGCACTTTGCGGGTCGGGGGCTCTGTGACCCCCCTGGTCGCTCGCGGCGCTGCCCAACTATTCTCGGCGACGGTCGGCGCCCGGAGCCCTCCGCCTCCGCCCCCTCGCCCCCCCCATCGCCCCCTTCGCGCTCGCCTCTATCTTGTCGCGCCCCCCCCCCCGCGGCATCTAGCTCATCCTCGCCCTCGAGAAAAGTTCAGGGACATCCAGAAACGCCCGAAGTGGCAGGTCGAATCGATGATCAGGACGGTGGCGAACAAAAGCCACGATACTATTTCACAGCGTGTAGTTTGGCGGTTTTGAACGTTGTCTTGCGCATGCAAGTCGGCCAACTGTGCGCAGTCGGGCGGGGCAGGACTCGAAGCCACCCTCAACCTCTCGCTCGACAATTCTGCGAAATGCAGCGCCGGCGAAGCCGCGCCACCTGCGCGTCAAAAACGCGCATCTGCACGGCGTAGGCGACGCTCTGAGGGCAGGCATGCGAACGCCCCAATGCTATGTGAAAGCGGGCACTTGAGATACAATGTCGGATCGACTGCTGCTGCGCCGTGACGAACTGCCACCGCCTGCATCGTTGCTGCGCAATCACCCCCCCGCGCCCCCTACTGTCTTAGACGCCGAGGCTGTGCTGGGGAGATGCGCCCAGCGTGCTCACATGATCAGCTGATGGCCTCAAACATATACTCTTTGCGGGCTGGCTTCTCGCTAGCGGTAGCTGCTGACTTTTTGCGGGCGCCATTATCGCCTTCATATTCCTGGACACCTTGCCGGAGAGCGCCTTCCGTGCCGCTGTCTCAAGCTCGCCGCTGCTGCGCGCCCTGGACTTCCCATCCTGCCAGTCCGCCTCGGCCTTCTCCTTCTGGAACTCCGTGAAATTATGGGGGCCCTTCTGATCGCTGAAGTCCTTCTCCGCGCGGGGCCCGGGCTCGTCGGCCGCGAAAGGCAAGCTCACTTGGAGGTCAAGATTGCCACCCTTGACGCGTCGGGCCTCGAAGTCGAGGATTTTATCCTTGAGCTTGAACGCGGTGTTCGCGTAGTCGGGGGCGGCCTCTCCACTCGGCCGGCATTGTGGCGCGCCGTCGCGAGCCCATTCACTTCCAGAGTCAGGCGCGAGGCACCTTTGCCCCGACAGTTGTATACATCCCCTTTGACGTGCTCCTTCGCGCTAGCACTGGGGGCCGGATGGGGGATGGCCTTCGCGCGATCCGCCATCGCCTCGACGAGCAACTATTTCGCGGCAAAGGTCTCCATCAAAAACCGCGCGGGGCTAATCTGACTGAGCAGAGAAGGAGCTTCAACGCGACGCCCTCGTCATTGGCCTTCATCTCCACGACGCCCTCCTCCGAGAGGCCCGCGATGGAAGGGCGGAACTGGGTCGGGCTGGGCCCCTTCAGCTTTGGAAATCCGATCCGAACACCCGAGCGAAGCGCGCGCGTCCTTGTTGCCGCAGCGATCCTTCTTCGCCATGGCATCCGCGCGCTTCGCGTGAGAGCTGCTGACCTGCTGCGCTGCAGACCAGTCGCTCTGACACGTGGTAACGCAGCGCTGCAGCACCTTGCGGGCAGCGTTTTTCTCGGCGCCTTTGAATGAACGCATGAAAAACGCCCCCCGCCCCCCACGCGAGGAACTTTAGACCGATGGGGCCGCCGAGCGGCGCGCAAACTGAAAGCGGAAACTGCTCGACGGTCAGCCGGCGACAAGCGCCGCGGCATTCAGCGCGAACGGCGCGGCGCTGCCATGCTCATTGGCATTCGAACTTGGCGTTTCCTTGCGCTGGCGCGCGGTCAGTGCCCGAAACCGCCGTGGACATCCGCGCGCTCGTGCCAGGGTAAAAACCAATGGGCGCGTCGGCCCTTGGCGGCGCCGGGAAGAGCCCCGCGCGGCGCCCGGGGGCCCGCCCCGCACGGGCGCGCGTCGAACAATTAGATCCAGCCCAAATAAGTTCTGGCGCCAGGCGGGAAATATTCATTTTCATTCAATATCAATGCAAATACACTCTTCCGAAGCAGAACGTCTCGCGCGGGAAAACCCCGAACACTCTATACAAACAAGACAGAACGTTTATATAAACGCCCAATCAAACAGTTTTATTGGCCTAGTTGCCGACAGAGAAACGCGCCCGATCCAAACTTTTCCGACGGCGGGGTCGGGGGGGCGACGGGGGCGAGCGCGAGGGCCCTCGGCTGGGCCAGCGGCGCTGCCGCGCGAGAGACTGCGCCGCCATCGCCTCAAACGAGCCGCGGCCGCGGCGCGCGCCGCCCTGGGGGCGCCGGCGCGGACGCGGCCGCGTCGAGCTGGCCCGGGGCGTCGTCGCGCGCGCGGGCCCCCCCGTGCGGCAGCTGGCAATGGTCTCGCCGACTGGGCGCCTACACTTCCGCTCTTTCGCCGTAAATGCAAAACGCTGACGTGCAAAATCAAGAATGGTGAGGACTGGGGCGGGTTTCCCACAGCTCATTGAACGCGTCGCCTGCGGGCGCTAGCTCTGGGGGCTTCTCGGCGTAGCTCGACAGCGGCGCGGCCGACAAGTCTGGGGGGCCCAACCTCGATATCGGAGCCGAAGAAGAAAGAGGGCGCTCGGTGGCCAGAGCGAGGCACAGGCAACGAGGGGCGCGTCGGACGCGCGCGGCAAATTAACGCGAGCCCTCTTGCACGGGGTTTGGAGAATCGATGGCCGAGCCAGAAAACAGCCGCGGAATGCCGCGCAATGACTATCAGAGGGCCCCCCCCCCCCATGATAGTCACAGTGCGGAACGCGTGAAACGCCCACTTTGCGAAGCCGGGGGGGAGGCGGCTCTCCCTGCGCCGCTGGGAATCTGCCTCTGGGAGAAGCGCGCCGCGCCGTGCTGGCCCGGAGCCGCGGGAAGGGGGACATGCCGACTTAACATATACAGCGGGGGTGTAGCACTCTGAACTAATCGCGCGGCGACCAGGCTGAAACAACAACGGTTGCCAAGCAGAGCCCCCGCAGAGGGCCGCAGCGATTTCGAAGCGGTAGAATTTTCCCAAACATCGCCTTCCTCACGCTGGACCACGGGGAAGCATAACGGAACGCCCGCGGGTCGTCGAACGGCCGCGCGCCGCCTGCCCCCGCCGTTGAATCGCGCCAAAAGCGACGCGGAGGCGCGACCGACGCGGCCCCCGAGCCAGGTCGTCACGTGACCGCTTTGGAACTCATCGCTGCAATGACGTTTCGTTTCGCGGTCGTTGGGCATAGCGTCCGCGCGAACCTCGAAACGCGCGGCCGTCGAAGCGCAGACGGAGTCGGCGCGCGCGCGGCCGTCGATGCGCCAGGGGCTGCCCCGGCCGCGCGGCCGATAGCTTGCGGGGGAGAAACACCCCCCAAGCTGCCTTATGATGGAACGAGCCAGCGCGGGACCGACTGACCACAAGAAAAAGCAGGTTTGGAGACCCCGCGCGAAGAAGAAACGCTCGCGCGCGAGCGCTACCTGGGGAATTGGCGTGGCGCTGGAAGCCGTTCGATCTCATGCCCGCGCGCGTCAAGCAAACTCCGCTTCTGGGGGGCGGCGCTCGTGGGGCCCGCCGCGGGCGCGGGGGCCGCTTGCGCAGACTCCGCCGCAACCGCGGCGAGGGCCCGCCGCCCCCCCTCGGGGGCCATGGCGCGCGGCTGCGCTGGCGGCGGAGAAGACGGGCCCGACGGCAAAGGTCGGCTTCGAAGCCTCAGCGGCCGCGGGCGTGGCGGCGCAATCGCGAACCCGCCGCGCGAAGCGGCGCAGGCCGCCGCGATGGCATCTTTTCCAACCGAACGGGGGCCCCCGGGGGAGCCCCCGGGCCCCTCCCCGGCCCGCCCGCCGCCTTTCCGGGGCGCCCTCTTCTCCCTCCCCCCGGCCCGTTTGGCAACGATTTGGGGCATTTGTTGGCCCCGATTTTGGCAGTTTTTGCTGTCTCCCTTTCGCGGAAACGCACTTGTTTGACGACGATACTTTTTGCAATTTAATCAGTAGGAGAAAGTCGTGTTCAAAATCATGGGTGGTTTCGTGGGGTCTTAGAAAGGGGCGGGCGCGGAATCGTGGCCGAAAATCGCAAGCAAAATCGCGTCCGAAATCGTTGGCAACATCGTGCCCCAAATCGCTGGCGAAATCGTTGCCGAAATCGTGGGCGCAGAATTCCGGGCCTGCCTGGTGCGCGGGCATGCCCAGAAGGCGCGCCCGCGCAACATCAGTGACGGTAAAGAAACGAGAAAGAGGAAGGAACGGCAGCAGCAGCAGCAGGAAAGCCAGCAGCTGGCAGCAGCGGGAAGAGGAAAGAAGAGGAAGCAGCAGGACGAGAGGAGGAGAGGAGTCGTCGAAATTGGCCCGCTCGTTCGTCGCGCGCCTCATAGCACACCGGACATGCTTCTCGGGGGAAACTCGCCGGCCCAACGGGCCAGAGGCGTGCGAAGATCTCTGGCGACTACCTCACAATATTTCTACTTCGCGCGCGCGGGGCGGCCCCTATGGGCCCCCAGACGCAAAGTACCCCGGCCAGGTCGGGCCAGAGATGGTCTTCCTCCTTGGCGCGGCTTTCAGGCGCCCCGAAGCGATCCAAAATGGCCCAAACAGGCGCCCGAGACGTTCGAAGAGGGCTCCGAGTCGTGGAACGATCGGTCCGCGACACCCACGATGGCTTCCAGACGGCCGACGACGCGCACAAGACCCCCGAAAAGGCCACTGCGAGCTGAAACGATACGTGTAAACGCGGCAATGAATTGTATAGAAAATAATAAGGGTAGCAGAGAGACGAGGCGGGAACAAACCGGGGGCGAAATCGTTCAAATGACGCGTCGAGCCGAGATTGCGCGCAAGCCGCACGCCGAATGTCCAACATCGGAGCGGGTCGGCGACACAATAACTTCGGAACAAAGAAAAACCGAGCAACTTGGAAATACAAGATTTTTGCTTCGGGAAAACAGAGATTCGTTGCACCAATCCGCTTGGGGGACGCTTCTTTATGACAATGGTCCTCGGTTTCCTCGTCGTCCTCACCGCGGTCGTCGTGTTAGTCCTCCTCCTCCTCCTTTTCCTCCTCCTCCTTCTCCTCCTCCTCCTTCTCCTCCTCCTCCTTCTCCTCCGACCCGTCTTCCTTCTCTCCCTCAGCCCCCATTCCCCTGCCCCCTCCTTCCGCATCCTCATGTCCTGCCCCTCTTCGTTTCCGTCGAACCCCCGAAGACGCAAGAATAAGTAAGGAAGATGATGGATATGGCGGGACTTTGCTGCGTTAGGACAATGTGGCCTGGGCCCTCTTGGAGGGCCCAACGCTTGCTGTGTATATGAATCGGAGGCCGAGAAGAACTTAACCTCGCGGGAATTGCAACTTAACCTCGCGGGCCCGAACATGTCCACATCCACCGCCACCTGGGTGTCCAGGAGGTCGGCTTCCCAGGCTGTGGACGTGAAAAGAGCGAACAGCGACATGAACATAAACTTTTGGAGGTCCGCGCGGGTTTCTTGCATCCGCGCCGGGCCCTCCCCCTAACGCGGGGAGCGCGCCAGGGGCGGCGCCGGAAGCGCCGACCCCAGAAATCTGGGCGGAACTCCGAGGGTTCATGTTTACGCCGCTTGGTTCAGGGATGGACAGACCCCCCTTTAGTAAAACGTGGTTTAGTGAAAACGACCTGAGGCCCAAACCTGGCGGGCGCAAGCCTGGAAAATAACGGCCACGGCGCCCTCTCGAGAACCGAAAACGGACAATTCGCTAGTCGACGTGTCACTGTTGGGGGTTCCTCGACGCATGGGGTCCTGGGAGGCCGGCCCCCCCCGCCGTGGAGATTCAGAAATCTGGCTTCAGAGCCAAGGGCATTCGTGGGGCTTCTTGCGCCAGTGGCATTCAGCAGGAACCTTCCCCGGCCTGGAGAGCACTCCGGGCTTCTTGGGCCAGCGGAACTTCCCGGCTTCTGCCCCTGAGAATGCCTCTGGCCTCGGAAAGGAGATGGCAGAACGGGGAGGAGGACGGCGGCCATGCCCCTCGCTCCGCGGCTCCGGCCCTGCTCCTCGCTCCTCCTCTATGTCGTCGTCGTCGTCCTCGTCCTCCTCCTCCTCCTCACTCGCCTTTGTCATCCTGCTCGTCGTCCTCATTCCGACGGGTCTGCGCATCTCGTGTCCAACCCGCCTTCCCCTTCCGCCTTGATACAAGCACGCATGCGTCCCACTGCTGACTCGAACAACCTCGCTTCAAAAGAGATGCTCGTTTGCGTCAACCACCGAGATCCGTCGTCGTAGAAAAATCACATCGTGAACATCACGACCAAAACTCTCGTCACCGTTTGAGCCGAATCAACCAGTGAGGACCCTTGGGCCACAAACCAAACGAAGGCGCCAGTAGAAATCTTCTCAGGACGCCTGGATCTGATGGAAACGTTATTTCTGCTCCTTGGTCGTACGTTCCCCCCCCTCTCTCATGCCAAGGGGAATCTCCGAGTCGAGCATCTCGAACGTCCTGGCAAGCAACACGCACGTACTGTGCATGTGCCACATGCGCGGCAAATCAAGCGCAATTTCGACCGCGTCACACCCGCTTCTCGCTTCACGCTGCGCTATGCAATCCTCCGGAATTTCCAAACAAAGAAATAAAGCACAGAGGGCGATATTTACTGCAAATTCGCCCTCCACATGGTCCGATTTAAGAGCCTAAAAAAACTGTCCTGCGACGATCACGCGTCTTGAAGCCGGGGTCGAACCCTTCGGGGTCCACTTTCGTGAACACACAAAAACGTCGGGATCATATACGTACCCTAATTACCTCGACACCCTCACACGCCGAATGATCTATATCCGGCCGAAACCACAACGTGCGCCGTACAACTGGAAAGCCCTCACTCGCGCCGCCAGAATCGGGCCAAGGACAAGAACTCCGCCTTCAACGGCTCCCCAGTGCAAGTTGCAACCAAGCGCTATTTCAACGTGCATGTAGGCACCGACCTGGCATTACGCCCAATTACGTAGCGCAATTTGAGTGCCTTGGTGCGCCGCAAACGATTACATTGTTAATCGCGTTTCCCTAGGATCGGCTGCTGCGGGAGAGACCGCGCTGGAGACGAGGAAGTACAAGCACAACTACAGATCTCAGAAATACTGGGTAGCCAGGGGGGGCATTGCTTGAGGGCACTGGGTGGGGTTCAGTGGGAAACGAAAGATCTGTGTTTAGTCCTGATTGCTTCCCCACGTCGTCGGCAACCTCTCCATTCCCTCCTGCTCCTCATCCTCATCTTGATCAACGTCCTTCTTCTGACCCCCTCCTCTCGTCCTCCTCGTCTTCCCTCCCTGCCCCCCCCCCTCCCTCTGTGAATACAAACGGACAGATACTTAAGAAAAGCATTCTCTACTCCCTGGCTACGTGCCGAAAACCTATGAACTCTCCGTGCTAATGTTTTTACACCTGTGATCAGAACGGTGCTCCCGCTACAGCGTGCGCTTCATTTTAGATTCGGCAGCGGGCCGCGGAACTCATCAATAGCAAAGTTCGTTTGCAGGAAAAGCTCCTTCGTCTGAACCAGCACAAGCTGTTGAGTCCTGCAACCCAAGCGGCACTGCCGACGCAAGGCTGCCTGTCCAACCGAAGCGTTGCAGACGACGAACGACGTGGGATAGAATTACAACTTTAACCCCCCCGTTCCATCCCCTTCCCTCCCGCCCTCCCCCCCCTTCCGTCTTCTTCGTTGCGAGTCCTCTCCTCTCCTTTTTCGATGCCTGGCCATTCATGCATCAATGAAAAAGGTCATTCATGTGTTGTTTGTGCATGTGTTTCACTCCGCTTAAAGTATTAGACCGGGCTTCGTGCTGGTACGGAACCTTGCCTGACCTTGCGTTGCTCCCGTCGTTCCGAATGGCGCTCTCGCCCAAGTGCGGGCATTCTTTCTGGATCCGAGTCCTTGCTCACCGTTGTCTCCCCGCTATTCCCCTCCTCCGCATTTCTAGTTGCGCATATAACACGATGGTGTCCTACTGGGGGCCGTCGGCGGATAATGAAAGAACCAGGCGCAATGGGAAGGGATGGGTCGGCGGGGTAACATCAGATATGACGCAAGCGCACCTAGCTTGCCTCTCTCGCTCCCTCTCTCCCTCTCTCTGCCTCTATTTCCTCGTATCGGCATATCAATATATATATATATATATATATATATACACATATGAGAGAGCGAGATCCACCGCCGCTTTTCCTGCGGATAATTCCCCCCCCCTCTTCCTCCGGAACCCAGGAGTTCCCCCCCCCCTCAGAAAATCGCCCCCCCTGCTGCCCCCTCCGGAAAACCGGGGGCGGGGGGGTCCTTACCGGTTCGAAGCCCCCCCCCCAAGAAAAGCAGAGGGGGGTCACTACCGGTTCGAACCCCCCTCCCTCGAAAACCGGGGGGGGGGTCACGACCGGTTCGAAACCCCCCCTCCAGAAAACCGCAGGGGGTCATTACCGGTTCGAACCCCTCCCCCCTCCCCCCCCCACGCTCACCGCCAGCAAACGACTCCCGGGTCCCTACCACCGTCCGCACCACTGTCCCCCACTGCTGTCCCCAGCACCACTGTCCTCACGACCACTGTCCCCACTGTTCCCACCACCGTCCCCAGTGTCCCCACCAGTGCTCCCACCACCGTCGCACTGTCCCCACTGTCCCCACCACTGTTCCCACCACGGTCCCATTCTCCCCACTTTCCCCACGGCCCCAACCACTGTCCCACTGTCCCCACTGTCCCACTGTCCCCGCCGCTGTCCCACTGAGCTGTCCCACTGCTCCCACCACTGTCCCCACTGTACCTCTGTCCCATTGTCCCACCGCCGTCCTCGCCACCGCCCTCACCACTGTCCCCACCACCACTGTACCCTCCACTGTCCCACTGTTTCCACCACATTCCCACTGTCCCCACACCACTGTCCCCACCACCACCGTCCCCACCACTGTCCCACTGCCCCCACTGTTCCCACCATTGTCCCCGCTGTCCCCACCAGCGCCCCCACCAGTGTCTCACTGTCCCCACTCTCCCCACCATTGTCCCACCACGGTCCCACTCTCCCCACTTTCCCTACGGTCCCCACCACTGTCCCACTGTCCCCACTGTACCCACCAGTGTCCCACTGTCCTCGCCGCTGTCCCACTGTGCTGTCCAACCGTCCCCACTGTCCCCTACAGTCCCGCTGCCCCCACTGTCCCCACCACTTTCCCCACTGGACTACTGTCCCACCACTGTCCTCACCACCGCCTTTACCAATGTCCCCACCACTACCGTCCCCACCACTGTCCCACTGTCCCCACCACTGTCCGCACCACCACCGTCCCCACCATTGTCCGCACCACTGTCCCAATGTCCCCTCACCACTGTCCCCACCACCACCGTCCCCACCACTGTCCGCACAACTGTCCCAATGTCCCCGCACCACTGTCCCCACCACCACCGTTCCCACCACTGCCCCAGCATCCCTACCATTGTCCAACTGTCCCGAGGAGCGGGAATCGTTTGCAGGCGGCGAAGGGGGGGGGGTGGTTCGAACCTGTAGTGACCCCCCCCTGGTTTTCGAGGGGGGGGGCGGGTTCGAACCGGTAGTGACCCCCCCCCCATTTTCATGATGGACTGGAGGGGAGGGGAGGGGTTCGAACCGGTAGTGACCCCCCCTCGGTTTTCGAGGGGGGGGGGACCAGTTGGGAACCCCCAGTGACCCCCCTCGGTTTTCCGCCAGAACCGGGAGAACACGCTCTTTCTCACATATACATGTTCTATATTATAGATGCGGCGTTCGCGTTGTGTTGTCTTTGTTGTTCCTCTCTCTCGCTCTTTTCAAGGACCCCTGACACTCACACTCTCGATCCTCTCTCTCAAACGCGCGCGCACAACAGGGACGAGGTAACAAGTGTGGGTCAACAAATAATGCGTCAGATGTGTAAACAGCGGAGCTGTGTAATGCCATGAAGCACAAGTGGCCCGCGGATGGAGACAGGCCGAGCGCCCCGAACCGCCACACAAACACGTCGAGGACAAGTCATATAAAATCTCATTGGAAACTCTGAGGAGCGTGTGCCAATTGGGGCCACCCAGGGCCACAAGAGCAACCACGGACTCTTGAAAATAATGGACACTCAAAGAATATGCCAGCCGAAACGAGAATGTCAAAGAATATGCCCGCCGAAACGCTCTTGAAAACAAATAACAATCAAACAATCTGACACAAGAGTCAAGAACGAATGCCGACCAGAAATAAGCGAAACATTGAACACAGACGCGTTGCAACGGAACCGCCAGCCAACACACGAGGCGACCACGAGACGTCCAGCGCAGAGCAACCACAAAACGCCCGACAACGAAGATCTGGAGCACCTAACCGAATACGTGAAAGAACCAAGAGCCTCTGAGCACGAAACGTGAAGCGTTGTGGAACAAAAACTGAACCAGATGTGGGCACCGAAGCTGCGCGCTGACACATCATCTCTGTCACAGGCCACTGCGAAGTAACTGAGGGCGCAAGCGCCAATCGCCATGTCAACCACCCCGCCGTCACGTTGCACTGGCTTTCGGCAAATATGGAGGGGTAGTCGACAGGTTGCAAGACCTGTGCTGCTGCGTGCAATGAAATTAGCGCGCCTGGCGCACTGTGCGCGCGTCGAGACCGCGGTGCGCATGCGCACCTCCCGCGCCTGGAACGCGTGGCACGCTTGACGCGTCTGCCGCGCGTCCCGCATCAGTCGCACCAGGTGCGCCTGTCGCACTTGGGCATCTGGAGAGCCACCTGACACACCTGTTCCGCGTTGCGCACCCCGGCGCGAAGGGTGCGCCTGGCACCTCGCAAGCGTGGCGCACATGGGGGTCTGTACTGGTTCCCGATGGCTGCCCATTCACTGGAAAACGACCGCTGCGTATGCTGAACATCGGGTGCTACTTGTGTGGTGTGGCGGCATGTGGAACTGAGCGAGGCACCTTGCGGCCTCCCTGTCAAGAACTGTGTCCCGCTCTATACCCCTACCCTGAGGTGCGGCCCGTGGCCCCCTAGGGGGCTGGGGCGTCACAGGCAACCCTATATTGATCCTATATGGATCGACCAAAATGGCCTCAACGGTCGCACAACGTACTCCAACTTGGTTCAGCATTGACCCCATAATGCTCCCAACACGGCCCTAATATCGCCTCACGACCGCCCGAGGTGGTCACGGAACCTCATACAGATATCCCCGACAAACCCTCGAGGCACCCACATCCGTCAAACCACCTGCAATATTTCCATGTCTGCTTGCCTTCTCGGCCGTACGCTTCCAATTGATTCTCGAAGCTTCGTGGTAGCCGACTGGACCGTCACTAAGATCACAAGGGGGTCCCAAAACAGCTGAAGGTCCCACGGAAGCCCCAAAGACGTCCCAAAAAGGCTCCTCGTGTTTTGCTTCTCACTCCCGCGGGGAGGGGGGTACACCCCTCTCCTTGGACCGATAGCTTGCAGGATATCCCCCGCAGGGCCTAAAAACTTCCAGCTGGGGCAAATGAGAACCTCAGCCTACCATACCATTACCACTGTCGTTGACCCGGTCATCGTGTTCAGCCCTGCCGGTCAGTGCTTTGCCTCATGGCAGCGCATCAACAGAAAAACAAGACTCGAGGAGGCGCGCCCTCGTAGCCGTATCACGTCGTCGGCCGTCACATCGACCTGGCGTCTGCACACAATGAACACTCAATTTGGAAAGAAGACAAACTATCCGGGCGAATGGTCCACTCATATGACGCTGGGGGTATTGCGGGGCAGATGAAAAGCAATAGGGGGCCCGGCTGAAGGACTGGGGCGCAGGACAGGACCGAGGGGACGCTGGGGCAGGGGCGACGAACGATGGGGACTCAAGGGGTTCTCTGTTTCAGGCGATCGCAACATGCAAACCCGTCGCCCACAAAGAGGCGGAACGCCGAATACCTACGACGCGCGCTGGTCGCCCGGAAAAAAAAATCGAACGACGCGCGCGGGTCGTCCACAGCACGGGACCGGAAACGCGACCGCCGGGGCCTTCGGTTGACTTTTTTGTGAGCTCACGAAACGTGTTAAAGGTGAACCGAAATGGGCCAGAAACTGCATGCGAGGACTGTCGTTGGGTCCTTAAGTGGAGCTCCCTATGAGGCCGCGGAAGCGAGGGGTGTGCCGAAATGGGCGGAGACCCGCATGCGAGGACAGCTGCGAGGGCCTTCAGTGTAGCTCCCTGGGCGGCCGCGAAACGTATGCGGGTGCGCCGACAGCGGCCGCAAACAAAAAGTGGCGAGATGGGCGGGGAGCCGCTTGCAAGGACAGCCGCTGGGGCCTTAGGTGGAGCTCCTTGCCGGGGAATGGGTGTGCCGAAATCGGCGGGGAATCGCATGCGAGGGCGGCCACAGGGGCCCTCGGTGGATCTCCCTACGCGGCCACGAAGCGCGCGAAGCGTGCCGAAATGGGAGGGGTACCGCGCGCGAGGACGGCCACTGGGACCTCGGGTGAAGCTCCCTATGGGGCCCCGAAGCTCGCGAGTGGATACCGAAATGGGCGGTGGACCGCATGCGAGGACGGTCGCTGGGGCTTTAGGTGGAGCTCCCGTTGGGGTCGTGGGCGGGAGCGCGCGAGCGGCGGCCGCCGTCATCCTGCCGGTGGCCGCGCTGAAACCGTCCAAGGCCAGGTCGGCCAGGGAGGCAACCGCCAGGGGCCCACCTGGGCCGTCGCGCTGAAGCCGTACCAGCCGAGCCACCCGAACAACCTCTGCGCGCGACTCGGGCAGCGCGCCCTCGTCGCGCCCGCGACCACTGGCGCCTCCGAGAAGCTGATGCCCCGCTCGGTCAGGCCGCCCGCCCGCGGGTGGTCCAGCGACTGCACAGCCGCCATGGAGATGCCCATTGGCTCGGGGCCCCGCGACAGCCGCCTTGTCCTCGAAACTCTCGGCGCGGACGAAGCCATGGCGAGAGGGGGGGTCTGCCGCGTTCAACTCCCACGGCAACCGCCGAACATGGCATCGAAGGCCGCCGCCATACTGAAAGCGGCAAATCGCCGAAGAGGTCGGATGGCGCGCACGCTGACGCCCGCGCCCCTTGTCATCCGCTAGAGCCAACGAACAACGGAAGACAGTCGACACGAAGCAAATGCCGCCGACGGCAATGCGATGCGCCGTGGGCGACGTGCCGTTCGGCATAGTGCGCGGCGCCCCCCTCGTGTGCCACCATATCCCGCGGCATATTCCAGCGCCTCCTGGAAATCGCGGTGGCCCGCGAAGTAGGCAGCGCGATGTCCGCTGGGATCGCGCTGAATTTAACCCTTCTTTAAGCCCCCAGGCCCTTGGACAAGCTCGCGTCGCCCCTGGAGGAATGATCGGCGATGGCCTCCAAGAAATCTAGATCGTCGACGGGGCCCGCGAGCCCCAGAGCGATCGCTCCGGCAGATGCCGCGGGCGCGCGCCAGGACCGCCACTGCTCGGACCGCCTCGCAATCTCAGCCGCCCGAGGCCCGCCGGCGACGGGCGCGCGCGCCGACGCAGGGAGGCCCATGCAAGAGGCGCGCAAAGGCAGTGCGCTTACCGCGAGTCACAACTAGAACTTCACGGAGCCCCGCAAAGCCCCGAGCCATGGAAACCTCATGGGTTGAAAGCGAACGCGGAAGACAATATTGGCAACGTCGCTCGCGCGGGTCACGACCCCCGCGGCGCGCCCCAGCAGTCCTTCGAGGATGCGAGGCGAGGCCGCCCCTCGACGCAGGACGGCAGGCGGGGCTCGCCTGAGACTCGGGATGCTGGCGGGCATTCCCCTCCCCGAGCCGCGGGCGCCATCGATCTCTGGGCCCGCGAAGGCGCGAGGGGGGGGGGCTCGCGCCGTCCAGCGAGTGAACCCGTGGCCTCCCGGCCCTTCAGCGCATCGATCTGATCGCAATCGGCTGAAACGGGGGCGGGGCCGCCGCCCGCGACGGCGAACGCGTCGACGTGCCCGGCAGCCGCGAGACTCGGCGGAGAGGCCGGCGCAGGGCTGGGAAGGCCGTCCCCCGCCAAGTCCCCGTCGCCAAACCCGTTGCAGACGAGCGCCCCCCGCATGGTGCTCTGAGAGAATAGTAGCGACCAGCTGCGCGCAGTCGGGCGACACTGGGATACCGTTGAGCCCCGACAGGTACGGGGGGGCGATTGCGAATGGTAGGCGGGGTGGAGAACTCCCCCGGGATGTGGCCGCATGTGGTAGATGGCGCGCTGGGTGTCACCCTGGGCCAGCACTCCGAGATGCTCCGCATCCAGGGCGATCTGGGCGTCCGCGGTCGGCGGCGTGGTCTTGGGGGGGCGGCCCGAAATCCTCATTCGCCACCCTCGCGTCGAACGCAATTCCGAGCGTGCCATTCCCCGCATTCCCCGCGATGAGCTGCAAGGGTCAGCGGCGCGTGCGACACGGGATCTGAATATCCCGCCGTCGAGCAATCTCCCAACTGCGCTGGCGCATGCTCTAGGGCTGTTGGCCCGCGGCAGGTCGACGCACGGGCGCTGCGGCACGCGGGCCGCCTTCGGGCTCGGCGCAGACGACTTGCTCGACAGCGCGGTCCGTTTCCATCTCTACAAAACCCCGCGATCGGTTTGGTCAACAAGTGCAGCGACATCCAGCGGGGCCGTCGACGCGTCGGGCCAAGGCGCGAGGTCCGCGCTGCAAGGCTCGACGCGCTGGGAGACCGCGGAATGGCCGGGCGCCGAGGCGAGCATCTCTGTCAAGGCCGCGTCGCCCGAGGAGCGACCCCCCCGCGCCCGGGGGGGGGGGGGGAGAGACATGCTGGTAAGTTTCGCCAGTGTGATCCAAAGCGCCTGCCTGCGCCGCGCACGCCGTCAATCCTGGCGGCGGCAGAGGCAGAGAGGCCGCCTGGATTACTCAAGGCGGGGATGCCGCTATTCGCCCATCGCCTCCGCGCAATGCCCCATTGAGCACGCTGGCGCCCCCGTCGGCCGAGGCAAGCGTTGGGCCTCTCATCCAGCGTCGAGGTCGGCAGCGGGAACGCATCGCGCAGTCGAGAGTCAGCGCCCCTCATGGCGCACCGAATGGTCGCCGACGCGAGCCGATGCGAAAATGCAGGAGGCCCCCGCGCGGCACCAACTGCCTGCACCCGCCGAAGGAGGCTTCAGTAGGGCCACGCGCGCGCCGCCCGCTCCTCGTGGGTGGTGCGCCTCTCTTGGGCAATGGCAGCCTCCAAGTTGATCTGCTTAGCAATGAACTCGGTGAGCTGCGGCAGTATGCAAATATTCCCCTGCTTGCAGACACTCCCATGCAGTGAACAACCCTGGTGTGTAGCAGGGCGTCGCCCACCACAGGCTGATGATCCTTCTTCTCCTCATCAGCAGCGACCCGACTCGCCGCGCTGTCCTCGCAGCGCCGTTCCTCGATGAACTGGGTCTGTCGGCAGATCACCTGGAAAGCAGCAGGTTCCGATCAGTTCCTCTAGTCGTCGCAGATGTCAATCTCGAGGAGGCGGCAGTTCATCTCGTGTTGCTGGCAGATGGCGCCCGAATGCCTCGAGCGCGCCTCCGCCTTAAATTTGGAACACCAGCCCAGGGGCCCACCATAATCCTCGTGCATGTGATCCATTCACCACTGGGTGGTCCGCGGGCTTTCGATCGGCCGGTCGTTCTGTGGCGTCGTGGATGCACTGCGCACCGCCGTCGCGAAATCCCCGGCTCGCCGACCCGCGCCATCCGCCGCCACATCGGCGTCCACCGCTATCGACTGTTCGTCGACTGCGCCGTCCACTGTCGAAATGAGCGCAGCGGAGGCAGACGCGATAATCAGCGTCATCAACTCATGGAACACGACGTGCCCCCCCCACCCACCCACCCCCGGCAACGTGCGCCGTGAACTTCATCTGCTGCGGACCCGCTGGATGGCACCTTCAGCCTGCTGCGCTGCGATCGCCCTCAGCTGCTCTGCCCTTGGCCTCCGCGAGCGGAGATCCTTCCCCGCGGCGGGGGGCCCGAGCAGCCAGCCTGAGAAGCCGCGCGCGATCCACCGAGCCAGGGATGGAAGTCACTGTCAGCAGCGCACCTGCGGCCAGCCCGACAAGGAAGCACACGACGACGGCGAGGACGGCCTGCGACACGTGGGCGTCGCCCGAAAGGGGCGGGCAGCTCAGCGATGCGCTCGGCGAGCACTCGCAGAAGCATGGAGGGCAAGGCGCCGCCGCCGAGATCCACGCCACCATGGTTTGCGAAGCGCCTCGATAGTGACGGCCGAGTGCATGCCTCCCAAAGCCATGAACACTGATACAGTCGGGCGCCTTTCTTCTCTCCCCAGCCAGCACCGCACTAGCGTTATTACGATGATACGTAATGATGACAAGACAAGACAAGACAAGACAAGACAAGACAAGACAAGACAAGACAAGACAAGACAAGACAAGAGCCCGCGTCGAGGCACCTACGAAAGTGCGGCGGGAGGGCGCCGGGGCGCCGGAATAGGCTGGCCGCTCAGAAGCCGGGGTCGGGAAATGGCAGCCGGGTCGGACAGATGGGAGTGGGTGCTGGAGCCGCAGTCGGAGAAGAAGAACCGCACGTGCCGCCACAGCCAGATATATTTGACCAGGTGTCGGGACCATCGTCGGAAAGATGGAGACAAGAATCTTGGCTGGAGTCGGAGAGATGGGATTATCCCAACTTTCAGACTCCAGGTCCTATCCCGGATAGGACCTGGAGTCTGAAAAATGGGATCGGGAGTCGCGTCAGTGAGCTGATCGGGAGTCGTGCCGGAGTCGGGGACACAGCAGCCGGAACAAGGAAGACGGGGTCGAGCATTGGAGCTGGAGTCGGAGGGGTGGGAGCTGGAGTCGGAAAGACGAGAGCCGGAGTCGGACAGGTGGAACCAGAGTTGGAGAGAGACAAGTTGGAGGTGGTGAGGCGGGAGCCGGAATCGGAAAGACAAGTCTGGGCACCACATATGGTTAAGGTCTGCGCACAAACCCTTCCTCGAGAGTTTCCCACTCCGTCGTGGATGCAATGGGATATAATTGCGTTGGTGTGATGGATGATGGAGAGGATGGTGACGTCATGTAATCTGGTAAGATTGTCGTCGTCGTTGCGGCGTCGCACACTGCACGCCAATAGTGTCGCAAGTCGTGAATCCATCTGAATTTGGGCCGCCCTGTTCTGCGGGTAGCGTTGTATCGGATATCTAGCTCCGGCGTCCACTTTAATGCAAATGTCGCCCATTCGGCGGCCTCCGTTGTTGCCAGGTGTTGCGCCCGTCTCCATCTCCGTCGTCGTAGCAACGTTCTCCAGTCATCGATATTGAGCCATTTGAGACACTCCTCCGCGGCACGCGTGGGTGGCCGGATCCAATCCGCCCATGGTTCTTCAACTTCCCCCTGAGGCATATCATATGTCGTCGAGGAAGGCGAAGTAGCGTCGTGATCGTCGTTCTCGCTGTATTCGGCATTGTTGCTGTGTGAGTCGACGCTGGCGCTCTTCTCAGACGGCACGTCGGTGTCAAGAGGGCGTTGCAGCAGCGATTCGGCGGCGTTGGTCATGCGGCGCGGCATGCGCACGATCATCCGTGGCATTTGCCGCTGTGTCTTCTGTAGTCGTTGCTCCACTTGTTTCGTCGTGGTCCATGCTTCGCACCCGTAAAAAAAAACCGTCGGGGTGATCGTTCCATTTAAAAGTCGGAGTCGTCCGTTGAGAGAGTAGCGCTTGTTTGTTAGTTCAGACTTCAGTGCGTGAAACTTTCTCCATGCCGTTGCGATGCGGTTCTCTATCTCGGTCGCATGATTCTCGTCGAACTGCATTTTCCGTCCCAAATACTTTGTGCTCTGATAAGGCGGTAAGATTTCTATACTCATACCATTGACGTGAACACGCGTTGGTGGTCGTCGTGATCTGGACGGCCGGTGTCCGTTGTGCAGAATATTTGTCTTGTCTGGGTGGAGGCAAAGCCCGACCTTTTCTGCTTCTATGCTCAGGTCCCCCAGCATTGCTTTTGACTTCGTCAAGCGTTCCAGCAACCAGGAGAATGTCGTCGGCAAAGCGTAGATTCGTGAGGCGGTCGTTTGTGTGAGTTTCTAAACAGACACCCATGTTCTCCGAAGCCCAAGCATGCTTCACCCGCCGCATCACGTGTTCGGAAACGCAGTTGAACAACAACGAACTCAGCGGGTCGCCTTGTTTTGTCCCGCGTCGAATTTCAAAGGCTCGGCTATTACGGTCGGTCCTAACCGATGCAGTTTGGTGGTGATACAGCTTCGACAGCAATTGCGTGTACGCTGGTGCTGTGTTACGCTGTCGAATGCCTTCTTCAAGTCGACTGCCGCAACGTACAATGGGATCCTCCATTCGTCTGCAATTTCTTGCAAGATGGTGGTCGTGAAAAGGTGGTCTGTGGTCCTGCGTCCGTGTCCGAAGCCATCTTGGTCCGAACTCTGTTGGCCATCGAGAAGCGGGTAGGGTCGATTGTAGACCAGTCTTGGAAACAGCTTGTAGAGCATTGGGATGGTCGCGATTGGGAGGTACTTTTGTGCTTGTCGTGGATCTCCCCCTTTGTGCAAAACCTTGATCACGGTGTGCTGCCAGCTTGTCGGCGTTGGGGTTTCTGGTAGTAGGATGTTGCTCATCAGCAAAAGTAGCGTTTCGTGCAATGTGCCGCCTCCAGACTTCAGCATCTCCGCGACGATTCCGGCGCAGTCGGGTGCTTTGTTGTTTTTAGCTGTCGCAGTGCTGTGTGTAGCTCTTCTGTTGTGAACGCTGGAACAGCTTCTCGTGGTAGACCTTTGATGGCGTCTGGCAAGTCATCGGCCTGCTTGTGGATGTCGTCGTAAAGCTGCTCGTAGAAAATGGCAAACACGTCTGCCATAGATTGCCGGTCGGAATGGTCGTGCCCGTCCTTATCAGTCATGCTTGGAATGAGTTCCCTGCCTTTGTAAGTTTTCACACCGCTGATGTTCTTCAAGTTCTTGTAATCAGTCAAAATGCGGTTGATCGTGCCTCGGCGGGTTGCTCGTTTGAGTGCTCGGGCCTCCCGGCGGATCCGTTTGTTGAGCTGGTTTCGGATTGTCGTCTCCGTGGTCGGTGTCTCGCGCCGTTGCCGCACTAATTGTGTCAGCGCAGCGTTCGATGAAGCAGCGGTCGGGGAATCATCTGTAGAGAGGGCTGGGCTTGGATAAGCGCGTCTGCCAACAATTGTTCTATTTGTTCGCACTGTAGTTGGAGCTGGGCGTAGAGCAGACGTGAGTCTCTGATTGTCTTATGGAGGTGCTGCTTGTGCTCAGGGACATCTGGCGGTGGTCAGTGGGGTCGTTGCCGTCGTTGCCGTCGGTCACGTATGCGGTCTGAATGTTGCTCGTGTTGGTCGTGGTCACCGTCCGCGCGTCGAGCGGGTATATTGCACGTCATGCGTAACGCACGGTGGTCGGATCCCAAATCTAATGCTGGTGTTGACTCACAGTCCACAGTGTGGTGCCACAGCCGCTTGTCAACTAAAAAGAACTCGATTTGGTGTCGGACCTTTTTTGGCGATGTGTATGTGTACATGCCATCGGGTTGTTTGTAGAAGAACGTGTTCATAACTCTGAAGCGCTGGTCCGTTGCCCATTGCTTCAACCATTGCCCCCAATTATACGCCCATTGTCATCATCGGTTCGTGCGCCGACCCGGGCATTGAAGTCACCACCAATAACTGTCACTAAATTGTCACTGCGTGCTTCTTTGTGTACCTGCGCAAGTTCGTCATACAATTTCTGTACATGTTTGTCGCCGTAACCTCCATGAGGGAAGTAAGCCGATACCAAACGTACTTTCATACTTCGCACCACATCGTCTGCATAGCACATTCTTTCGCTGACCCTCTGGAATCTAAAAACTCGCCGACCCCATCGCCCATGATACGTAATGATGACGATGAGGATTGATGATGACGATGATTACTTTAAGGAAGGCAGAGTCAAGGATGGGAGCAAAGAGCGGAAGGTGGGAGGGACGCCGGGCGATCTCTTCAACACGAGAACCCAACACATAAAGATTTGAAACTATACTCATACTGCTGATCCGCAGGCCTCGCTCATGGCACGTCCTGTCCAGGGTCCCCAGGCAGATCCAGCCGTGGCGACGAGGGCAGCTAAGAAGGCCAAACAAGACCCCTGACTCCCTTCTCGTCCCTAGACCCCTGACGCCGTGATTTGTTCACAGCGTGACCCCAATGGAGGCCTTGCCCCTTTCCTCAAGACTGTATTTTCATCCTGAATCGGTTTCGACGGTCCAAGCGGTCCTGAGCGGGCCTGGCAACGGCACCCAGAGGTTGATCATTACCGAAACCATTCAGTCCATTTTTCTCCAGGTCCCAGCGCGAGGGGGAGTGGGTCCTGAGGAACTTTCGTCCTTGGGAAATCAACAGATACCAATCTTGCTACTCCCGGAACTCTCCCGTGGTGCGTACTGACCAGAACTTCGTGGCGAACCCGGCGGTGGCGACAAGGGCTTCCCAGGAGGCCCAAAAAGGGGATCACGAGGCAAGGGTAGCTATGTGGGTGCCTTTTCCTCCTCTGAGTCTGGGTCCACTTCCGCTCGATCGTTGCCGCCGTCCTCCTCGACCTCCCCTCCACATTTGGCCCCCTGACCCTGCCTCCCCTCCCTGCCCGCACTCGCCGCTCCCGAGAAAGCGGCCGGGGGTCTGCGCGGGATGGGCCCCGAGAAATCCCACCAGCCCTTTGGGCGTGAGTGGTTTAGGTAGCCTTCTCTGTCCTCAACCCCCCAACCCCCCTTCTCCCCCTTCGGGGAGGGGTTTACCCCTCCCCCTACCCCCTCCCCCTGGGTCTGGAGAGGGCGGGCCGCGGGTCGTTGGAGGGGTCTTTTTCGACTCCTGGCAGGGCTAAAAAACGACGACCCTCACGAGGATTCTGGCCCCGACGGGGGGGCTGAGAAAAAAAACCTTCTCTTCTGTGAAGCCAAAAACATTGATGTTACTAAGGTTTTGGCCCCATTTTGGGCTTCTGAGGGGGCAGCGCTCATCGTCCTTCATAGCAAAATCATTGATTTTACGAAGGTTTTGGGCTCATTTTGTCCTTCTCAGGGGGCAGCTCTCATTTGCGCTTCTGAGGAGGTCGCACGAGGCCCTCATATGGCCCCAAGAGGCCCCCAGGAGGCTCCCAAGAGGCCTCCAAGAGGCCCCCCAGAGGCCCCCAAGCGGCCCCAAGAGGCCCCCAAGAGGCCCCCAAGAGGCCCCCAAGAGGCGCCCAGAGGCCCCCCCCAAGAGGCTCCCAAGAGGCCCCCAAGAGGCGCCCCCCAAGAGGCCCCAAGAGGCCCCAAGAGGCCCCCAAGAGGCCCCTACTCGAGGACGAGGGGCCCGAACGACTCACACCACGAAGAGCCCGAACGACTCACACCACGAGAGCCCGAACGACTCACACCAGGACGAGGCGCCCGAACGACTCACACCACGAGGAGCCCGAACGACTCACACCACGACGCGGGCCCCGAACGACTCACACCACGAGGAGCCCGAACGAGTCACACCAGGAGGAGGGGCCCGAACGACTCACACCAGGACGAGGGGCCCGAACAACTCACACCACGAGAAGCCCGAACGACTCACACCAGGACGAAGAGCCCGAACGACTCACACCACGAAGAGCCCGAACGACTCACACCAGGAAGAAGGGCCCGAACGACTCACACCAGGACGAGAAACCCCAAACGACTCAAACCACGAGGAGCGCTTTCTCTCCCTCCTCCTCCGCCTCGTCCTTCTCCCGCTCCCCCCACAAGGAGGATGTACAAGGAGGCGGGAGGAAGGAGGAACAGGGGAGATATGCGGGGCCAAGCGGACACACGCCTGAAAAACACGACTGTCGGCATGCTTCGCGAGAGTTGCTGCTGTGAGATGGGCTGGTGGGGATACGCGAAGCGTAAAGAATTTTGGTCAAAAGGGGGGGACGAAGACAAACCCGCTCGCGTCAAATCCCGACTTTGCCGAATGCCCCTTCCATCGTGGGGTTGTCATCCAGGGTCGGCGGCACCGACCGTAAGGCTCCAGCAAGCTGCCAAACAAGGGGGACGAGGACATCCCCCCCAGTCTGCTGTCCCGAACCAGGGCTGGACCACCTCAGCCCGCTAGCCGGCTCCAGCCGCCCCCTTATTTCCCGCGGGACATCCTAGGGCATATCCCGCTGGTGCTCCTTCCCCCGCCTTGTTGTTCCAGGTCTGACTGAAGCGTTCACCCCTGGGGCCAGCTTTTTGCTCCCAGCTCCACATGTCTGCCATGCCGAGGCATCGGCATCAACCGCGCCCAAGACGCCCTCGCCACACGCTGTTGCGATGAACGCTTTCTCTTGGGGCCTGAAATTCACTGAGATCATCCAAGCCGACGTGGACTCTAAACCCGAAGCGGTTCAGGATGCTACCAAAATCTCGCAAACACGCTAACGTGACACACGTGCGACAAAACAACCTAGACAGCTGTACGCAGTCACACGATGGGTGACGGGGCAAGTTCTTTCCTCAAAAAAAAACCATCGGATGCCACAACAACATCGCGAGTCAAAAAAGTCGCTGAGCAAACCGGGAACGCCGCACAAGCCGAACAGCATTGTTACTACTGTCGCTACCGCGTCGTCGAAGATATTCAGGTCACGATTCATAGCATGGGATGGGGGGGTGCAGTAAGGGGGACTACCACTTTCGGGGGCCAGGGCTCCCCCACCGGGCGCCATGAACATGAACCCTTTTATGCAGTAGACGCACGCGACGGAAATAATTTGGCATAAAATATATAAGGCCACGTATGTCGAATACCTGTGGGTTTCCTGAGCTGGGTGGTTAACCC
This sequence comes from Prorocentrum cordatum, assembly GCA_963575745.1. Classification (NCBI taxonomy): domain Eukaryota; class Dinophyceae; order Prorocentrales; family Prorocentraceae; genus Prorocentrum; species Prorocentrum cordatum. The sequence continues at coordinate 742,002 of CAUYUJ010016838.1, read as the reverse complement.
GCTGGGTGAATTGCGAGGACGCCTCGAGCGGGGACCCCTCCCTATGGCGCCCCATCCCTATGGGTCTACGACATGGGCATGTACTGGGAAACGCTGGCGATGTGGATCAACACGCGCGCCCGTCGCGACCGAAGGCGTCTGGACGTGCTCACGTTTTCCTGCAGGCCGTGGGCGAATGCAACACGATCCACGGTGATCCCGACGCGGTTCGGCGCCTCCTGAACGCCCCGAACATGCACAATATGGTGGACATCCACGCCGTCTTACTGGCACGCGTCGGCGTGGAGGTCAGCGTCACAGCTGCGCAAGAGGAGCTCAGGGCTGCCTTGGGGCTCGTGCAGGAGCAGCGGGCAAACATCATGTCTTTCCAGCTTTACCCCGAGGATGAGCAGCGGTGTGATGAGCGAGGGCCTGGCCAGTTCTTCCGCCCCTGTTCGTAACCGCGGGGAATTTCGCTGCAGTTGCACGGGTCTACAGAGTCCCCGATCTACCAGAAGGTCGCCCGCTGACGACGACGGCCGGGCCAAGGCGCGGGCGTGGAGCTTGCTCATGCTCAGGACCCGCGGTCGGGAATTCACGTGTCAGGGCCCGGGGTCCGCACGCCGTGCGCCGCTCGGGGTTCAACCTGACGCACGCGTCCTGCCTCACTTCCGCGCTGTCGCAGGGCCAAACACTGCGCAAGGGCGTCACCACCGACTGTGCCAAGGATGAACACGCTTGCCGCACAAACATGTCGTCCTGACGGACGGCGCTCGGCGAGTTCGACAGGAGAGCGGCGAGCTCCAGAGCTGAGGCCAAGCAGCTCGTCGCAAAGCTTGGCTTCGCCCTGCCTCCCGCCAACGGCTTGGTCTCGCGCGCAACCGGCCCGCTGGTTGGTCCCAACGGCGTGGCTCGCGAGGTTGTCCCAACTGTTTCGCGATCGGACCATCGGAATACGCGCCTCTGCCACGGTGCCAAGGAAAATCGATGCGCGCGCTCTTGCCCAAGGAATGGGGGAGGTGGCGGAGGGGGAGGAAAGGCAGGAGGGGAGGAGGCACAGCAGGGGGCGGGAGCGCCTGCACCAAGGGGAGAAGGAGAATAGCGCAGCAAATGACAGGCAGAGAGCCTCCGCAATCACAGCAACGACGATAAGGATTACTTCTGGACTTATCGCGAAGAGTATCATGTGTGGTCCTACCGTCGGAGTAATTTACTTAAGGACCTAACGGGGCCCACAGATGACCCCAACAGGCGACCGAGCGCTCCCAAGATGGGCTCCTAGGATTCCTCCCAAGAGATCAAGAGGCCCCACGAAGTTGTGAGGCCTCTTGACCAGGACCCAGGCACCGTGGCAGGATGGGCCGCGTGTCACAAGATCCACCGCCCCCTCTCAGTTCGAAAGGGTGCCTGGCGTGTCGAACTCCTAGTCTTCAGTGTTGAATCATGGTTGAAAGGTTCCCACCAGCCTTCGCCCCAGCCCGCCGGCCACGCAAAAAAACCCGAATCTCCATGCCACTGGTCTGCTCCACCAAGAAGGCGCCAAGATAGCCTTGAAATTACGCCCAAGATGACCTCCAAGACGTCCAATATAGCCCGAAGGCAGCCCAAGATAACCTCCTCCAGACGGTCCAAGAAGCCTCTAAGACTTCCCAAGACGGCTCCGAGGGGACACCCAGGAAGCCAAAATCATGATCGGCCATTCGGTTTTCACTGGTTTTAGCATTCTCGCTGTTTCTTCCTTCCAACGCTCCTAGACGACGGCCCCGTGGGCTTCCAAGATCGCACCATAATGGCCCAAGAAAGGAAGAGGGACCCACTAATACCCAGAAAGGGCCCCAAGACGGCCTAGCCAAGGTCCCTCAGAGGCCCCCAAGAGGCTCCAAAGAGGAGCCAGGAGGCCACCAAGAGGCCTCAAGAGGCTCCCAATAGGCTCTCCAGAGGCCCCAGGAAGCCCCCATGAAACCACAAGACGGCCTCAAAACGCCTCTTTGTCCTCCTCCTCCTCCTCCTCCTTCTCCTCCTCCTTCTCCTCCTCGTCGTCCTCTTTCTCCTCCCTGTCCTCATCCGTTATTTTTCCCTCCCAGATGTTCCCCAACGGGGTTTCATAATTGCTGGGGGGACAAATGCTAGAATAGCTTGGCCAGACCTTGGCCCAACGTTTTGCCGCATGGGCGTTTCCCAGAGGCAGGCGGCGGCGCTTCGCCGTGGGCGCCTTCGAACATCTCAATGATCCATGTGTATAGGATGTGTACGTTTTCAGAGATGTGTGCGAACATAGATGTATACACGCAAGGAAGATATGGAGAGAACTACAGAGCGAGACAGACAAAGAGAGAGAGAGAGAGAGAAACATAACACATTAACGACGAGCGCATGAGCCTGGCGAAGGCCCCAACCATATGCAGTTGTGAATACCGCAGTTGTGGGTATCATATTCGGTGGAGCTCCCTATGGACCACGAAACGCTGTACTGGGCGGGGGAGACGCATGCGAACTGTACCACTGGGGCATTCGGCGGAGCTCCCAATGGTCCACGAAACACTGTACGGTGTGGGGGAGGCGCATGTGAACGGGTCCATTGGGGTCTTCGGTGGAGCTCCCTATGGGACTGCGAAGCGCTGTACTGGGTAGGGGAGGGGCATGTGAACGGTTCAACTGGGGCCGTCGGTGGAGCCCTGTATGGGCCACGACATTTTGTACTGGGTGATGGGCACGCATGTAGATTTTGCTACTGGCGCTTTCGGTGGGGCTCCCTTTGGGGCCACGAAGCGCTGCACTTGTTGGGGGGGACGCATGCGGACGGTGCCATTGAGGCCTCCAATGAATCTCCTGATGAGGCAGCAGAGCTCTGTACTGGGCGGGGGGGACGCATGTGAACGGGCCGATTGGGGCGTTGGGTGAAGCTCCTCATGGGGCAACGAAGCGCTTTACTGGGCGGGCGGGACGCATACGAGTGCAGCCACTGGGGCCTTCGCTGGACTTCCCTATGGAGCCAGGAAACGCAGTGCTGGGTGGGGGAGGCGCATGTGGGCACCGCCACTGGGGATTTCGGTGGAGCTCACTACGGGGCTAGGAAACGCTGTGCTGTATGGGGAAGACGCATGTGGACACCGCCACTGGGGCCGTTCGTAGACCTCCCTCTGGGCGGGCCACGAAACGCTGCATTGGGTGGGGGGGGTGACGCATGTGGACACAGAAACTGGGACCTTAGGTGGACCGCGCTATGGGGTCACGAAGCGCCGTGCTGGGTTGGGGAGACGCATGTTGACACCGCCACTGGGGCCTTCGGTGGACCTCCCAATGGGGCCACGAAACGCTGTGCTGGGTGGGTGGGGGGGGGGGGAGCGCATGTGGACACCGCCATTGGGGCCTCTGGTGGACCTCGCTATGGGGCCACGAAACGCCGTGCTGGGCAAAAATATACTCATGTGGACACCGCCATCGGGGCCGTCGGTGGAGCTCCCCGCGGGGCCACGAAACGCTGTGCTGGGTAGGAGAGACGCATGTGGACACACCCACTGGGGCCTTCGGTGGGCCGCCGTGGGGTCACGAAACGCGATGATGATGATGATGATGATGATGATGACGATGATGATGCTGATGCTGATGCTGATGATGGTGATGGTGGTGATGATGGCCATGGTGATGACGAAATGATGCTGATGATGAGGCTGCTGATGATGGTGAGAATGATGACGAAGGCATGCGGAGGGCAAGTGCAGGGATGGGAGGAGGAAGGAGGGGGAGGAGGAAATGAGGAAGGAAGGAATGACGCAGTGCACTGTCTCTTCAAGCGGGAGGGAGCAGCTGAAACACCTGGGCGTAATAGCTGGGGCGAGGGGGCAAGAAACATGGAGCAGAGAAAAGGAACAAAGAAACAACGGGAGAACAAACGACATCTACACGTATACATTGCACAATCTATATATATATGTATATATAGAAATGATATTCTATTTTGCCAGTGGCGGAAGCTGCTCGAGGTTAAGAACAGCACGCAGGCACGCTTGACAGCTTGGCACAAACTGCGATACAAAATGACGTCGGCACCGAACAAGGAGAGGCCTTGGGCTGGCGTGGGCCGAGCGAGGTGCCTTGAGAGAAGACAGCGGCACACATGGCAGATCATTCGCGTGAATAACTTACATGATCTTCTATTTTGCCAGTGGCGAAAGCTGCTTGAGGTTAAGAACAATACGCAGGCACGCTTGACAGCTTGGCACCAACTGCGATACAAAATGCCACGCTTCAGCCTTTAGGCCCACTACTCAAGCATTGTGCTGGGGTAGCCCCGCATACGTTTCCATCTTTCACTGGGTTGCCGTGCAACGCAAGAGGAATGCAACGTTTCTGCAAGGAGAGCGCACAGATCAGGCGGGTAGGCATTCTTTAGTTTAGTGTGAAACCCGCCTTCCGAAGAAAAAAACCGTCAGCTCTAGATGGGGCTTTCCGGAAAAGAACATATCCCCGTGCCCTTACAAACGAGCTTCTCGAGCCTAGGGTGAGGAACAACACGCTTCCAAAATCGAAGGCGAGTGCGGGCGCGAAACGGGCGCCCGCAAGCACAGTAATCCACAACTCTATCACACACTTGCGGGAGGCGGGCAAATGCTAGGCGATCAGGGCGAAGCCATAGGAAGCTTTGCCACGGATTCTGTTCACCGCCTGGCACATTCATCTTGTAACAAAGTCTCTGGATGCGTTGTGAGACCCACCCTAACTTGTTGGAGACTCGAAGGCTCTCAAAGTCTCTACCTTTGAGGTCAGGAAGCCCAGGAGGAAACTCGGGGCTCCTGAGAGCCGAAGGCATGTTACTAGACAGCGGAGCCCTGCGAGCCCTGGAGCACCCGCTACAGGGCGTCCCCAAAAACACGAGCTTGACAAGGCCCGAAGAGATCCAGCCTCTGAGGGTCCTCCAGACAGCAGGGCGAATTAAATCAAACTGATCTCCGTGTCGCACATCCCATTCCACCACCGCCTCCCCTCTATGACGCAAGTGTTTACTCCACTCACCACAGCCCGAGAAGACTTCCACGCAAACTCGGGACTGATGCGGCGCGCTGCGAAGTGCCGCACGCAGGACTTGTTGAAGACGCCGATGGGATCCAGTCCTGCGGCTCGCAGCGCATCGCGGAGATGGTCGGACAAGTTGCGAAGCTCCATCGACAGGCGTCCGTGCTCCCCGTACTTGAGCACTGACTTAAACGTCTTCCATCCTCCGCGCTGCTGCACGGCGCCCGAGCTTCTGGCGCCCGTGTTCCTGCCGTGGCTGGCCCCTCCATGCCGGAGGGAGTAGAGGGTGGGCTTGAGTACGGTCACACCCAGAGCTGAGATCGCACTGTTGAAGTCTGCGGCCAGCTCGGTGTAGCTGAGGCCAAGGAACAGCTCGTGCGGCTCTTGCAACGCTTGGACGAAGAAAATCGACTCTACCAGCCATTTTGCCGCTGCAAGTCCAGCGGCACCTAGAGGTCGTACTCGTTCGTCTTGATCGGGATCTGATACTCTGAAGCTCGGACCACAAACGTCAGAAACACTGAAGCGCCTCCTTCCTTCGGCAATGGCAGAACAACCTGGCGGGCTCGCAGGCCAGCACCTCCGAGGGCCGCTTGTGCGTCTCGAACATTGTCAGGACGGCCAAGCCACTGAGAGGCTTCCCATTCGAGCCGCCGCGGTCGTAGATCGCCTCCGCGTACTCCGCCAGCACCTCGCCCCAGGTCTGCCGCGGCCAGTCCGGGAGGCACTCCAAGCCAGGCCAGCGCGCCAGCCCAAGGCCCGTCCCCAGGCACAGCTCCTGAGTGTGAGGGCGTACCTTCGCGGCCGCGAGGCGGGTCTGGTGGGGGCAGAGCTGGCGCCTCCTCTGGTCGAAGTCGCTCGCCAAGCGAACGCGGCCAAGCCTTGCGCGCCGCCCGGCCAAGTCTGGCCTGCTCGCGGGCCCAGCCAGAGCCGGCACCGCGGCGCGCGCGGGGGCCCCCAGCGCCTCCGCCGGCGATCAACCCTTCGCAGGGGGCGCTCGGCGAGGCGAACGGCTCCTGCGCCAGCTGGGCGCGCGACGGCCTGAGGGGAAGCTCGCCGTGGCCACTGGCGTCGGCAGCCTCGCCCGCAGCGCAGCCATCTCCATCTGCCCCTCGGCCGCGCCGACCTTGAGGCTGGAAGCGGCGCGAGGGCTTGTCGCTGGGATTCCACTCTGAGGGGGGCCACCTGACCTGCATCCTCGTATCTGCTGCGACGCCGATGGCACAGATCACACGACAAACGCCCAACAGACGATGGTTGGCAGCACGACCTTTGGCAGCAGCAAGGATGAGGGACATGTTATCTCCGAGAAACAATCGTCGCGACCCGTGCTGTCGAGCGACCCGTGCCGCTCGCCGCACTGCCCAGGTCAGGGCGGCCCCCTCCAGGCCATGAATGGCCTCCTTGCGCTTCCAGCGGCCGCAGCCCACCACGCGCCACGGCTGCGCTTGCATCTTCTCGTAGTCGACCTCCGGGAAGCCTGCAGCGCGGCCAGCAAGCAGCAGGGCGGGCTCAGGGGCCCGCGCGATCTCCTGCTCCAGCGCGCGCTCGCGGGGGGCCCCCTCGGCCGCCAGCAGCCCTCGGAAGCGCGCGCGCTCCGAGACTCGCCCAACTCGCTGTGCACTATCGAGGTCCCACTCGGTCTCGACGATGCCGTAGCCCCAGGGCGACGCGTCAAAGCAGGTGACCATGTCGCTCCAAGGCAGCGTAGTGTCAGCGCGCAGGCACGGCAGCAAGGACTTCACCCAAGCCAGCTCGCGGCGCACGCTCTTCCAGAGCGGCTGCCGCTTGGTGCAGGATGAGCATGGCGAGGCCCTCTCGGCGCAGCATCAAAAGCGACACCAGGTGGCCGATGAGGCGCTCGAGCTCCTGGCCAGCCACCCTGGCCCGCTCCCCGAGCGCGTGCTCCGGCGCTCCATATATCCGCCAGAGCCGCCGCCCCAGAACCTGCCAGCAGCCAGTGCGCAGGTCGAGCTCGCAGCCCAGCAGCTCCCCGCGCTCGCAGGAGTCGGGGTCCAGCTCCGAGACCACTCCGCGCGCTGCCAAGGCCGGCTGCATGGCCTTGACCGCTGTGGCAGCGCGGCCAGGGGAAGATGACAGCACTGCAAAGTTGTCAATGCACAATACCTTGGCATCGTCAGTCTTCAGGTCAATCCCAGGGCACTTGTCAAGGCACCAAGGCTGTGACGGCAAAACTGATCTGACAATGCGCAGGTGAGCTGCTTCTTGAATAGAGTGCACGGCCCAACTCCATCCCATGGGCACTACCTTGAAACGAAAGCGAACCTGGCCGCTCTTCAACGAAAGACCACAGGCACTTCGGACATCGGATGGCAGAAAGCGACTGTCAAACAAGGGCAAGTTGAAGTAGCGCCAGCACCAGGGTGGAAGAGAATACTGATAGAAACAACAGTCAGCGTCTCCAGAACTCATCCCGATCAAACTGACTCCAGACGCCTCCAGTGAAGATAGGGCATCACCCGTCGCGAGAGCAGTATGTCCGGGAGTTGTGAAATGCATGTTCGGCGTTCTGGTATCGCATATGAGACGCAACCTCTTGTCCTTCCGCGCAACGGAAAAAAACAAGCCTGCCTCCTCCAGCACGGGCTCCGAGCTGGCCTCAATAACTCCAGAAGCGAGAAGCTCCCCGAGCGCGTGGCCGTAGTCGTAGCCGAGCCGCCCGAGCTTCGGGCCCATGGCGCGAGGAGCACCTGCATCGCTAATTAGTGCTGCCGCCTCCAAAGGGGAACGCAACAGCCCGCGCCCAGTCTCCAGCTTGCGATGCAGATCAGCAGACAGGACGTCCAGAAGAGAGACCTTCCCGGCGCCAATCTTGGGGAGAGAGATGTTTCCCCGCTGGTAAACTGTTCGAGAACCTGAGGCCTCGACTTCTGAAAAGCCAGGCCTGAGACCCTGAAGCGTCGCCCACGCCGCATGGGGACTCGGGCGATCGACCGGCGGTGACCGCTTCCCGTAGGTCGCAGCCAAACGCGGTACGGCAACGCGTTGGGCCGCCGTCAGCGGGGCTGAGGCAGGCACATGACGACCCTGCCCGCCCAGCTCGCTGAGGGAGGCAATGCCATCGATCAACCGCATATCCTGACGCCTCCTGGTCGCAGCCCTGCGCATCGCAGACAGTGAAGTACCAAAAGCGGAACATCCACTAAGCAAAGACATCAGCTCTGAACCAATCGGAATGGGCAGCAGATCGCGGTGGCGGCCTCCAACGCCGTCGTCGCAAAACATAGTGCGGACGACGCCGCACCTCCCCTTGCAGATAGTCGACCGCTCGGGGGCAGGCGGGCGACCGAGGAACCTCGGACTCAGGATGGGGCTACGTAGCCCCCTCACCTGCCTTGCCCTTGGCCTTTGCCTTGGCCTTGGGCGCAGGTGTATCCCCGACCGCTCCGCCACGAGCAAGAATCTTTTCTTCGCAACCTTTGCGACGTTCTTTGAGTACAGCAGCCTCCGATTGAAGGCGAACCGAAACACAAGTCTGTAGCTCAGGAGACACCAGGGCCCCTCCGCGGCCACGTTCTTGCCCAGGAAATATTTCACGTTCACCAAGCCAGGGCGGTCCGCCCGAGTCACGAACTGCACCAGCCTCATGTTCACGGAGCCTGTTAGCGTAGACCTCCCCCCAGAGTTGGCACCTCCTCGAGATCGCTTCAGACACGCCGAGCTCTTCTTCATTGAGCTGGTCTTTGGTCGCGCCCATCTCCAGGAGCTCCGACAAGAACTGATGTTCGTCGACCCCCGCATCCGCTGCGGCGAGGTTCTGCGCCTGCCGCCACCACATGTGACGCGGGAGGGGGGTCTGGACCAGCCTCTTGAACTGCTGCGCGAGCCGCGCGGTGGTGCGAGTGCCCAGTATTGGCCAGTCTGGCATTGGGCTGGTGGACATGAGCTCGACCGCGTTCGAGAAGTCCCTGATCCTCGTGCCTGCCCTGTCGTGCCGAACGGGCAGTGCGCGGAACTCCTGCTCCTCAGCGGCCGTCTCCTTTCGGGGGGTGCTCGCCCCCTCGAAGGCCCCCCACTTCGCGACCGCCAGCATGGTGCCATCCGCGAGCTCGACAATCCCGCGATCGCCAGCGGTGCTGCGGGGGGCTGCCCCAGCGAGAAGCTCGTCACCTCGATGGTAACCCGCTCGGGGCTCCAGGACCGCCCAGCGCACAACATCACCAGCGTCAGCGCGAACGCCGAGAGCCTTCGCAGGCTCCGCGTCGCCGTCGGGGGCGGACAGCAGTGGCAGCCCCGCACCCTCAGCAGGCAGTCCCTAGTCTCGGCGGACCTCATCAGCCAGTGCGCGCCCTTCATCGAGCAGCGCCGCCTCGTTGCGTGATACCTGTCCATGTCCACGCGCAGGAGGTGGCCAGACAACTTTGTAGGTAGGCCTCCCATCGGGCAGACCAGGCACAGGTGCATGGCCTCCGTGAGGTCCTCCTCGTATATGTCAAGATGAGGAGTAACTACCACCCGACGGGTGGAAGTGACATGGCCCAAGAGGACTCGCTCAGGCAAGTAGTTGTCCTCTCGATCGTAGAAGACGAGCACGAGGACCCACGCTCGAAGGCTTGCCAGCGCCTTCGCCGTCCGAGCCGCTGCCATGCACGTCGTCGAGCGCCTGGGCCCGATGGCGGCAGCTCCACGCCGCGGCCTCCCGCGCGCAAAGGCCCAGCACCAAGCCAAGCGCCAGCGCGAGACCGAGCTCCAGCCCGGTGCGGCCTGACGGCGGGCAAGCGGGCACCTGGGCGGGCTGCCCGTGGAGGTGCTCTGGCCCGCACCTGTCGAGCTGGCCCTTGAGCAGCCCGATGAGTGCCTCGTCTGGCGAGGCGTCGAACTGGCAGCTGCAATCGCACGCGCGCGTGTGCTGGCCTCCACCAAGCCAGGTCCCGAGCGCCTGGCCGCCGACAGTGGCTGCCCAGCGCGACCCAGCGTCGATCAGGGCGGAGGCCATACACGGCACGCGCGGCAGATCATTCACGTGAATCACTCACATATAGATCTACTAGAACCATCGCGCGCGCTTCGTGCGCGCTCAGGTTCCAGCCCAGGCCGGGGGGGCGCTGGGCGATCCGTGACGTCGCTATCAAGCACCGGCGCGCGACGGCATCTGAGGAGCTTCTGGGGTGTTCCGCATGCTTCGTCAACTGGCTGTTGGAGGCACCTATTGGGTGCTTCTTGGGGGGGCGTCTGAGGGTCCCTTGGGGGCATCGGTTCTGCAATCTGAAGCCGCCATTGGCCGTCTTGGCTGCGTGGAGGCCCGACTTGAGGCCACCTGCGGCCAGATTGAGGCAATCCGGAAGCCTCCCGGGGGCCTCCTTGAAGCAGTTTTGATGCATCGAGGGCACTCTTGGGCCATTTTAAAACCTCTTGGACGTCTTCTAAGGGCCTTTTGGGCCCTCGGGAAGCTGTTGGCGTCCTCGTCGGACCACTTGAGGGCCTCAAGCGGACTCCTGTGGGTCTTTTGGGGGGAACGCTCTGCTGTTGGGTCGCGTTCCCCTTCCTGGGCCTCTCTTGGGGCTCTTGGGGCCCTCTCGGGCCGTCTTGGGCGCCTGAAGCACCGTCTTGGGGCCCTCTTGGAGGCCTCTTCCTCTATATGGGAGCGGCATTGGAAGCCTCTTGGGCCGTCTTGGAGCATCGGGATGCCAAAAGGCCGGAAAAATTAAAACCCGTCAAAGCCCGATCGTGAAACAATGAGTTCTGCCTCTTGCGGCCACCTTGGGAGATCTCCTGGAACCTCGTCGGCCCTCTTGGGAGCTTCTTGGGGGCATCTTGGATCCGATTGGGTGCCTCTTGGGACTTCCCGAGAACCTCTCGGGGTAGAAAGCTCGGATTCTCGGTTCGTGCTTCCCTTTTTGGGCCTCTCTTGGGGCCGTCTTGGGGCCCTCTCGGGCCGTCTTGGGCGTCTCAGGCACCGCCTTGGGGCCCTCGTGGGCCGCCCAGGGCCCTCTTGGAAGCCTCTGGCTATCTTGGAGCTGTCTTGGAGACCTCTTCCTCCTCCTCGTCCCTCTCATCCTCCTCCCACTCCAGCTATCTCTCCTCCTGATCTTCCTCCTCCTCCTGCAGCGTGTTCCGGAAGGCTCCCGCCGGAACATGCTGTGCACAAGTGCTGTCACTGCTCCCGCCACCGTGCTCTGGGTGGTGGGTCAGAGGCCTCATGGGTGTTGGCTTGGATCTCGTAGGGGACGTCGTGAAGGCAGTTTCGCAGCTTCTCGGTAGCCGTTTTGGGACCGTTGTGGGGCCTCCTCGGGGCTGTTTTGTTGCCTCTTTAGGCCTCGTTTGGGCCTCCTGGGTGCCTCTTGGGGGCCTCCTGGGGCCTCTTGGGGGCTCCTTGGGGCCTCCTGGGGCACTCTTCAAGCCAGAGTGTCGAATTTTAGAGTCGTGGTTCCCCCTCTTGGGCGCATCTTGGGGCCGTCTTGGGGCTCTGTTGGGCTGTCTTGGGCGACTCTGGGGCCCTCTTGGGGCCCTCTTGGGCCGTCTTGGGGCGCTCTTGGGCCGTCTTGGGGCGCTCTTGGGGGCCTATTGAGCCGTCTCGGACCGTCGGACAGCCGAAAAGGCTGGAAGGCCAAATTCGCTCGAAAACCTTCGTAATATTGACGATTTCGGCCTGTTGAAGCACTCTGGAGAGGCGTCTTGAAGCGTCGTGGAGTGCCTTGGAGACCTCTCGGGCCGTCTTGGGCCTATCTTGGGCGTCCCGGAGCTGTCTTTCGGCGACTCGGGGCCCGCTTGGGCCGTCTTGGGAACCTCTGGAGGCCCTCCTGAACTAGTTTGGACCTCCCCGGCCGCCCCGCCTCCCACGGGGGGTCGGAGGCGGCGGCCTGCGAGGCCCAGGACGCGGAAACCATGTAAAAAACATAAGGAAAATGAGCCCCGGTGCCCCCATGGAGGGTCGGGGGCGCGTCTTGGGCCGTCTTGGGGCCCTCCAGAGCCGTCTTGGGCCCCTCTTGGAGGCCTCATGGGCTGTCTTGGGGCGTCCGCGGGGGGCCTGTGAGCGGTCGTGGAGCGTCGGAAAGCTGAAAAGGCGGGAAAGGCAAAATGTGTCCAAAACCTTCGTTCGTAAAAATAATGATTTGGGCATCTTGGGGCCCTCTGGGGGGGCCTCTTGGAGGCCTCTTGGAGCGTCTTGGGGCCCTCTTGGCGCCCTCTTGGGCCTCTTGGAGCCTGCTGGGCCTGTCGTGGACCTCTCTTGGGGCACTCTTGGGCCGCCTGGGCTGCTCCACGGAGGCCCCAGGCCCCCCCCCCCCACGGGGGGTCGAGGCGCCTGTCCTGGGGCCCCCGGCCTCGCCCCAAGGGATATATATATATATATATATATATATATATATATATATATACACACACGCAGATACATGCATACGTATAACTATAGGCGTATACATATACAACCATATGGGTATATGCATGTATGTGTGAACGTAAATGGTTAAGCCTAGATGTGCGAGCAGGAACGCTCATATAGCGTGTATCGCTTTCGGGTCTTGCGAAATCGAAGGCGTTTACACGCTAAGCAACGCAGGAACGAACACGCTAAGTAGGGGCGTAGACAGGGGGTGAACAGCCGCCAATCGCAAAGCACGCTAAGCGTTCCAAGACGCTACGCGCTCGAAAAAAAAACGTCTCACAGCCAAGGTGGCTCCAAATACTGCGCGCATGCTCCGAAACATTGTCGTTATCGGTTAGGGTGTTTTCTGGTGCGTTTATGTCATTGTGCGTGACGGGGGGGGCGGGGGGGTGGGGGGGCAACTTCGCATTTTGTTCATGATGGTATGTTTTGGGGGACGTAATTGTTTTCTGTTTCTTTTGGCTGCACAACGCCAAACGAAACCGGCAGGAAACCACTTCCTTCAAACAAAACTATGCTGACGTCTATGGAATGTTGTGCTCGCTCTTCTGAACCACGTCAAATTCGAACTCAAACGCACAGAGAAAAAAAAAACATGTGGAGACGCCGCCCGAAGAGCGCGGCGTGTCCCAAATGCGCCCAGAGCCCGCTGGAAACATACGATAATGCGCGCACTTTGCGCGCAATTCTCTGGCGGCGATGCGCGCGCGGCGGCTGGCCCAGCGCGCGCCGCGACCACCGCGAGCAGCCCCCGGCGTGCGACGCCCCAGCCCGCTCAGCACTCAGCGCGCCCAGGGCCCCCACCGCGCCGCGCGCGCGCAGCGGCGCGGCCCGCCGCCACGCGAGCCAGGGCCCGGAAATTGTACGACCTCCGACTGGGACAGGCGAGACCTGCAACACCTGTCGGAAGTGGGGCCCTACCTGCACTTAGCGTGTCCGGGGATCCCTCGCGCGCCGCGCGCGCCATCCGCTGGAAATGCGGGACCTGCGGGGGCTGTAGGACTAGTGGGATCTGCGGAACCTGGGGGACCTATGGGACCTGCGGGACCTGTTGGCCTAGTGGGATCTGGGGAGACCTATGGGATCTGTGGGGCCAGCGAGACCTGTGGAACCTGTGGGACCTGTGGGTCCTGTGGGATCTGTGGGACCTGCAGGGCCCGTGGGAACTGTCGGACCTGTGGGGCCCGTGGGACCTGCGGGTCCTGCGGCGCCCTGGAACACCCCACACCTGTGCGACGTGTGGGGTGGGTGGGGCCCGTGGGACATGCGGGGCCTCGGGGACCTGCGACCCCTGTGAGACCTGGGGAACTACCTGCACATGGCGTGTCCGGGGGTCCCCGGCGCGCCGCGCGCGCCATCCGCTGGACATGTGGGACCTGCGAGGCCTGGGGGTCTGTGGGACTAGTGGGCTCTGTGGGGCTTGTGAGACCTGCGGGGCTTGCGGGGCCAGGGGGGATCTGAAGGACCTATGGGGCCTGGGAGACCTGTAGGAACTGTGGGTTCTCGGGGAATTGTGGGGCCTGCGGGACCTGTGGACCCTGCGGGGCCTGTGGGAACTGCGGGTCCTGTGGAACCTGCGGGACCTCGCGTCCGAGGTCCCGCAATGTGAGAGCCATCGAGGCGAACATGGGGTCACATGGAACCGATCTAGATCGCAATGGCGCCCGATCCGCATCGAACCGACGGCGGCCCGCAATGGGGCGGCGCGCCAGCGCTACCTCTGGCGCGCGCCAGCGTCGCCATCGCAGCCCACGCGCGCCTCGACAGAAATCAAGACGGCCCCAAGGAACACATTGGCCATCGCACGGGCGTCCGAGCGGACCCGATCCGTCTGGGGATCCCTGGCGCGCCGCGCGCGCCATCCGCAGGCAATGCGGGGCCCTCGAGACCTGGGGAACTGTAAAACTAGTGGGCTCTGTGGGACCTGAGGGACCTGGGGAATCTGTGGGACCTGTAGGGCCTGGGGGGACTCTTGGCCGTGTGGGGCCTGCGGGACCGGTGGGACCTGTGAGGCCCGTGGGACTGCGGGTCGCGTGAGACCTGCGCGACGTGCGACACACCTGTGCGCAATCTTGGGCCCGTGGGATCTGAGGCACCCGTGGGACTTGGGAGACATGCGACACCTGTGGGACATTGGGGCCCCACCTGCACTTAGCGTGCCCGGGGATCCCCGGCGCGCCACGCGCGCCATTCGCTGGACATCAGGGACCTGCGAAGACTGTCAAACTGATAAGCTCTGTGGAACCTGCGGGACCTGTGGGGCCTGTGGGTCCTGCGGGACCTGCGAGACCTGCGAGACCTGCAAGACCTGTGCGACATGTGGGGCCCGTGGGGCCCGTGGTGCATGTGGGACCTGCGAGGGGGGCCTACGTGCACTCAAGCGTGTCTGGGGGCCCCCATCGCGCCGCGCGCGCAGTCCGCCGGGAATGCGGGGCCCGCGGGATGCGCGGGACCTGCGGGGCGCGCGAGTCTCCCAAGCGGACCGTTGAAGTCGACGCCTTGAAGCGCGAACGGAACGCCGCTTAGGGGGGGGGGGGGGACATATGGGAATTCTGCGCGGGGCGCCCACTCGGGATTGCCAGGCGCGCGACGTAGCGCGCCCCCCACCCTCGCACACACGGGCGCGCGCGCACGCGCGCGCCAAAAGATGCACGGGGCAGTAACAAAACAAAAGGAAAAATGGTAGGGGGGTTGGGGGGAGGGGCTGTTTTTGATATTTTCTAATCCGCAACGCGAACTTGGCGGGAAGCCGCCCACGGCATCGAAAAAGCGCAACATCGACCCTGAGAGTTTCCATATTTTCGGTTGGAAATGTAATACATGCGCTATTGAGCATCATATGGTACACGTTGGACAAATGCGCGCGCATATGCAATTTTATGAATCACCGTGCGACCCAGGGGCGTTGAATCCAAATCTAATTCGCATCCGAGCCGACGCAATGGGAGAGCCATCGAGACGAACTTGGGGTCACATGGAACAGATATAGATCCCAATGGCGCCCAATCCGCATCGAACCGACGGCGGCCCGCAATGAAGCGGCGCACCTGCGATACCCCTGGCGTGCGCCGGCGTCGCCATCGCAGCTCATGCGCGCTTCGACAGAAATCAGGATGGCACCAAGGAACAATCTGGCCATCGCATGGGCGTCCGAGCGGACCCGATCCGTCTGGGGACCGATGGCACGCCGCGCGCGCCATCATCTGGAAATGCGGGACCTGCGGGGCCCCTCGAGACCTGGGGAACTGTGAGACTAGCGGGCTCTGTGGGACCTGAAGGACCTGGGGAATCTGTGGGGCCTGCAGGACCTGGGGGGGCTCTGGGACGCGTGGGGCCTGCGGGACCGGTGGGACCTGTGAGACCAATGGGACTGTGAGACCAACGGGGCTGTGGGTCGCGTGAGACCTGCGCGACGTGCGACACACCTGTGCGCAATCTTGGGCCCGTGGGAGCTGAGGCACCCGTTGGACTTGGGAGACATGCGACACCTGTGCGACATTGGGGCCCGAACTGCACTTAGCGTGTCCCGGGATCCCCGGCGCGCCGCGCGCGCCATCCGCTGGACACCAAGGACCTGCGAGGACTGTAGAACTAGTGGGCTCTGTGGAACCTGCGGGACCTGTGGGACCTGTGGGTCCTGTGGGACCCGCGAGGCCTGCGAGACCTGTGCGACATGTGGGACCCGTGGGACCCGCGGTGCATGTGGGACCTGCGAGACCTGCGACACCTGTGGAACCTGGGGGGGCCTACGTGCACTCAAGCGTGTCTGGGGATCCCCATCGCGCCGCACGCGCCGTCCGCTGGGAATGCGGGACCTGCGGGATGTGCGGGACCTGCGGGGCGCGCGAGTCTCCCAAGCGGACCGTTGAAGTCAACGCCATGAAGCGCGAACGGAACGCCGCTGTAAGGGGGGGAAACAAATGAGAATTCTGTGCCGGGGCGCCTATTCGGAATTGCCAGGCGCGCGACGCAGCGCGCCCCCCCACCCCCGCACACACACACACACACACACACACACACACACACACACACACACACACACACACACACACACGCACACACACACACACACACACACACACAACACACACACACACACACACACGCACACACACACACACACACACACACGCGCGCGCGCGCACACACACAACACACACGCGCGTGCGCACGCACACACACACACACACACACGCGCGCGCGCACGCACGCACACACACACACACACACGCGCGCGCACGCGCACACACACACACACACACACGCGCGCACACACACACACACACGCGCGCGCGCACGCGCACACACACAGACGCGCGCGCGCACGCACGCACGCACACACACACACACAAAAAAAAAAAAAAAAAAACACGCGCACGCGCACACACACACACACACACACACACACACACAACGCGCGCGCACACACACACACACACACACACACACGCGCGCGCACGCGCACACACACACATTCACACACACACACACATTCACACACACACACACACGCGCGCGCGCGCGCACGCACGCGCACACCAAAAAGTGCACGGGGCAGTAAAACAAAAAAAGGAGAAGCGGCTGCGCCGCTTCCCCTTTCTTTTGGGGGGGGGTGTTGTCTTCATGGTGTGGGGGGGGGCTGCGCCGCTTCTCCCTTATATCGTTATATATATACATATATACATGTATATATATATATGTGCGTTTCATGGTGGGGGGTTTGGGGGGAGGAACTGTTTTTGATATTTTCTGCCGCGATCCGCAGAACGACCAGGCGCCAACAAAGCACGCGCCAATCACCGACGCGCTAAGTATCACCCAGGCCGTTTCCACGCTAAGTGTGGAGGACTTAGCATGTATAGGCGGCGTTCCAAAATGCACGCTATATGAGCGTTCCTGCTCGTATGCACATATAGATATATGTATCCGTATATGTATATCCGCCAGCCCCCTTGTGGGGCCACCAGGCTGTAGGAGGACATGCGGCGCCTTGCCCAATTGCAACTGCAACTCTCCCATGTTACAGCCCTACGTTCTAGTTCCCACAACAAATTGATGACGTCCGCGCGACGGGGGGGATCCCAAAACCGGCAATTCACCACGCCCAAATCGCGTTGCTTGAACTCCGGGGGGGGGGGGGGCGTGGGACACATCAGAATACGTGAGACCCGCGCCCCCCAAACCATAATCCTTGTTGTGCAATGTGCAATGTTCGCATCTCTCGAGCCACAAACCCTGGTAAATTATGGACTTCTTACGCCCCCGAAGCAACAAACCTTCGTACATCACGCCGTGCTCGCGCCCCCGAACCATAATCCCCTGTAGGGTATACAAGTGTCGCGCCCCCGAAACAACAAGCCATGGCACGTTACACAATATTCGCGTCCCCGAGGCCATCAACCCTTGCAGATTACGCGATATTCGCATTGCCGCGGCCAGAACTGGTCCGAGGTGCCCGAAGATGGTTCCAAGACGGCCCAGGAAGGCCCCAAAACGCCCCAAAAGGCTGCCCGAAAGAACCCCAAGAGGCCCAAATCGTCGATGTCACGCAAAATGTTGAAGGATGTTGGCTTGTTCGTGTTGCCGACTTCCCGACTAGACGGCTCAATAAGCTGCCAAGAGTGCCCCAAAGCAGCCCAAAAGGCGTCCAAGAGGGTCCCAACACGGTCCAAGAGGGCTCCAAGATGGCCCAAGAAACGTTCTGAGAAGCCCCAATAAGCCCCCATGAGGCCGCCAAGAAGCCAAAAGATGCCCCAACACGCGCTCAACACGTGCCCAAGAAGCCCCCCAAAGGCCCAAATGATACTCCACGAAGCCCCCGGGAGGCGCCCAAACCGCCTCCGAAACGCCCCACGCATGCTCCCCACGACACCCCAACGCATATACAAGAGGCCTCAGAATCACAACCCAGGCGCGGTGGCGAGATGTGCCGAAGCTCACTCGGATCCGCCGCCCCCTGTGCTTGTCACAAGGATGCCTGGCCTTCTAGACGCTACCATTTTCGGTTGTGTTTTTTTCCCCACGCATCATGTGGTGTTGGGTCTTCCTTTTGAAGAAACCGTCCCCGCGTCCCTCCTCTCCTCGTCTCCTCCTCTTCTCCTCTCCTCCCCCTCCCCCTTTCCCCCTCCTCTCTCCTCTCGTCACCACCCTCTCGTTTTGACACACCCCTCACACGCTTCGTGGCCCCATAGGAAACTCCACCTACGGTCCCAATGGCGCAATTCGCATGGCAGCGCCGCCCCACTCTGGCACGCCCCACGCACGCTTCGTGGCCCCATAGGGCCATAGGGAGCTCCAATTAAGGTCCCAGTGGTGCATTCGCACGGCGGCGCTGTCCTATTTTGGCACAGCCCTTCCACACGTTTCGTGGCCCCGTAGGGAGCTCCACCTAAAGTCCCAGTGGCGCTGATCGCATGGCGGCGCCGCCCCATCCAGGCACACCCCTCTCGCGCTTCGTGGCCCCACAGGGAGCTCCACTTACACTCCCAATGGTGCATTCGCACGGCGGCGCTGTCCCAACACCCCTTTCACACGTTTCGTGGCCCCATAGGAACTCCACCTAAGGTCCCAATGGCGCAATTCGCATGGCGGCGCCGCCCCATGTTTGGTACACCCCTCACACGACTTCCTGGCCCCATAGGAGCTCCACCTAAGGGCCCCATGGCGCAATTCGCACGGCGGCGGCGCCCCATTTTGGAACACCCCTCGCACGCTTCGTGGCCCCATAGGGAGTTCCACGTAAGGTCCCAATGTTTGGCCACGCGCCGGGGACGACCCGCGCGTCGCTGGAACCCTCCCGGGGCGATCAGCGCGCATCGCGGGAACTCCGCGCGGCGCTCTGCTCAGCGCCTCGTTCGCCCGTCGTCGCTTTGCCCAGCGACCAGATCCTTGCCCGCCATCAGCCAGCCAGCTAACCATGTTTGCCCCGCGCCGCGGACGACCCGCGCGCGTCGCTGGGACCCTCTCGGGGAGACCAGCGCGCGTCGCGGGAACTCCGCGCGGCGCTCTACCCAGCGCCTCGCTAGCCCGTTGTCGCTCTGCCCAGCGGCCGGATCCTTGCCCGCCATCAGCCAACCAGCTAGCTCTCTTTGCTCCACGCAGCGGACGATCCGCGCGCGCGTCACGTGGAATCCGTGCTGTGCTGCGCCTGCAGCCCTGGACCTTGAAGTGGAGGGGCAAAGAAGCAGAAAAACAAGGGAAGGAAGCGGGCGCGGTCCTCGTGAGGGGCATGCCGACACTGGCGTCGCGGCACGCGGGCGCTGCCATCGGGGTTTCCGGGGAAGCTCCCTGTGGCAGCCACGCTCAGTGCCACGAGTACTCAGAACCAGGCATACCCAAACCGTTCACATTCATATGCATTTACACGAGGTTCAGCAGCCATGTTCGCATTCATACAAATAGACTCACTCGCACGCAGACTCATTCACAATCATACCCACTCGCGCTCAGACTCACCCGCGCTCAGTTCTTCGTACTCAGACCTATCGTCTTCGCTCGTGTTGTGTACCCCGCCACACATTTCGGCACGCCCCTCATACGGTTCGTGGCCCCGTAGGGAGCGTCACCGAAGACGATATTCACAATTGCGATACTCACAACTGCATATGGTTGGGTCCTTCGCCAGGCTAATTTCCATAAGAACTCTCACCTGAAGCTTCGGCCCGTCCCGCCGGCCACCAGGAAGGACCCGGAAGGGTTCGCAAAACCTGGTCGCAAAGGGTTTTCCTGCTCCAGACGGCTCCAAGATGGCCTCCAAGACGGCTACGATGGCCCTCAAGTTCGCTCAATATGGTCCAAGATGACCTCCAAGACGGCCCAAGATGGCTCAAGATGCCTCCAACATGGTCCAACAGGGCCCTCCCAAGAGGCCTCCAAGACGGCTCAAGGGGCCTCCAAGAGGGTCTCCAGGAAGGCCCGAAGAGGCCCAAATCATTGATTTTCCTGAGGTTGTTGAACGGCTACCGACGGCGTCGGACGTGCCAGGAATGCCCTGAGACGGCCAAGGGGGCTCCCGAGAAGCCCCAAAGGCCCCCAAGATGCCCAAGGAGGCCCCCTAAGATGCCTCCAAGAGGCTCCCAGGAAGCTCACAGGAGGCCCCAAGAGTGCCTCCAGAGGCTCCCAAGATGCTCCCTCCTCCTCGGCACAACCTGGGGGCGGGAAGATGCTCCCTCCTCCTGCTCCTCCTCCTCCTCCTCCTCCTTGTGCTCCTCCTCCTCCTCCTCTTGATCTTCCCCGCCATCCTCCCCCAAGTGTGCCCCGAAGGGTTTCACAACGGTTGGGGGAACACATGGTCTGGTGGGTTGGCTGAGCTCTGGCCACAGTGCTCGGACACATGGGCGATTTCAAACCTCTTGCTCCCACACGCGTTCCCCGAAGGTTTTCCAAACCGACTCGGGGAACAGCTGGCCCGATAGCTTGGCCAAGCTCTAGCCCAGCTGTTGGCCACATCAGCGCTTCCAAAAGGGCAGGGGGCGGCGGTGATTCGCCGTAGGTGTCTTCGATAACGCCACCGTCTCAATATGCGCTGATGATTCCAATCCGCCCCCGCATGATATTCCCAGATGCGCCAAGGCAGCGCCGAGACGCACCGACGCGACTCTGATATATCCCATTATCATAAAGAGGGGGCCGGCGGCAGGGGCGAAGCCCTTACGGGTATGTGTGTATGTATATATATATATATATATATATATATATATATGTATACGCAGCACACCACAGTTGCGGAGAAGGGTGACGGGGGGGGCGGCACGGGGTTGGTCGCGGAGTGGGTCGCAGGAGGGTCGCGGAGTGGATGGCGGAGTTGGTCGCGGGGTGGGTCGCGAGCGAGGACGGCGACAACAACAACACAACAACGTAATAAAAACACCGCAACAATTCGCACCGCGGAGCCCCACCTCAGCCACGCGCTCAGGGACAATGAATGACCGTTCAGCCCCCTCACTCTGATGACCCCGGATGGCGACGCGGGCGGGACGCAAGAGAGGGGAGGGCGGGGCGAGCGCCGTGACTCGGTTGAGACGTCTCCCGCCCCCCCCTCCCAACGAGCTCTGCAGCGGGACGCCTCCTTCGGAATCTTCTTCAGCACAGACCGCACCTGCGCGCACGCCACCCTCCCCCCTGCCCCTCGCTGTCCCCGGTGTCCTCCTCCACCCCCTCCAACAATGCGGACGCGGTCGCAAGAGACCCATGCAAGAAACCCGGCTCTGAAAATCAGGTAAAGATTGTTGCCCAGGGTCTGGGTTTCTCAGCTGGGTTCCAAGCGGCGAAGCCCATGGCATCATGGCCCGAGCAGGTTTTTTTCTTCCCAAGTCGCGCTAGGCGCGACCCCGAGGGTAACGCCAGGAGCCATGTCAGTGACAGAGATTCCATCACGTCTGCGGCCAGAAACCGCATGGACGCAAGAAGCTCATCTGACGCTTGTGCACAACAATTTCGTCGGTGGCGGGCCAGTGAGACGCGGCCGCGAGGCGAGAGAAAGTCCAGTATGGCACAAGATGGCTCCGCAGGGAGCCTAAGTTAACCGAAGAAGTCCCTACGTAGCTCGAGAATGCTCCAACATGCCTCCGAGAGGCCAGAACACCACCTAAAGATGGCTCCTGGTGGCCACCGCGCGTCCCAACAAGACCCTCGAGAGGCCACCATCATTGAACAACCAAGGACTTTTCAATGATCGCTGGCTTCTCGCCGTTTCGCTTCCGATGGGCCCCTGAGGCCTTGAGATGGACCAACAATCACTTCAGAAAGCACCGAGAGGGAAGCAGAGGCGCTCCAATACCGTCCCAAGGAGGCTCCAAGCTCCAAGAGGCGACGGTTCGTGCTCAAAGGGGGCAACGCGAAACCGCGACAACACTTTCTTCAATTCTTTTCCTCCAATATTGCCCGAAGCGGGCCCGGAAGGTCCAGAAGAGAGCATTATACGCAGAAAGTTCTGCATTACACGACTAAGCTTCCGCATGCACGCAAACCCCGATGGACGGTCCCTTACATCGTCGTCGTCGTCGTCGTCGTCGTCGTCGTCGTCATCGCCCCCTTCCCCCTCCTCCGCCTCCTCTGCCTCCTCCTCTTCCTCCAACCTCCCTGCTCCACCTGGTCCCTCTCCACTCTCTTTTCCGCCTCCTCCGCTTCCTCGAAAAAACCTCCCCGCCCTGCCTCCCCCTCCTTTACCAGCCCTGGCCTCCCCCTCCCTGGTAACGTCACGATTCGTGCCGGCGCCGTCTGGCAATGCTCTAGAATAGACAAGCAAGCTCGAACAGCAGGTACCTATTGGGATCTGCTGTGGCAGAGAGCGAAACCAGGCCACGGATATGCAAGGACCTGCGATGAGTGGCTACGGATAGCTAGGCAAGGTCCAGGGGATTTATGGATGTATGGTATGGTGCTGTTCCATCCTCTCCCTTCCCTCTTTGGTTTCCTCCTCCTCCCCTCCCTCCCCCTCCTCCTCCTCCTCTTCCTCCTCTCGTCGTCCTCCTCATTGCATTGCGAAGTGCTTCACACACGAAAGGAAGGAGGGAACGAGGCAGGCGGGGCCAAGCCGAAACGACCTGCTTGGTTACACTTCGGTTATCGATTCGTGCTCTGGGAGGAGTATGGGCGCCCCTGGGCCTAAGGGCTTGTAAATATGTGGCCTGGTCGTCGTCGCCGTCCCGATCCACTTCCTCATTCCCGTCCTCGTGTCATCCCATTCCTCCTTATTGCGTTGCTAGGCGCTTCACTTCACAGCAACGTGCGCACATTATCGGTGGAGCGGACTGGAGGCGTGCGGAACGGCATAACCAAACCCATGTATTCCACGTGGGCCATTTCCAACTCAACCTTACCAGCAGCGCAGTGATTTCATTTTTGTCTGAAGGATCGGACTACGACCAAGAATTCCAAGCTGGGTGGCTCAAGAAATCCAGGAGGCTGGGAACACACACGCGGTTGGGATCACACGCGAAACATGCGGAGGCAAGTTTCTCAATATACGGGCGGATGGCTGGCGTATTTAGCCACATGAGGGCCGAACGCTGGAAAGACATGCAGCTCTCGCCCAAGCTGTCCACGTGATGTGTAGCTTCTCGGTCAGAACCACACAAGATAAATGCCCTGGTTTGTTGTCA
The DNA here is from genome assembly GCA_963575745.1 of Prorocentrum cordatum. NCBI lineage: Eukaryota > Dinophyceae > Prorocentrales > Prorocentraceae > Prorocentrum > Prorocentrum cordatum. The sequence continues at coordinate 718,563 of CAUYUJ010016838.1, read as the reverse complement.
AGTTTACCAACGAGGCAGGGTGAAGACAACGTGCGTCTGCGATCATCGCAGTGGACCGCGAGCATCGCAACGTGTTTGGCTAGGAACATCAGTAAGACGAGAATAGCGAGAGGAGGAGAAGGCGGATGAGGACGACGACGGCCAGAGCGCGAACCGACAAACAAGTGTAATCAAACAAATAGTTTCGGCCTTGCCCTGCCTCCTTCGCCCTCCCCTGCTCCCAACTCCACCCTCCCGTCTTCTGTCCTTCTGCGAAGCACCTTGCAATCCCACCATCCCTTTCGGGCGTGAGTGGTGTAGCGAGTTCCCCCCCTTCCAACCATTCTCTCCCTTCGGGGAGGATCTACCCCTCCCCCTACCCCTACCCCCACCCCCTGGGTCTAGAGGGGGCGTGCCGCGAGGGGTTGGAGCGTCCAAGATGGCTTCAGCGAGAAGGCGAACATCATTGATTTTACGGTGGTATTGGCAACGGTTTGGCCACCTGGGGGGGGAGGGGGGGTCGCTAGTTAAGGAGCTCCCCGTATTTGTTCGATCTCCTCCAAGATGGCCCCAAGATAGCATCCGAGTCTCCCAAGGGTGCCCCAAGGTGGCCCAAAGAGGTGCCCAGGAGGCCCCCAGAGGTCCCCAAGAGACCCCCAAGATGCTCCCAAGAGGCTCGCAAGAGGTTCCCCCAGCGGCATGCAAGACGCCCCAAGAGGCGTCGGCGAGAAGGCCAGCATCAGTGACTTTACGATGGCTTTGGCCACAGTTTGGCCTCCTGGTGGGAGGGGGCCTGATTAAGGAACTCCCCTCCTTTGAACGATCTCCTCCGATATGGCCCCAAGGCGGCCCCCCCGAGGCTCCCAATAGTGCCCAAAAACGGCTCCAAGAGGTGCCCAGGAGCTCCCAAGAGGCCCCCAAGAGGCTTCCAAGACGCCCCCCCGAGGCTCCCGAGAGACCTTCAAGAGGCCCCAAGAGCCCCCCCAGGGCTCCAAGAGGTCGCCCAAGACGACCCCACGAGGCTCACCTTTTCGCGCTTCCGGCGCTTCAAAACTGCCCAAAAAGGCCCCAGGATCGCCCAAAGAGGCCCCCGACTGGGCCTCAAGGCGGCCCCGCAGAGCTTCACGGCGGCCCAAGAGGCCCCCAGGGCGGCCCAGGAGGGCCCCAATAATGAAAGCACTGCTGGCATTTCGAGCACTCCGACCCCAAGATGATCCCGTAGACGACCAGCAGGCCCCCAATAGGCCCTGGAGAAGCCAAAGGGGGCCCCCATGAGACCCCCAAAAAAGGCACCCAGAGGCCTCGAAGAAGCCCAAAGCCCAAAGACATCCAAAACTGTTTCCAAAAGATCCCAATAGGCATCCAAAGAGGCCTCTGACCTACAACCCGGGCGCAGTGGCGGGATGGGTCGAAGCCTACTAGATAACCATCGAGCGACATCCGCCGACCCTGTCGGCGTGTGGAAGTGGCTTCTCCGTCTGTTTCCTCGTCGTCGTCGTCGTCGTCGTTCCTTCCCCTTTCCTCACAGCGTCGTTGCTTCTACCCCTCTCCCAGGGCCTCCTCCTGAAGCGTGCCCGTCCAAAGCGAAATTGAGCAACGTCGTAATTGAGTCGAAGGGAAGCCCCTTCCCTTTGATCCCTTCCCCGCCGGGGGGGGGGTCCCGGGGTAGGTTTCGGGTTTTCACCCCGCCTCCCCGGGGAAACCCGGAGCCGAAAAAAACCCACGGGCCAAAAGTGCCCCAAGAGGCCCCCAAGACGATCCAAGAGGGCCCCGAATCGCCGAATGATCTGTCCAAGACGCCTTGGCCCAAGAGGCCTGCGAGACGCCCCAAGAGGCCCCCAGGACCGTTCCCACGAAAACCCCAAGAGGCACAAATCCGCCGACCCCTTGGGGTTCATCGGCGTGTGAGATCTCCCCCCTCCCCAAACCCCTCCCCCGGGAGCCCGGTCCGGTCGATTTGGACGGGGGGGGGGTCCGGCCAAATTCCCCGATTCCCCCGATTCCCCCAGGGGGGTCATCCGCTCGCGAAAATCCTGCAGGGACTCCTCCGGTGGCTTCGAAATGGCCCCGGGACGCACCACGACGGCTCAAGAGGACCTCCACGTGGCCTTCAGTGGCTCCTAGATGCTCCAATATGGGCTCAAAACAGCTCACGATGCCTCCAAGACGCTCCAAGAGGCCCCAAACGGCGCTCCAAGAAGGTCCAAAGCAGCGAAAATCATTGATTTTCCCTGGGGGAACGTACATTTTTAGCACCGACGACTTTTCAGCCTGCACAGAGTTCCAGCCAGTCTAAGAGGCCCCCAAGGCCACCCCATGACGTCCCAAAAGGGTCCCAAAAGGCGCCGAACCCAAAACGGCGCCAAGACGGCCCCAGAGGCTCCCGAATCGGCCCAAAAGAATCCCAAGACGGCTCCTAGAGGGGCCCCAGCGGCGGAGCCCGAACCGAAAATCCGAGCCTTCCGCTCCCACCTGGCCCTGGGACACCTCACGAGCCGCACAAAAGGTCCCAAGAGACCCCCAAAAGACCTCCAAAGAGAGTCCGACAGGCCCAAAAGAGGCCCCAAGAGGTCCCGAAACGGCTATCAGTCAACTTCGAAACTACCTCCACGAAACCTGCGAGATGCCTCCGCAAAGATCCCCCATAACCCCCCCGGGGACCTCCAACCGGAGATTTGCCCCCCCGGGCCCGGCACGAGCGCATCACGGGACTTTTCCGGGGTCAAGAGGGCCTACACACGGGCCAAGAAGGCCCAAACAAAAAGCCTCCAAGACGACCCACGAGTGCTCCGAGACGCCAAACGACCTCTCCGACTTCGGTAGTCTTCTCTTGCACGCGCCGCTCCTGTCGCCTTTTGATGATTCCCCACCTGCTGCTGCTGCAAATGTTTCGTGTCCGAGAACGCTCCTCCGCACGCCGCGCACGTCACGTCGCACCTCATTCTCTCGCCCCTTCCGCGCATTTCCGACAGAGCCTCTCCCCCGATGAATTGTGTTTCTCTGTGCACCCGACATGTCCGCCTGCTTTTTCAACAGCGACAGTCATGTCTTGTTCGAACGCATTTAAGGGGTCGGCGGATGTGGCGTAAGCCTGAATAATCCACGTCCGGAAGTGACGTGTTGCCGGAGGCAGGTCCGCGGATGCTGTAATGCAATGGATCCAATGTGTCCAATGCTTGCATAATTCCTACATATTGTATTGTATTACATTATTATGTCTCCCCCCCTAACCCCCCCCTGGAGTCGCGCCACTTCCATCGACCCTCAGGAGGAGGGCCCCTTCTGGGCCTCAAAATCTAGAAAAACCTATGGAAAACCGATGATTTGGGCACCTTGAGCCTTTTGGGGATCCAAGAGGGCCCCAAGACGGCTCCAGATGGCCCCAAGACGGCCCAAGACGGCCCAAAGACGGCCCGAGATGGCCCCAAGAGGGCCCGAAAAGAACCCAAGACGACCCAAGAGGGCTCCAAGAGCGCCCACAAGAGCGCCTCCAGAGGCCAAAAACATCGATTTCCCTTACGTTTTTGAAAAAAAATTAGCTGTCTCGTCTTTTTCGCCTCTCCGAAGCCCATGACGGCCCGAGCAGCCTCCAAGATGGCCCCGAGAAGGCCCAAGAAACACCCAAGCGGGCCCCAACACGGCCCCAGAGGGCCACAAGACGGCCCAAAGAGGCCCCCAAGACGGCCCAAGAAACCCCTGAGACGGCCCAAGAGGACCCCAAGAGGGCCCCAAGGCGGCCGCGAGAGGCCCCCAAGAAGTCCTCCGAAGGGGCCAAACGGCGCGAAAGCGCCCCAAGACGGCCCAAGACGCCCCCAAGAGGCCCCAAGAGGCCACCAAGAGGCCCCCAAATGGCCCCAAAAAGCCCCCCAGAGACCTCCGAAAAGTCCCCAAGAAGCCTCCAAAAGGCCCCAAAGAAGCCCCCCAAAGGCCACATAGCGACTGGAGTGTAATATTATTTCCCCCCCTGGACGAACTGCGGCGCAGCGCCAGCCAGGTGGAAGTTGGTCACGGCGGCGCCCATGATTAGAGCCAGCGCTGGAAGGGAAGATGGGGAGGGAGTCAAAAAAGGGGGGGAAGAGGCCAGAAGAAGTCCCCAAGAGGCCCAAAGAAGCTCCCAAGAGGCCTCCAGGAGGCCCCCAAGAGGCTCCCAGAAGGCCCCGCGACGTGACTGTACGTGCTCCGGACGTGCACCCCGCGAAGCGAGAGGAATCATGGATTTCCCATACGTTTTTCAAGGATTTTGGCGTTCTCGCCTCTTCCGCTTCCCCACGCGCCAAGACGGCCCAAGAGGCTCCCAAGATCGCCCCGACACGGCCGAAGAGGCCTCCAAGAGGGTCCCCAAAAGGCCCAAAAGTGCCCCAAGACGGCCCAAGACGCCTCCAAGATTCACAAAAGGCCACCAAAACGGTTCCACGAGAGCGCCCACACGGGGGACCCGAACGGACATTTCGAGCCCTCAGCCCCGAGAAGCTCCCAAGAGGCCCTCCAGGAAACCCACAGAGGCCCCACCTCCTGCTTCTCCTGCTCCCGCCCTTCCTCTTCCCACCAGCCCTCCCCTCCCACCACCTCCTCCTCGCCTCCTCCTACCCCCTCCCGCCCCCTCCTCCTGCTTTCCTCTTCGCCGTCCTCCGCCCGATGGTCTGCCAGATGGGGATCCGCCGACCCTGTCGGCGTGTGGAAGAGGCCACAGCGTCGTCGCTTCTACCCCTCTCCCAGGGCCTCCTCCTGAAGCGTGCCAGTCCAAAGCGAAATTGAGCAACGTCGTAATTGAGTCGAAGGGAAGCCCCTTCCCTTTGATCCCTTCCCCGCCCGGGGGGGGGGGGTCCCGGGGTGGGTTCCGGCGGGGGTCCCGGGTTTTTACGCCGCCACCCCGGGGAATCCAGGAGCCCCAAAAAGCCCCAAGACGGGCCAAGAGTGCCCCAAGAGGCCCCCAAGACGATCCAAGAGGGCCTCGAATCGCCGAATGATCTGTCCAAGACGCCTTGACGGCCTCCAGACGGCCCAAGAGGCCTGCGAGACGCCCCAAGAGGCCTCCAGGACCGTTCCCACGAGAGCCCCAAGAGGCACAAATCCGCCGACCCCTTGGGGTTCATCGGCGTGTGAGATCTTCCCCCTCCCCAAACCCCTCCCCTGGGAGCCCGGTCCGGTCGATTTGGAGGGGGGGGGGTCCGGCCAAATTCCCCGATTCCCCCGACTCCCCGGGGAGCCCCAAGAGGCACAAATCATGGATTTCCTATACGTGTTTCAAGGATTTTGGCGTTCTCGCCTCTTCCGCTTCCCCACGCGCCAAGACGGCCCAAGAGGCCCCCAAGGTCGCCCCGAGACGGCCCAAGAGGCCTCCAAGAGAGTCCCCAAACGGCCCAAGAGTGCCCCAAAACGGCCCAAGACGCCTCCAAGACGGCACAAGAGGCCCCCAAGACGGTTCCAAGAGAGTGCCCAGACGGGGGACCCTGACGGACATTTCGAGCCCTCAGCCCCGAGAAGCCCTCAACAGGCCCCCAGGAAGCTCCAAGAGGCCCTCCCAAGAGGCCCCCAAACATCCCCCCAGAGGCCCCCGAGAGCGCTCGGAAGAAACCCCAAGAAGCACGTTTGAGGACTCAACCCACGTCAGCATCGTCGCCGTCGCTACCGCCGCCGCCGCCGTCGTCGTTCCCCTTCAGGGTCGGCGGCACCGGCCGTAAGGCCTTCGCAATGGTCACCTCGCCAGACGGCCGACCGAAGCGAATCACGGACACCGTCTGAGGATCCCTGTCCTCGTGGCTCTTCCTCTCTCTCTCTCTCTATTTTGGCACGGTAGAGGCCCGGCCGGGCGCGGGGGCGAGGAGGAACGATGGGGGGGCCTGCCTCAGGGGGGAAGCATCGACCTGGAATCGGACAGAGCGGCAACAGTATCAGCTTCTGATCGCAAAGCAGCACGTTCATGGGCGGGGTGGGCTATCAAGCACTTGTCGGTTGAGCGCGCCCGTTGTGTTACAAGAGGGGGGATCGGGTTTTGAGTTACCGATAATTCCCTGTTTGAGCTTCCCTATAATTTCCGTATAATTCCCTAATTCCAATACTTTGACTTAACTGTCCCTATAATTCCCTACAATTTCCCTATAATTCCCGCCTGCTACAACTAATGATTATGGGCGTCAGTCATACTCGGTCTTACATGGTTAGCCGATATTCCTATATTACACGTAGAGGGGGGTGGAGCTACAGGAAAACCACACCCATGGACCTCAAAGGCCCTCAAGAGCCCTGGGGAGCCACGGGAGGAGCCACGGGAGGAGGCACGGGAGAAGGCTCTCGGCGAGGCGCCACTGCAGGAGAGCAACCCGAGCTCCCCCACCCTTCGCCCCACATGATTTTCATTGCTGGGGATTACCGTCCAAGGGTTCGGAGATTACCGTCCAAAATTAACGGACCTCCGGGGGCCCCGCCTCCCGGGAACTCTTCCCGAAAACTTCCCGAATTACCGGGAAGGCCCCCACCTCCCGGGGCCCCACCTCCCGGGACCTCCCGGCAATGTTTTCCCTTTAATGCCTGGACGGTAATTCCCGTTAATTCGGGACCTCCCGGGATCTCCCAGAACCCGGAGATGGAGGGCAAATGCGGAAATGATCCTCCTCTTCCTCCTCCTCCTCCTCCTCCATCTCCTCCTGTATGCGAACGCACCCATTGGGGCCTTGGAGTCGAAAAGTAACAGATAAAGTGAATGCAAGACAATTAACCGGAATACGAGATAATTAGCGGGACTACATGACAAGACAATTAACGGGAAGACAAGACAAAGAACGGGAAGACAAGACAATCAAAGGGAATACAAGACAATCAACGGGAATAGTTAACGAGAAGGGAAGAATTAGTGGGAAGGGAATTAAAGAGAAATGAAATCAGTTCAAAACCCGATCCCCCCCCTAGTAACACAACGGGCGCGCTCAACTTGTCGGCGATGAATGGGCGATTTGCGGTCGATGCATCCCCCCCCAAAGGTTATGTCCCCCGGTAATGAGGCCCTTGCATATCGATCTGACTCGACAAACGCAGCAAGAAGATTGGGCCTGGGGCTCCAATTTGATGTTCCACGGTTTTGCCTCTTGCTTGTCGCAACGTCGGATCTCGGTCGGGGGCGGAACAGGCGCGCGCTCGCGCACCCGAGACTTCTGCAGCCGGCGGCGCAGGTTCAAGCAGTGAAGGGTGTTCAGCCGGTCTGCGGCAAAGGCCGGCTGGACCTCGGGGCCGACGGCGGCGGGAAAACATCGGGAGGCGGGCGACGGTGAACGTCGCCGAACGTGGGGAAACAAAGTACCGATACTGCTACTCCGTGGACCTCTCCAAAAGTTTTTGACGAGAGCTATCCCGGACGAGCAGCGGTATTGGTACCTTTCCCACATCCTCTGAAAACGAGGGGCGACAAATCGACAACGATGACATTGGCGGACAACGGAGACAGATGGGCCATTTTTCCACCACCACCACCACCATAAGTTTGATTTTTTTTGACATCCACAGCCACAGACCTCCACACATGGAGCAAACAGTCTCGATATCGGCAGTGACCCGACCCTCTGATGATCGGGGTGGAGACCTTTGCGCAATCTCGACCAAACTTCACTACGTGCAGGCGGAGTGCCGTCGCACTTCTTGGCGAGCCTCCTCATCTGACCTCCAGTCGTGAAGGACGCACATGCCTGGCAGACACAAGCGAAACTGTTGTCGCTAAAGTCAACCACGAGGCAACGGTGCTCGAGCTCCCGCAACTTGGCGGGGTCAACACGCAGGAGGCGATCGCAAATTCCAGGAGTTGGCTTCGCCGCAGATCGGGCGCCCCGAGGGCAGTGCGGGCACTGCCAGAAGCGACCGACCCAATTCCATTCATGTGGTGGCCTCGGATCCTCCACCTTAAGGGGCGGGGGCTCGACGCGGGCAACCCCCTCAAGATTCGTCCGAAGCCGTCTCCCCATAACCTGCGCGGCCAGCATTGTGGCTGCACGCGCTACAAAGCAGGAAAAAAACAATCCCAGCAGTCTCAACATCGGCCATCTTTGGGTGCATCAAATCATCCTCCTTAGCAGCTGCATCAGCAGCGCTGTTCCCGATGATATGCAGACGATCGGCCATCGGGAAGGCCTCGTCGTCTTCCTGATGGGCCCGGGCCTTGGAAACACCACAGAGCAAAAACCCTGGGCAAACGCGACCGCCTGCATCGCCAGCCCAGAACAAGGCCGATTCGGGCGCACACGGCCCCGAGCGTTTTTGGAAAACTCGTTCACTACAGCTTGGCAGTCCGAGTAAAAATCCGCCTCACCGTCGAGAAAAAAAAACAGCACTCGCTGGGGCAACGCATTCAGCGGCAACGCTGGTCTGAGGGTCGAATCCCCCAAACGGGCCGCACAGCCTCGCTAAGACTCACCTCTGATCGCTGAGCCACGCGACCCCCCAGCCAGAGCGAGAGAGGTCCTTCGCCGTCGATCTGGAATGAGAACCTCGCCGTACAATCGCCGCCAGAACGCCCTCGCCCTAGGGTCAGGCGGAAGGATCTTCTCCTCGGCGAAAAGCTGAGGGAAGCACTCAAACTGCGCTGCTTGAGCGGCCTCGTCCTGGGACAGCGGTGGAGGGGCGCCCCTGGCTGGGTGCTGAAAGAGGCCTGTCCCGCGCAAAGGTTCAAACCCAGGGGGCGGGACCCACAGTTCCGATCGAACTTTGGCCAGCGCCTCATCCGCAGTGCGAACCCCACCCTCCTCGCACTCGTGGCAATTCCAGAGTCCATGGAGCACCGCGCCTCCTGGTTGCCCGCGCAGTGGGCAGACGTCTTCGAAAATACATCCTTTCGCTACAGCCCTGCTGAGAGGCCATGTGGCCCGACCAACAACTGCTCGGATCGCCCATTTCTGTTTATGGGGGAGCTTGTTAGAGGCGGGGGCCCGAGAGACAACATCGCAGCACACGCGGCGGCCGTCGCTGCACTTCGCCCCCGCTTCTACATCAAGCCAATTCCAATTCAAGACCGAGGCGCTGAGGAAGCGCTTCGCGAGAACAGGGGAAGTGAAACAGGAGGGGGGTGTTCTTCCCGCCCTCGCCGATCATCGTGAAGGAATTGGTCATGGTCCAGTTCATTCTCTGCTAGGACAGGTGCATCGCCCCCATGGGGCATCGGGCGGGCCTCCAAGACTTCGGGGGGGGCTTCCACGTGGCGCCCCATGCCTGCCGAACCTGCTCCCAGAACAGAGCCCGCGGTGCCCCTCGCGTCTGGGGCAGCCAAAGGTCCTCGCAATATCTCGTGATCGGGGCCGCGCTGCCGAGCCGAAGCGTGCCACTCTCAATGCGACTTCCACTGACTGGTTGCATGGTCGACGCACGCATCTGTCGAACTTTGGCTAGCTCCGCGCCCGTCATTCCGCGGGCCTCGGAGCCGCGCTGCAAGCCCGCCAACGGGCCCGCGATAAAGACCTTACCCGCTCGACGGCTGAGAACAGAGCGCTGCTTCGCAAGACGCCAGGTCCTGCGGCCAGCTGCCGCGAGCCTCGGCCTCGCCCTGGCTGAACGGCCGTGGGCCCTACGTGGCAGCCCAGCCGTCGCGTCGACCCCCAAGATGACAGCGGCCTCCCTGCTGGGCCCCAGAAACGCCCCAAACTCTTCCTGGAGGCGGGAAGACACCGCCTTGGAATACGAAACAACAGCGACTTTGTCCAGGGAAATCTGGGCCTGCATCACGTCAGTGGTAGCTGCGCGCAGGGCCCCAGCAGCCTGAGACAAACTAGAAGCGATGCGGCTGACGGTGCCTTCACATTTGAAACCCGCATCGTCAATGTAGATGTCCAGGGTCGCATTGAGACCGATGGGGAACCGTGTCGAAGGATTTTATCCCGAACGCTTTTATCATGGACGCCCTTCTCGAAAATCCAACCACGACACCGAACTCGGCAGAAAGAGAAGGGGCGGCCGCTCTGTTCAGCACCGCGAACCGGGCCGAGCGGCATACGCAGAGGCAGACGCCCGCGTGTCTCCAAACCGCGTCCGTGGCCGACCGAAACTTGCCAGCGGCCCAGTAGGGCCCGTCGTGATCGAGCTCCCAGGCCTCCGCCCGGGGTCACTGACATCGCCCCCCGAGGCATTGGGGCTAGAAAAACCGCCGGAAACAACAGCTGCGCCAAGCATTCGAGCGAGGCGTCGGAAAGGCACTGGTAGCGCCTCACGTAGAAGCCTCCAGCCCAACAGCAGACCTCCGTGATAAAGAAAGAAAGGTCTCACATCATCGGGGGGATCAGAGGGGGCGGGTCCGATCGGGCACCCCTGGGTCGCCCGGGATGTTCTTGGGCCCTCCAGAGGGCCCCGAGACGGCCCCTCTCAGAACGGAGCAGCTCCTGGGGGTCAGAGACCGCTGGCCCGAATCTGCTCAAGGTGCTGGTGGGCGTCCAAGCGGCAGGTTAACTAGAAATCTGGTGGGCCCGACGGGCCCCCTGGTGGGTGCCCCCGAGAGCCAGGCCGACCAGTCCTTGCGAGCTTGCCCAGCGAAACTCCTGACACATTGCTCCAGATCGCCCTGGATCTTCTGTCCAAGACCCTCGGGACACGCGCTGGGGCCCTGAGTATTAATCGACCGAGCTCGCGCCGACGAGGCCACCTCTAGAGAGAGCGAGTCGCAGCCACTTGGGCTAGCGACGACGGCCGGCGGCGGGTCGCACAAGGCGCTGCCGCAGCGGAGGAAGCGGAAAAAGAAGAGGCCGGCCCGCGGAAAGCTAGAAAGTTTGAGCGGCGCCATCGCATGCTACGCAGCACGGGGCAACGAGGGGCGCTGCGTTCGCGCCCCAGCACAGGGCGCCGCCGCAGCGACACTCCTTTCCCCCGAGCCCCATGCAATGGGAGGGCGATGCCAATCGCATTGCCCAAGTCCTTCTCCGAAGCATTAGCAGCATTATCCCACTCCAGGTGAGCAGCGGACAGGGTGCCATCTAAAGCACCGACCCCTCCCCTCTGGGCCCCGACCAGGGCCTTGCCAACCAGCGTCTTACACCGCGCGTGCGACGGGGGCTCGGGCGCGGGGCCGATCGGGGCACCCGCGACGATCGGGGGGCCTTTCGGAATGACGACGCGTGGAGCTGAGCAAGCCCCGCGAGAGGACTACCGGGAGTCCGCAATCACCGACTGCGCGGCCTTCGCGAGGCCGCCCGAGACGACGAAGTAGTCGCAGCGGCGCGAGCCGCCCGAGCCGAAAAAGGCAGGCGAGCCAGTCTCGACAAGCTGGGCCCGCAAGTTGCGCGCGAACCCGCGCCCACGCAACGCTTCTGGCTCCATGTCAAAGTCGCCGCCCCAGACGAAGGCGGGCCCGCGGACCGACAGGGTTGCTCCCGCGTGCCCCGAGGCGCCCAGGTTGCACTCGCCAAGGCTCACATAATCTTCCAAATGGAGGGAGGCGAGGAAGATGGACTGACCCCCGGGGGCGTGCACGATGCCAGCTATCGCCCTACGCAGAAAAATCGTGATCCCGCCAAGAGGGGCATGCAAGCCCAACCAGGCCCAGGCCAGGATGGCAAACCCGCAGGAGCCCCTCCCCCAGGCCCAGAGGCCCCAGACTCCCAGGGAGACTCCCAGCCATTGTTGTAGCATCATTGGGAAGCCATGTCCACAGGGTCTCCAGACCGGAGCTAGCGTTCCTGAGTGAGCACAACATGCCCCGTGCACTGAGGCAGCCATTTCTTCGCCGACGGCCAAGCATTCCCATACATTGCCAACCTCAAAGGGCAATTGACCCGGGGGGGGGCCTCGGGCAAGGCGGCGACGGTTGAAGAGAGATGCCCCGTTTCAGGCCACGGGGGCTGCACATAATGCCTGGGCAATATTACAGTATCCGAAAGCTGCGCGTGCCTCGATGGCCGCGCGGAGACGCGCGACGAGTCTTCAAAGTCCGAGGGGCCTCCAGCGTCCTGGCGACGTTTCTCGAAACCGCGTGCAGCGCAAGATGGGGAGGAGGTGCGTCGACCAAAGGTGGCCTCGGGGCCCTCCTGGCGCGAGTGGCCAGAGCGGCCCTGGCCGCCAGCCCCGTGGCCCCTCGGGCCTGGGACCAACACCAGAAAGCGATCACCGATGTAGCATGGAAGGCCAAGAGGACGAACGTTACGAAAGTGGCGATCCCCCTTGCAACTCGTGAGCCCGGTGGTGGCGGTGGTGGGGTTGGGGGTGGTAGTGGTGTGTGTGTGTGTGTGTGCGTGTGCGCGTGCGTGTGCGTGTGCGCGTGCGTTTGCGCGTGCGTGTGCGTGTGCGTGTGCGTGTGCGTGTGCGTGTGCGTGTGCGTGTGCGTGTGCGCGTGCGTGCGCGTGTGCGTAAGCGTGTGCGTGTGCGTGTGCGTGTGCGCGCGCGCGTGCGCGTGCGCGTGCGCGCGCGTGCGTGTGTGCGTGTGTGTGCGTGTGCGCGCGCGCGTGAATGTGCGCGCGCGTGAATGTTTCAGAGGGGTGGAAGGGGTGCGGTGCAAAAGGGTATGGTTCAATGGGGCGGCATGGTGATTAGATGGTTGATGTGGCTCGCTTTGGAGCTGATGCATCATATTGAGATGTGCATGCGTTCGTGGTTGCAGTTGCTCTCGCACCGCAGTTCTGGCGCATCCAAGCGACGGTGGCCAAGTGGCCATTGATGCAATGCCTCTTTGTTTGCTCGGCTGTTTGGTCTTGTTTGTGTTTGCGCGCGCCCGGCGTGCAATGTTGCCGCGTTACTGCCGACAACGTGGTTCCGTTAGAAAAAAACAGCGTCTTCTCAGATTCTCTCATCCTTCTCTCCCCGGCCTTGATCGTTCTATACAGGTCTGTCCTCATATGCGCTTCGCCGCCCTCCATCCCCACTCCCCACCCAACGTGTGAGTTAATCCGCTGTTGTTTCGCGTTTCTTGCGGGCATGAGGTCGTCGCGCGTGCGGCGCTGTGCAGTTGGCAGCGATACCCCTCTGAATTACGGTTGCAGTCGTCGGCGACGTCTTTTTGTCAATGGCTGCCGCGGTAGCATTTCACGGTGGCCGTCGTTTCGGCGACTGCGCATGGGTGATAACAGGCTTTGTCGTTACCGCGATTGCTATCATCAGTGGCAGGCGACCCCCAGCGCGCAGCACTGGGCCCCGTCGAATTTTCTCTCGCTCGTGACCCCCCCCCCCCCACGCACGCGCGCATCCCCAATCCAGCGCTTGGTGGCCTGATTGGGAACTCCTTCGAAGGTGTCAGTGGTAGAACTCGCGCGCGGCCCATGGCAGCGCTTCGTGGCAACATATGGAGCTCCACCGAAAGCAACAGCGGCGGATCTCGCACGCACCCCCCTCGCTCAGCGCATCGCTTCGAAGCCCAAAGCGAAGCGCCACCTGAGGTCCCAGCGGCGGAAACCGCATGCGCTTCCCTCATTCAGTGCAGCGCGCGGTGCATTGTGAGCTCCACCGAATGCCCCGGTGAAGGAATTCGAATGCGTTTCCCGCGGCCGCCACGGTGGTTCACGGACCCATGGAGGGCCCCATCGAAGGCCCCAGTGTTAGAATTCGTTGCGGTTTCTCTATCCCGCGCAG